>CM059977.1:12051866-12375798 GCA_030490835.1 Annona cherimola | reverse complement strand
TTTTACTCGGATAAATAATTTTACAAATCATTATAAAATTCTAAGACATCTGTGAATATATGTAAGTGATTATAAGAAGGACCTGTCGAAGATTATGAATGCAAATTATTAATGGCCTCCGCAGGTTCCAGTAGATCCTCATGCAGTATGTCTAAGTAATCCATCGCTTCTAGCAATTAGCACAGTTAATTAACGTGGGGCAGTCACCTTAAGTATGGTTGTATTTTGGATCAAATATATATAATGATATATTTTCTTCAGTTGAATGAATTCAAGTGTACTCTTTTTCTATTTATAAAGCTCGTATGCGAGTTTGATGAATTGCTTTTTAGTAAGGCAACTCTTTTCTTTTAAAAAAAAAAAAAAAGATTTACAGTAACCCTTCAAAACAAAACACCCGTAGGGTAGGGGTGTAAGTCGAGTCAGATTGACTCAAATTAAGGTATTATTACCTCTAATCCTATTTATAAAATATTAACCCGACCTTATATTCAATCTTATTTTTAAAAGTTCAATATAACCCTAAACTAAAATGGTATATATTGGTTCAATTTAGGTTATCTAATGCCCAAACTCAGAAAAAATGATTATGGGCTTGTGAGTTATGAGTTTCATTGTACGATATTATTTACTTTGTCTTGACAACTCTGCGGCACAATTTTAAAACATGTCATACTAAGCTTAGATCTACATATAAACTCTCTAGGAATTCTATCCTTTTTATGTGGGAATCATTTCTGGGCTATTACAAGCATCCTTAGACTACTCAACTCAACTCTAGGCCTCTACCCCTACATTTACTGGAAGGGACCGCTCTGATATCTTTTGTAACGCCTAGACTCAGAAAAACAATACTGGCCCTTTGAGTTATGAGTCTCATGTTGTGATATTATCCATTTTGGGTTGGCATTTCTGTCACATGATGTTTTAAAATGCATCACACTAAGCTTAGACCTACTTATAAATTTTCAGAAACTCTCCCTTTTTCGATATGAGATTCATTTCTGGGCTATTACAAGTATCCTCGGACCGCTTATCTCAACTCTAGACCTCTACCCTACATCTACTAAAAGGAAAACCTCTCTGATACCTAACTGATAGGCCCAGGATCGATTTTCTAGATCCGTGCATTATAAGTTATAAATCGAGTTAACAATAATAATATTTAAATTTTTTCTTATTTAAATTAATTTTAATATAAAATTTATATTAAAGAATAAAAATTAATCATTTCTATGGAAATATCTTCCATTTTTATGACTTATATTGTATTATAATTGCTAAGTAATCATATTTCAAAGTAATGATGTTTATTTAATGCTTATATATCATATGATTCTACATATCAATTTTTAAGTAATAGTTTAAAAATGATTAATCCTGTATGATTAATATAAATAATTTATTATATCTTACTCTAACACACCAAATCAAGTTAGGTTGACAAATATACAACTCAAACTACCCCACTTTTGGAATCAAGTTGAATTAAATTATGTAATCTATTTTTTTTTTCAAAATGTCTTTGGGCTCGAGTTGAAACTGACCCATTTACACCCCTGCTTGCAAGTGTACAGGAGTACATGATATGATTTAGGGTCTTGATTCAATGCAAACTCCTTGTAAGTGAATAAGTTCACGCATCCCTTTGTCTTTTAAAATTTTAAAATTCTTTTTAAAATGTAATTATCTTTATTAATATTTATTTATTTTTATGTCAAAAATCATTTTGCTTACAAAATCATATACTTCAAAATTTTATCACCTTACAAGAATAGTGAGTATATAATTAAAACTAAAAATAAATACACAATAAAAAAGAGTTTTTAATATATGAGATTTTTGGTATTAGAAACAAATATAATACACATGGATGAATGATATAGATGGTTTATATTTTTAAAAAAAATACTTTTCAAAATTTAAACGCATATGGTCCATGGGACACATTGGTTGCATTACATCATAACACATGGTTTTGCATTCTAAGGATCTTTTCAAAGAAAGGGTTGAAATGAAACTTAAAAAGGCATATGAAAGCTCAGACCTTTGGAAACAGACATATTTAATTTCTGCGTACGTCGATGGGAACATCAGAAAACATCACAAGGCTGCAAAATTGACCAAAAATAGGTATCGTCTTTTGTCTACTTGAAATAATTAACTTCACGATCTATTAAAAAAAAAGTGATTTGAATTGTGTATACCTATAGTTTTATGTTGGTAACATGCATAATGAATTGGAATGCTTCTTGTACAATGAATGTACCATATCTTTATTATTTAAACCCTTGTGGACATTATTCTAATTACGTTGTTAGCCGTTGCTTTCCATATCATGCTTGCCTTTTAATTGATGGTTTTGTAACCCTAAACAAAGATTTTAAAATATATAAATAAATAAATAAGAAAAATCAATTTAATTTGGCTTTGCGCACCAAAAGTCAACTTGACTTATCATGGAATAGTCAAAACTATTTATAGAACTTGAAATAGTCCAACTTCATGCACCCTCGTCTGCTTTTGGTAGATGTCTGCAAGAATTGGGCGATCGGATGAAAGTTTTCATTTCTGCGAGCTAGGTTGGAAATTTTGGAGGAAAGCCAATTCGATCAAACGGAGTTTAGCTATTTATTACTAGGGTGTTCGAAGATTGTTCTAGGGGCGAAGGAAAAAACAAAACAAGGAAGTGAACAATGGTCCATAGAAACGGTTTGAAAAATAAAGGAACTGCAACACCCAAAAAAAAAGTTGACTACAAGGAAATACATTTTTGGCAACCATTATCAGCAACAATAAATTTTTTTATTTGCAAAAAATACATATTTGAGAAAAAAATCATTGCTTACGACGATACTTTTTTTTCCTATGCTTTTATAGGTAAGTAACAATTTCCTTGCTTTATGGTGATATTTTAGCAACCAAATCAAAATTTAATTATTTAAAGAAAAATTATGAATTATTAGCAACCAAAGTTCTTCTCAGCAGTCTATAAAAAAAAAAAGTTCTTCTAAGCAGTTGCTATTTGACATATTTTACAAATCATTGGCAACTAATTTTTCTTTAACAACTAAATTTTAACTTTTAGCAAAAAAATTTAGTTGCAAAAAAAATCAAAATTTTTATTCTATCGGCTGGGCTTTTAGAAGAA
Organism: Annona cherimola; assembly: GCA_030490835.1. NCBI lineage: Eukaryota > Viridiplantae > Streptophyta > Magnoliopsida > Magnoliales > Annonaceae > Annona > Annona cherimola. The sequence continues at coordinate 12,372,647 of CM059977.1, read as the reverse complement.
CTACTTTAATAACATTAAAATTCAACCATTAATATGGTTTTCAAAATATTTATTTTATTATAGTACTAAAAATCATTTTAGGCCAAGTAGTAGATGAGCCTTCCCTGCTTGAAAAAAATATTATTATGCATGCATTGTAAAAAACACTTATATTCAACCATAAAAGTATAAAATTATTATAATAATTTCAGAAAACCATTTATGAAGGATGTTTTATGCAGTTTAAAATCAATGTCTTTGAAATTAATATATAAATCAAATTATTTTATTATGTTAATTTTATATATGTACAGATGAAGTTTATTCACATTTTTTATTTGTATGGTCCAGTTTCCTGGCATTTCACAAGTAAAGGAAGTCACGTATTAACAGTTAAAAGACCCAAAAATAAAAATGAGTTACAATTCTGTACGTACATATGGTACGAAGCCTTCATATATGGAGTGTTTTGAACTTTTTCTTTTCTTTTCCATTTTCATGTGAGTCCACATATAATCTTTATATATACCCAGATTTACTATTTTATTTTTATAATTACAAAAACTTAATGGGTGAAAATTTCCGAAATTTGAAGTTATGAAAAATATGTACAGAAATTTTAAAATATAAAATTTGAGATATGAATTAAATACATGGGAACAATGCAAAAGTAAAAAAAATTTAAAAAATTTTAAAAAAAAAAAACTCAAAACACTTATTATATGTATAGGGACTTGGGTACAGATTTCTGTATTGCATTGGAATGATTTGGAATGTATATAAAAAAATAGCGTGCCTAATCTTTTGAAGCGTATGCTCCGTGCATCCGGCCCAAAAACTTATTTTTTTTAATTTTTTTAATTTTTTTCGATGGGTGAGTAAATTTAGGTGTATTAAATCTATAAAACTAAATTTTTACCATTTTTTGATGTTTTTAAGTATTTTTTTTATTTTTAAACACAGTGGCATTTTCGTAATTTCTGAGATCCAAAAATTACGAAAATGCCACTGTGTTTAAAAACATCCAAAATTGGTAAAACTTGGTTTATAGATTTAATATACCTAGATTTACTTATCTATGAAAAAAATTTTAAAAAATAAAAAATAATAAGTTTTTGGGCCAGATGCACGGAGGAAGCCGTGCATCCGGCTTCAAAAGATCAGGACTCTATAAAATATCTAGTTAATATTAAGAGTCATCCATAATAAGGTGGCGTAAGAGCCATCTATAATCAGGAGGACCTCGAAAAAGGTAAAAATATTGAGATAATTACGACGGCAAAGGCATATATACATACCATATTCATTCTTCTTAAAAAAATATATTTAGGTAATGGGTAATGATGAGATCAAAGATCCTTGAATGTATCGTGTATCTTCATTTTAAAGATAAGCTTATTAAATCATTAACAAGCCCTAAATGAAGAAATTACATTATTATGTTGTATAAATGACAAAGTGGTTGTTAGGAATTAGGAGATTTTATCTTATTCTTGTCCCATTTTGCATTGCATTCAACCTGTGAATAGGTGTCGCATACACAATCATGTTAGATAAAAGGATAGAAATTTTATAACAATATAAATAATATTAAATATAATAAATGTAGTAAATTTCCTATTAGCTATCAAGTGTGAGGAAAATGATAGCCTTATATAGAAATGAAATTTCATAAAAGCAAACCTCTGCATATACATACTAAGCCTTAATACATAAAGGGTCTGCTTCTATATAATCAAGTTACATAGAAGTGGTTCCATATAATCTTTTTTATTTTTAAGATTTTGATGTTTGATGGAAAATCTAATCCATTTTTGTATTTAACATCATATATTTAGCTGGGAGACCAAGTTTCATCCAAATCCAATATATACACAAGTCACATTTGCTCAAAAATACATACATTCATGTGTAAATTAGAAAAAATATTTAGATCTATGCACGTATATATTAGAATGTAGCGATACTTTATAGAATCATTTATCCACATGTTTATAATATTTATATAGTTTAGATATTGAAAATACTACTTAAAAATTGATATTTAACATTAAATTATTTTATTACGTTGATTTTACAAGTTTATAGATTATGCTTATAAATAGTGGTACTCGACAAATATAAAGGTTTCCACTATAATATAAATAATGTTAAATACAATGAAGTTATAGCATTTTCCATTAGTTTCCTAGATGTTAAAAATGGAGAGAGTTACATAGAAGGGGGTTCCACAAAAGGGCTACTGATATTATATATTTAATGCGACCTCACATGTATTTAATTGATATGTTAAAATTTATTATTTTTGAATTTCTAAAATGAATAGTAAATTAGGGGAAATTATTATTTTTGAAACTATAAGAAATATTTTCAAAAATCTAAAACTGAAAATTTTTATCTATCTAAAAATGAAATGAAAAGACAAGTCAAAATATGGCTCAAAACATTTGTAGGTATTGAGGCTGGATGCATATCTATATATCAAATCACTAGCAGAAGTTATTATGTGTAATTGATATAAACCGCCTTATAAATATGAAATTATTTTCCCAATTTCTTTAACCACGACCTATCTAATTGTATGATTTGAAATTTTTTAACATCGCTCTTGCTACTTCTGTGAAATATTTTTTCTATGTAACCTCCTTCATTGTTAAAATTTTGATGATTGATGAAAAATTCACTCTATTTATTGTATTTGACATCATTTCTAGTATTTTGGAAATCCTTTTATTTTTTTAATTTTACTGTATATGGGTCTCATCTATTTATATGTAAAATCAACTTAATAAAATTGTTTAATGTTAAAATAACAACTTTAAAGTAATTTTTTCAACATCTAAACCATCTAAAATATCACTACTACATAAATAAATGATTCTATAAATTATTATTACATTATAAGTATGTGTCAATTGATCTAAGCATTTTTCATAATTTACACATGAACATATATATTTTTGAGCAAATTTGACCCATGCACATACTTAATTTGAATGAAACTTGGTCTCCAAGTAAACAAATGGTGTTAAATATAATAAACAGATTGAATTTTTCATCAAAAATGATATCTTGAAATTTGAGGGGATTCTAATCCGCTTGGAGCCCTTTTAACATTATAATTTAGAAATTTTTCAGAAAACGTGAGGCGTGGCAGTGGATTCTTACTTTCCCAGAGTTATTGTGCAATGGTGGTATTACTACCGATTGACGTCCATTATCGAAAGCGTTATTTTTTACGGAATTTAATTTTCGCTTTTCAGTGTCATGTGGATGTGGCCACGTCTTGCTGTCTTCAAAAGATTATTTCCGAAAAATATTTGGGCACTCTTTTTTCTTTTTTTTGGAGTGCAATATTTGGGCACTCTTGATGTGACGGAAGTTCACCATCTAATGGCTGATAAGCAAATGAAATAAAATTAAATAATTCGACATAACTTAATCCCTGTATTTCGATGAACTAAAATAAATAGTTTTAAAGTGTTTTTGCATTCTTACCGATTTAGTTGGGCGAAATTGAAGGTGTATTCTTAATTTTAAAAAATTGCAAAACACCCTGCAATGTTTCCATAAAATTTAAAATGCATCCCTTTTGTTGGGTTTCATTAATAACAATAAAATTTTATGATGAAAATACAAAAATTTGCAAGGTTTTTACAAAAATAGCAATGAAAATAATGGTGACAAACAACAAACTTTAATATATATTAATATGACCATTTTCGTTTTTTCTCAAAAATATTAAATACTTATTATATATTTATATCATTGATATTGAAATAAGAATAGATTAAGATACATGAAATACAGTCCAGCTTAGCACAATCAGAATATTTGCATTGAATAATTTTAACAAACTGTGTGTGAAATTTTATTGAATAAAAATTAAATTATTGTAGACATATGTTATATATTTTTAAAATTTTATTAATTGTTAAAGGCCCACCACGTTTACTTCTGGCCCGCATCTTTGTTATGTTTGGCGCTAGTACTGTAGTCATCGATGCGTTTCGAAGCCAACAGGCGGGCTTCGCACGTTTGCCTTAAATAGTTATAAAGGATCGAAGATGATAAATGCTTGGTTGGCCATGGCGCCGAAAATAAAGCTGTCAGGGGGAGTCCGTGCGTGGTTCGGATGGGATGGTGGGGTCGTTTGCCTCCTTTTGAAAATAGGTGGCTGTTATGGTTATTCTAATCATAGGAGTTATGTATAGCCACGGAGAAGACTGGACGATGCTAACTTGCGGTTCAGCCATCTGCTGGTGTGGGTTCAAATGGTAATGGCATCTTTTTCTTTAGTTTTGGGTGGGAGTGTCTATCATTGGCACTTGGGAAATAGTGGTGGAGGAAAAACATATTATTGGTAGATGTTTGCAGCATATTATAAGAAAATTGTTAGAATGTCTCATGGGTCTGATTGTAATAGAAATTTGAGATAATTGTAATATAAATATCCATGAAAAAAAGAGTAAGGTACAAGGGAGCACTATTTACCATTAAAAAATACGAGCATCTATGAAAAAATTGAATTACTTTTTAATGGTTTTATATTCATCCAGAATAGTTTCAATTTTGTTACTCACATGAGTCCATAATTAAGATGATACAGCTAGCTAGTACACAGTTGTCAAAATTTGATTAAATAGGATTAATTACAAATGATCTTTGAGCTAAAATACAACAAACAATGCCGTAAGTACGGTATTTATTTGTATGATATTGATAGAGTTTGGTTATATATATTATGATATATTTTAAGCTAAAATAGAGTATTTATTATTTTTATAATTAGTTTTATTTTTAAATTTTTCTTCATAAACATGTTCTCCTAAGTGTATTCAATTCATATACAAAGTTTTGCCATTTTATAATATTTTTATATTTTATTTTTTAAATCAATTTTTTAGGGTGAAAATGACTTAAATACCCTTGGAATTGGTATTTTTTTAAAAATAAAAAATAAATTTGTAAAAGTATTGTAAAATGACAGACCTTGATAGGAAAACATATTTATGAAAAAAATCAATAAAAATAAAAATAAGACAAAATAAATCAATGTTGTATTTTAGCTTAAAATACAACGTAATCATGCTCACATATTGATACCACAAAAGTAGAACTGTAGAAATCCCCTTTGGATGAACATTAACCCGACCCGCTCATGATTGTAGACGCAGATGGTATTTGGTCTGATTACATGCATGGAATAAAACGCGATTAGAGTTGCATTTTTGACGGTCCAAAATTTGCCGGTTCTGTTTTGAATTTTGATGTAGCAGTAGAAACTCCTTTCCAGTACTTATCAACAGAGCTATGTGAATTGTGAAGTACCTTTTTGATCTCTACGACCTCATGATTTAGTAGTCCGGCGAACCCCCACCCTTCGTTTCACCTGTGGATGGTTGAAATTTAAGAAAGTTGAAAGTTGAAACGCATGACATCTCCGGCGTTTCAATCATTCAATAACGCACTAGACGAGCAAAAGGTGCTCATGCCGCTGAAAAAATGGGAAATGGGAGACAGCTAAAGCCGCCGCCTATAGAAAACGACATCCACTATACCAAACTACACGTCTCAACAGTTCTTCTTCTTCTTTTTCTTCTTTTTTTTCCGGAAAAAGAACAAAAAAAAAAAAAAAAAGCAATGTCATAAATGGAATCTTCCAACTGTGGATGCAATACTTCCCACTACAAGAAGAATCTCCTTATATAAGAAAAACTATTATTGCATACGAGTCATTATCATCTGCAGCTAGTCATAAGTGGGCTCCAACTGCAGCTTAACCTACTTTTTATTTTTTTGTTTTTTATAAATATATTAACATGAAAATTACCACAATGCTCTTGTGTTTAAAATTAACAAATATATAAATGTATACAAAAATAATAAAAATTTAGATTATAGATTAAAAGAGAAAAGCCCTTAAATTTTAAGATTTTGATGCATGATGAAAAATTCAATCTATTTATTTATTTAATATGATTTTTATAGTTAGGAGACTAAGTTTCATCCAAATTTAATATATGCATAGACTACATTTGCTCAAAAATAAGTATATTCATGTGTAAATTAAAAAAATGTTTAGATCTATTTACGTATGTATTGGAATGTGGTAATATTTTATAGAATCACTTATCCATGTAGTAATGATAGTTTAAATGGTTTAGACGTTGAAAGTACTACTTAAAAATTGATATTTAGTATTAAATTATTTTATTATATTAATTTTATATATTTGTAGATGGGCCCACATATAGTAATGTTAAATAAATGAAAGAGTTTTCCATAATAAGCTAAGTGATTGTAAAGACAATAAATAAATCGATTTTCATCCACTATTTAGATTTTGAAAGTAAAAGAATTTACATAAAAAGTAGGTTTCCTAGAAACATCTCCATAAATTAAATATACATAACTTATTCATAAAAAAATAAGAAATAAGTTAAACAGCAGTTTACAACTGGACCCTACCTACATCCAACAGCTGGAGATTAGGCCTCATTGCATATAGTTTATATTGTATAATATGTTTATATCTTACAAGGAGGTTTCTTGGATAGGGTTATTGTAGAAGCCTATTACATTGGCCTTTTTCCAATAAAGTTCAAAATTCTGTTGTGAAAAAATTATAAATATTTACAAAAAAAAATTTGCTATAAATTTATAAATACAATAATTAATTTTGATGTATTTAATTAGAAATAGAGTTGTTTCCTTCTTTTATCTTTACTTATTACAAGCAACGACTTTATTTGTTAACTAGACATTTTAAAATAACAAAATAATATGTTGTAAATAAATTTCATGCAACAAGTTATTTCATTATTTATTGTTTAGGAAGTTACAAAATTTTTAGATAAAAAGTTTTTAATGTAAAAATTTTTGAAATAGGATAAAATGATATAATATGACGTGAATAATCATAATAAGAAAAATAATAATGTTAAAATAGATAGATTAGTCGTACATATAGTTGCATAGATATAATTGAAAAATATAGTAGTTATATATAATAATATGAAAAAATAATATAATTGTGGATAGTAAAAAATCTTGATTTGAAAAGTTTTTGGTATTGCCTAACCTACAAAGATTTGTAAAGGAAAAAATTGATTTCGTCGCATTGCAATATACTTGCAACAAATTTTTTTATCGTTGATGGCTATTAGCAACAATCTTTTTATGGACAGCAACAATTAATTTGTTACTAAGGGTGTGTTTGGTTGGAGGTAAAACTTTTGATAAAAAGTTTTGGGGGTAGAAGTTGTCAAATTTATAGAAAATGATGTAATATAATCGGGGTAATGATGAGGAATAAAGAGAATAAAATTAAAATAGATAGGTTAGGTGTACGGGTAGTTGTGTAAAAATGATTGAAAAGTAGGGTAGTTTGTATAGAAAAATGTGAAAAATTAATTAAAAAATAAAGTACTTATGGAGAGTAAAAAGTTTTAGTTGACATATTTTAGCCCCAAACAAACATACCCTAATTTAAACAATGTATATCGCAGTACAAAATAATATTCCGTACTCTTTTTGAGCCTCTGGTGTCATGTGAGGGTTGCGCGTGAGTATCCACTAGTGGTGCGCGTGAGTATCCGAGTTCGAATTGAGGGGAGATGAGGGTCATGAGAAATCATTGAAGCGTATTGGTGATTGGTGCATTGCTTCCGCACCGTTGCGGGCGCAGATTCAAGGCATTGACAAATGCTTTCTGCTGATGTGAAGCAGCATGGCTAATCACTTTCTCACGGGGGCATTGCATCCACTGCCCCAGTCAACGTGTAATGTATTTTCTGCGACATACGGTAGAGAATGATGAGAAAAAAAAATGGAATATTTTGAGACTTACATAATTAATATGAAATGATGGAGGTAAAATTATAATAAATAGGGTTGTTAGAGTGCAGTTGAAAGGAAAAATAATTAGAATGTAGAAAAAAAATTGAAAAATTAGGATTATTAAGGTATTAAATAATTTGTGGAGAAATGAGGATGACGAGAGGTTTTCCATCCCTTCCCACCTCACTCCACTTGTCCAAGTTACCAAACGAGGACTAAATCTTAAGATAAATAAAATATAAATACACGTTATTCAATTAACAAAGTTTTAATACAAAAGCATGTTTGGCTACGGCTAAAACTTTTTAATTAAATTTTTTTTATTCTCCTCAAATACTTTTTTTTTTAATAATTTCTTTATATATTTTCATATTATTTCTCTATTTTTCAATCATTTTTATATAATTACTCACACAACTAATATATCTATTTTAACATTATTTTTTTACCTATCATCATTATTTATATTATATCATATTATTTTCTTTACTTCAAAAACTTTTACATAAAAAATTTTCATCAAAAGTTGTACTGCTTCTCAGACATATCTTTTATCATTATTTCCATCTAAATACAAGAATTATAAAAATATTGCTTCCTAGCTGAGAATAATATCCATCACCTACACGACTACATCCGAATAAAAACAACATGAATTAAAGGTAAATATTAATATTTAATTAACTTAAAAGTACAACACCAACACGTTAAAATTACATAGAAAATGGCTTGCAGCCCTGGTTGTAAACTGTAGAGTCATTTGCACTGCTATCTAGTAATTTCAACTTATCCAGTGCATTGTGCATTTGATATTTTCATAGATTATTATTATAAGATATTTCACTCTCCACAATTGTTCTATTTTTAATCATTTTTTACATCTTTGTTCACAACTACCCTACTCTTTATTCATTTCTATATTATACAACTCATCTTTCTATTTTAACTTTTTTATTCCTTATCATTACCCTTATTATGTTACATCATTTCTCTTATTTCAAAAAAAATTTACATGAAAAAGTTGTTATGCAAAAGTTATAAAATTTTTGTCAAATACCACACACACTCTAAATCTAAAATTAAGAAAAAGGGATGAATAATTGCCACCATATTCATAAAGATTAAAAAATAAGAAATTACTAGATCCATTACTGCTAATCTGTTGATATCACCTAACTAAAGTAGAAATTCAACAAGCCATGATCGAGCAGTTCCCTCCCTTATGGTCACATAGAAGTGCGAGCTAGGGGTAGCGGTGCATCTTGATACTAGGTTAATTTGAATCTACCCGACCTGACCTACTTTCAAAACTAAGTTTGAATTTTATTTTTGAAAATTTTCAAATAAGACTCGGTTTCAATCCGATCCAAGAAAATACGAAATCAATACAAGGTTTGCATCAACCCGGTACCAAAACCTAACTTGATTTAAATTCGATATTCTCTTTAATTTAGTAAATATTTATATTTATTTATACATTAAGTATTTCAACTATAGTTGTAATAAAAATTACTCCATATAATTATAATCTAATTAAATTATAAAATATTTATTATAAAACCTAAATATTATTTATATTTGACCATAAAAGTTGAATATATTATATCTACATTAACTTTATTTGTAAATAATTATAAATATATCTACTCTTTAAAAGTATGCATATATATTAATTAACTACAAGATTTATAAGTTTTACTTTCATTAAACTTTAGATAGTAATTTTATATAATCTTATTTATTTTTCTGACACTGATTATTATGTATAAATTCATTACGTTAATCGTATTTAGAATTATCTTTTAATTAAAAGACCAACTTTCATCAAAACTAAAAATATCATAGGTCATATAAATATATTCATGTATAAATTATTCATGGATAAATGCAATAATGTTTAAAAATTCTATTATCTCTATTGATAATTTTAACTTCTATTAGTTTAAAAATAACTTAAATTTCAATCCAAACCCAAATTCTAATATTAGGGTTTGAATTTGAGTTCACCTAAACCCAATTCAACCTGAACTCAGTTGCACCCTTAGCTAGAGGAATAAATAGGTTTAGGGCAGATTTGTCCCCATCCGCATGGCTTGAATATGATGTGAATGACATATAATTTTTTATTTTCAAAAAAAATTTCATTTTAACTTTCTCATTTTTCAATATATAATCTTTTCACTTTTTTCGATTTCAAGATAAATTTTCATTTTTGGATAACCGACTCTTTTAATCTTCTCGTCATATTCGCATTCCATTTTATCACTTTGTATATTTTTTGTAACTTTCCAGCACCCCTAACGGTACATTTGGAAAATTTGTCTTTTTCTTTTTTGTTGGTGGAATCCATTGTCTTTGGCACTTCATTTTAGTAGCTTTCTGCAATTTAAATATTGAGGGTCCCTTTGTCTTTTGTAAAATGGGAAATTTTTTATCAATGCGTCTTGCTCACCTTTTGATATGATAATGCATTTTAACTATATTTATTTTTCTATTTTTCCCTTTACATTCTCATCATTTTTTGAATAAAATTATTTTGTCTATTATATCTTTATTTTTTTTACTCTTAATCATTACTCCTATTATATCATATTACTTTCATTTTTTATAAATGTTCTCCCTAAATATTGTTTTGCTCACTTTCTTCCATCTCTTACCAAACTTTTCTTTTTTTAAAATCAATCTCTTACCACAATTGATTCGCACTTGATCATGTTCAACTTTTAGCCACTTATTAAAGACTGAATTAAAATGATTAAGTAGAAGTTAAATTAAAAACATCGACAGATATGACATGTAAACCAATATGGACTTATGATTTGAAGCATTATTGTGATTACTGGATCAAATCAGTGAATCTACTGACCTGATCATACCGGTGAATCGATTGACCTGATTTGCCTTTGTTATCTAGTGACTCTGGCTAATCGGATCATAACAGCTTAAACCAACAATCAAAGCAGATTTTAAATCTCCGGCTAAATGAACAAGGTTTGATCAGTTCAGAGTTCAGACCACTCCAAAAAAAAATTTATAAAATTATTAATATAATTATATTTAATCTATAAACTAATTAAATTTTACCATTTATGTATATATTGTATATATTTATTTTGGCTTTAAACGAAAAGGTATTTTAATTATTTCAACAATTTAAAATTACTAAATTACCCTTGTATTTAAATTTTAAAATAAAAATATACACATATTTGCAGTTATGGCTAAATTATGTGGACAATATTTGTAATTTCTGAATCTATGTAAATATATTTATAATTATAGTCAAACTATGCGGATATATTTACAAATTAACCATTATTATATGTGTATGTGTATTAACTACCACTCCTATTCATCTGCTCACGATGTGAATTTCTATAATATTCCTTTTTTATGAACCTATTAACGTTTAAATTAGTATTTTCTTTAACTAGTAAATCAGTACTCTTTGTAAACGTTTCAAATTTTAAATAAGTACGAAAAAAATTTTAAAAAAGGTTTTGAATTATTATATCTTATAAAATTTAATCTAATTACAGTTGAAACTGGTTTCAATAACTGGTTCGAACTAAACTTTACTGATTTAATTCCCTGATTGGGTCCTGACAACAAATTTTTTTTTTTTTGGGATAAGTGACAACATTGATTAAAAGAGGGTGTATTGATACCAGCCCACACCTTGAAGTGCCCATGCAACACGTTCATAATTCAAATCGTGCTAATTCCTCTTGCCACAGCCAAATTCTATAAATGCTCATATCACTAGCTAGTTGGAACAGCGTGTTTACGTAAGCCCCTCTCGTTTTTGAAAGAGATGGCCACACATCTCAATTAGTAGATGGGATGATATGAAAGCAACCAATTGGGTGGGCCACTAGTCTCTTGGTGCATGCATTTCAATGGTGCCACCCACATGTTGGGAGAACAACATCCCTTTTTTCCGGAACTTGTCCTGATCATCTATTATGTGGCCCCATGGAGGCCGGATCTATCCACTCGTTTTTTTTTTTTTTTTCCATTCAATAGAAGTGCCGTTTACATAGGCGGATGAAGTTGGATTAATTGTTACGATTAATCCAGGTCTCTTAGGATAAGAGCCGGGAATAGGCCTTCTAAATTGGATGGCATCTTCAAAGTTCAAACTACGGATAATAAGCGTGCTCAGGATCATTACATGCATTCTTTTAACTTGTTAAATTTTTATTAGAAATTTTAATGAAATTAATATTTATAATAATTATGATAAAACAGATTTAGTGATAAGTTCTTTTCTTTTAAAAATATTTTTTGAATACTCAGGATTACATGCAACATATCTATTTGTTAAATATTTAACGTGCTCTCTTATTTTTAAAAAGTTGTTAAATTAAAAACATTTATAGTGTACATCCATATATAGTTTCTATTTATTCACTGTCAAATTTAATTTTAGTTTTTGAAATGATTTTTATTATAATATACAAAACATATTTAGAAACAAGATATGTGTTTAGATTTAGAAAATCACATTAATTGCCCCAAACCAAACTATTCCACTTTTGTAAAAAGTAGTAAAAGATTCAACTAGGCCTGTATAATAATATTATCTCAAACAACATGAATGGTTTAAATTTTTAAAAATCAAACTCGTTTCTATGTAACCGGATTATATAGAAGTGGTTCCTGTAACCCTCTCTATTTTCGAGATTTTAATATTTAATGAAAATCGAATAAAAATTCTAATTCATTCATTATATTTAACAATATTTTTTTAGCTAAAAGATCAAGTTTCATCTAAATCAAATACGTACATGGGCCACATTTGCTCAAAATAAGCATATTTATATGTAAATTAGAAGAAAATACTCATATTCATTCACATATATATTAAAATATAACAATACTTTATAGAATCATTTATCCTCATATTTATGATATTTGAGATGGTTTAGATGTAGAAAATACTACTTAAAATTGATATTTAATATTAAATTATTTTATTATATTGATTTTCTTAAATTTGATATTTAATATTAAATTATTTTATTACATTGATTTTACACGTTTGTAGATGAAGCATATATACAGTGATACTAGACAAATAAAAGAGTTTCCATTATAATATAAATGATGTTAAATATATTGGAAAAAGTAAAGCTTTTATTAATTATTTAGATATTTAAAATGGAAAGGATTACATAGAAGAGGAATTTCATAACAACGCTGCGTTTGAAAATTACTTCCATGGGCTTAGAACTAAATATTTCAACTAAATCGCTGCACAAACTTAAAATGGATTACTTTCTTGGGCTGTGGGCAACTAATTCATTAATCAACTGCAGCGGATCGTAACGTGTGCTCCCATCGCATTCGTGGAGGATCAGTTAATAACTACTATATATTGGATTCATGATCTGCTAATCCGTTGGTCTTTTCTGTAATAAAATAAAGCACCAAAAGAAGTTGAATTAATTTGAATGCCGAATTACAAATTTTCAAATTATGATCGTCATTTGACCCCTTATGTTTACATATAAGAGATAATCAAATACGTTAATTAATAGGCTTAAAATCATGCATCGAATTTCTGACTAACAATATCCAATCAATACTAGACAATGCCCATGAGGCATGGGCATCCACAGCCTTTATTGTTTTATTTAATGGCTTAGTTTCAATCAACTTAATTACGTGTTAGAGTACTCCATAAAAATAAAAATAAAAATTACGTGCTAGAGTAGCAATGCTATAGCAATCTTATGAGAATATTGGGGCGGACTGTCGTGGAGTTGAGGATATTGCAACCCATATTTCATAATACAATTTATTTGACGAGTATCCATATTCCCTGCTTTGAAAGTTGAAAGTCGTATTCGTTCTCTTTTCAATTAATGATTTTTTAAGTCGTTATTTCTTTTTTTTATTTTTTTAATATGCAATGGTAAAATTCTTGTAGGAGACATGGACCTTCTATTTTCTCTATTCGACGTTATCAACCATCATCAGCATCCAATGACAACTTATTTGCAGGAACAAACGTATAATTATTGTACGAATATAATAAATAAAATTTGGGATTTGACTTTCTCGTCATTTGGTCCTTGAAGTGGATTCGGATTAAGTTGGTATTCATCAGACAGCCAAAAGTCACCAAAACGGTCGTGAATTATGTTCCCATGTATGTTGGGCACTGGCATTGGCCTGTTCATGCATGTGGGTTTTGACCATCCCTATAAAGCGGTCAACTAACATTTAAAAAATGAACAAGTTTCATTTAAAAAAAAAAATGAACAAGTCAAAATATTTAATGCAACGACTTTGGAAACACTATTCTATTAATTCCCAATTAGTAGAAAAAGCAAACGAAAATCAATGAAATCTTTAAAATATATGTATGCGGATGCACAGAATCGTGTGATATCATGATGGAGCTCATCACATCAGTCCGGCAGTCCTTGCGGCTATACAAGGTTGAAGATAGATTGATGAATCATATATATTTTTAAATTATGATAGATGGATGTATCATTTATATTTTTAAATTATGGTTTATCTTTAACACTAGAAGAAGGTTTATTTTTATAGATGGTCGAGATAGAGATACCTGGAACGCATATGCTAGGAGGCGATTCCAATGGAATTCACTCACGCTAAATAGTTTTAGCGACCATATAAGTTCGTCGCTAAAGGTTCGCTGCCCAGTCAACTCCACATAGGCTTTGAATAGAGAAGCTTTAATATCCGAGTGAGACAAAAAAATATGCAACGTATGCAAAAACACTTTATTAATATCTTATGCAGCCTTGTAAATTTTTGTTGCATAAAATGATTTATGCTGCTGCTTGGATTATGCTTCCGTACCTCTGTAGACTCACCATGGGTCGTTAAAATAGGACACAGTGAAGGGAGTCAGTTCCTTGTTCAATGCATTAACGGATTATATTTCTCTAGCTAAAAATGCATTTATCATTGATAAGAAATTTTTGAGGGTTCTAAAGATTAAATGACTAACACAATAAACAAATTAAATTTATAAATTAATATAGCATTAAACCAATTTCCAAGGAGCCTAGACCGCTGGCATATTCACTGCTGATTAAAACAGATACTTTAATTTATTTTACTAATTTAAATTCTATTGTCTTTTACTACAAACCAATCAGTTATTTAATTTAATATCACTTGTTTATCATGAAAACAAAAATCATTTCAATTACAAAATTAAGTGATTACTTACTTAAAAATAAATAATGATATATAAATTATATATGGAAATGCTTAGATTGATTTACAAATATCTTAAAACGTTAACTAATAAAATTATTCATCCATATAGAAAGAATGTTTTAAATATTTAAATGTTGAATTAATAGCTTTAAGATTGCTATACAAATTAAATAACTTTTCCGAAATTGCAAATATATTGATATAATTTGTATATTTTTACAAATATACATATGCTGTAATGATGCAATAAAGGCGTCATAATTGTGTAAGTATATTTGCAATGACGGTCAAATTATGCAGTAGTTATTTTTAATTTCTAAAATTATATAAGTATATTTGCAATTATGGTTGAACTATATAGGCATATTTGCAAATTATTTATATTAATATTTATATTTATTAGATGAGGCCGGTAAATTTTTTTATTTGGATGAAACTTGATTTGCTAATTAAAAAAAAAAGCAATGAGTTGATTTCCTATCATCATCAAAGTGGGCAAGAACAACAAAGTTTATTAGTGGAAACCCGTACTTGCATTGAAGTAGAACTCGATGAACCCATTAGTAATTTGCTGAGCGGTAGACGCCATTGTTAAAGCAGGTCCTCTCCCTAATTATGTGGATGATGACGTGAAGGTGAACCATTTTCTTGCTTTGTAGAATGGTGATTAGCAAGTGGAGAACATTTTCCGAGTTGTTGGCGAGAAAATAAGACATGTACCTCGTGCCGGCCTCGATGAAGATGACCGCATATTTTAGGATCCTGAGCCTAATGGGTGTTTTAGCGTAAAATTGGCCTATAAGCTTGCCCACTCCAATGAGGAAACGATGCCCAGCCAACAATCAACTCATGCCATCTGCAAAACCAAGGTGCCAAATAAAGTCCAGCTGTTTGGATGGCGTCTACTACATGATTCTCTCCCAACCAGAGCAAACCTTATTCATAGAGAAATCCCAATTTCCCTTGAATACCCCTTCAGCCAACAAATTTCGGAGGACACTCTTCATATCTTTCGGGAGTGCCGATGTGTTCGTCATATTTCACCGTGTTATATTTCCACACGATCTCTACACACCCAATGCGTCATATGTGGGAATCGCTATCTTTTCTCTCCTCCCAAAAAGACCCCTTTCCTCTTACTTTTTTTATTGTCCTCTAATGGAGAATATGGTTTGCAGGAACAAACTAGTTACAGAAGGACTTCAACCCAATCTAAAAGACATCACTAATTGGGCTCAAATTTTCTTTCACCGATTCCACTCAACCAACTTGATAAAAGATGCAGCTTTCAACTCCACTATGAGCTCTTCTAGGTGGACACCCCCGGTTAAGGGAAGGGTCAAACTCAATGTTGATGCTGCTTAGAATCTCAATACCTTGAGAATGGGCTATGGAGCGGTCCTTAGAGATCATAACGGCTCTTTCTTGGCAGATAAAAGTTGGACGATCCCAGATATGTATACGCCCTTGTGGATGGAAGCATATGCTCTTCTCTTAGGGTTACATTGGCTTGAGAAAAGGGAGATAAGATGGGCTGAAGTTGAAAGCGATTCAATAGTGATCATTAGCTGGTTGATGGGCAGTGACACCGCCATCTCCAACGTTCGTTATTTGATCACCCGGGTAAATGACTGTGAAAGGGTTTCGAGTGGTTATCTTTCTCCCACATTTTCAAAACCGCCAATGAAATAGCCCACAAGTTGGCCAAATTTTCTATCTTCACCCATTCTGAGGGGGGTTATTGGAAAGAGGTTCCTTCGGACTGTATCAGGGATACCCTTTGTATGGACTCTTCTCTGTTGAATTGATTTGCCTTTTCTCAACAAAAAAAAAAAAGAATTGAGGGAGAATGTTTTAATGCACTAGGGTGCAAACTTCATTTTTTTATATATTTTTTGAAATTTTTTTATAAGATTGTTAATATAGTTATATTTAACTTGTGTATTAAGTTTTACAATTTTCGAAAATATATAAAATATATATTTTTTTAAAAAAGGGTATTTTAGTCACTTAAAAATGGCTAAAGTACCCTTGTTTTTAAAAAATCAAAAAAATATATACACATACCCAAAAATGGTAAATTTTGGCTTATAAATGAAATACAACTATATTAACAATCTTATAAAAAGAAATTTTAAATATATTAGAAAAAAAATGAGGTTTTTGCACCAGGGTGCATTAAAACATTCTTCAGAATTTCTTGAGTACTTCTCATTTTTGCTTAATGAAATATGAAAATGCTACAAAAAATCAACTAATTAATTAGTAGACGATGCCAAGATTTTTTTGGGTTTGTCTTGCAAGAAGTTGGCCACAAAATACAAATTAAGGTCTGTTAGCAGAACTCTCTGATATTACCTTTGTTGTGGACGTCTCCAAAGCACCAAATTTCTCCAACGCCATTTTTGGGCCAAACTGAGCCAGAATTAGCGATCCACACGCGAAACCTTTGTGGGGAATAAGAAACAGTGGCCGTAGCTGAGCTTGGTCCAAACCAACCATGGACTGAAGTTAAGAGCACATCTCAAAAGCAGCTACTGAAAGTGTGCCGTTTGTAAATCGCATTTGTGCTGAAATCCTTTGCTGTCCTTAATGAAAATCCTAATGGCATCCCATTACCCTCCCAGAGTCAAGACTTTTATGAGGCTTGGGAGTGAAGGATCTCCATTAGTTTGTTTGTTTTGATAAATTTATTTAAAAAGAAAAAGAAAATTGAGGCTGAAATTTCTGTGGGCGAAATGACTTGCTGCATACCAGTGAAGACAAACATGTGAGTATAAAAAGCTGAAGAATCAGAAGCCACGTAATCCACCCACATGGTGGCAAACATGGAAGCCATGACGCATATATTAAACATGGTGGAAGAAGACAACCTCAATTTGCCAAATCAAGAAGGTCATTATTTACAGAATCTGCAAAAGATCTGAGAAGAAGCTTCAAATTAAAGCAGAGTCCACACTCCAACATTGAAATGTGATGTCATACTTCCATTAAATCTTTCCTCAGCTGTTAATTCCATGCTAAAATAGTATATGGATGGGCCACATTTATGCTTCCAAACATTCGAATCTTTCCAACTAATACCCAAGTTGGATTACTTTTTCTTATTTTTTATATCAATAACGCATAAGCTTCCCCTGCTGCCACCTGGTGTTTGAGTTCATCAGCTTGCTTGAACGAGATCCTATGGTCAATGCTTAATCGCTTTTTAAGGGCAAATCTCATACGTACCCATAAATTTTACTCATAATTACACTTATATTCACGAACTTTCAAAAATTCCACATATGCCCACATATTTTGCATAAAATTCTACTTATATTAACACTGTTATAGATCCGTTAAAAATATCGTTAGCACCCTTGTAAAATGAAGAAAAATATCTATTCCTAATTATGATTGTATTACTAAAAATTTATATTCAAATGAATTTTTAGAACTTTTAAGTTATAAAATTACATATTATTTGAATTAAATATTTAGTTTTGAGCAAACTAATCTCAAATTATATTATAATTTGGGCATATTTGTCATTTCAAAGGGATGCTAACGGTCCCTTTAATGGATTCCTAACGGCGTGAGTAGAAGTGAAATTTTAGGTAAAATATGCGGGTATATATAGAATTTTTAAAAATTCATGGATATCAGTAGAATTATAGGTAAAATTCGTGAGTATATATGAAATTTTCCCTTTTTAATGTCGTTTTATTTTCTTGTTCATATGCAGGACCAAGCATGTAGCCGTATAAGCAATTTTTATTTTTTTATTTTCAAATATTTTCTTAAAATTTTAAAAAGTGGGCAGAACAACCATTTTTCTCATGCTATTTTGGGGATGCTAGTAGTATGTTCCTGGGAGCATACAGCG
Organism: Annona cherimola; assembly: GCA_030490835.1. Lineage (NCBI taxonomy): Eukaryota > Viridiplantae > Streptophyta > Magnoliopsida > Magnoliales > Annonaceae > Annona > Annona cherimola. The sequence continues at coordinate 12,353,752 of CM059977.1, read as the reverse complement.
CTCAATGCTCCTGGGTGCATTCACCCATTTTTTCTGAAAATTTTTTACAAGATTGTTAATCTAGGTGTATTTAATATATGTATAAATTTTTACCATTTTTTAATTATTTTAAATATTTATTTTTTCTTTTTGAAAATCATTGGCATTTTAGGTAATTTAAAATTACTAAAATGCCACTGATTTTCAAAAATAAAAAATAAATATATAAAATACTCCAAAAATGGTAAAAATTGATACAGATGTTAAATATACTTAAATTAACAGTTTTATTAAAAAAATTCAAAAAAAATAACAAAATGAGTGTATGCGGCCGGGAGCGTTGAGCGCTATATGCTCACAGGAGCATACGACTAGAACCCCTGCTTTGGCCAGTATGTGAATGTCAAGCAAATTTTTTCCAAAAGAAATTAAAAATAGCCGGAGATGGGGGACCATAACAAGTACTATTATGACAGAGAAATATAAAAACAATAATTTGCTACTTTTTCATATCCGTCTTTAATATTTGCATCAAGATCCAATTTAATTATTAGAAAGCGCAGCCTAGTTAGAACTTAGAAATGTGAATTAGAAAACTTCCACTGATCATTCCAACATTAGCGACAGTGGAAAAAGTAGACACCAGGAATAACACTAACATCACTTGAAAATGACCCATAGAAGTGCGCATAAGTTACCAGTTGAATTGATCCGCAGTTGTTATTGGGAGTTAGATCCCATCCCAAGGACGCCCATTATCCAATCTTTCCCCATCTTTTTATAGTTGTGCAAATTTACTTATATAACGATATAGTGATATTCAAAAAATAACTTCATTACAGACTTTGTTGCAAAAATACCCGTATTAATATCAACTTTGTCCACACTTTTTTGTCTACCTAAATACAATCAAAACTAGAAATGGATCTGTGCATGATATCCCTTGTATCTTTCTCCACTTGATTTTATAACTTGCTGGACGAAGTTTGATAGGTTAAATTAAACGTTGGTTCTTGTCAGAGACCCTGACGGACTTTGAGCTAAGGATTACTTTGAAACAAAATTCCTAATTTATTTCGTAATACACCCACTTTCGGTTGGAATTATTTGATTGTAGTTCCCATGTTTGTTGATTAAAAAAAGTCATGACCTAGTCATGCGTATTGTTTGGAGCAAATGTACACATGATGGGATGTATCTTTGCAGGTTATCGTTGCTAAAGCAGACCCGATCGATGAGGCAAGCCAAGCTGGCAGCCACCCCGAAGAATCAGATGACTCATGATACACCAACATTTAAACATGACTAAAAGTTAAAACGTGGAAGCAATTGACAATTGATGACCAAGCATGATGGAAGACAAGCCTCAAATTCCCAAGAACTTGTGTGGCTACAATAATTCGAAAAATTAATTGAAAATTAAATAAAGCTTCTCCAAGCCGACGCCACGTCAAACTATGGAAAATGTCAGATCAAACCTTAATATTTTCTTTGATTTTCTTAGATTCGTACGAATTTTTGTTAATTGAACTACGTTATCGATTAGCTTACATAGATATTTGCCTTCCATCACACGCAATTAATTTAACAATTCTTTATCTTTAAAAAAAAAAATTAACTACTGTTAATTAAATCATAGCCTAGTGGTATGACATGTGGATGCCTGAATATTGATTCTGACTCCAAATGACGATGGGAGTATGGTCTTCATTGTAATCCAATATAACTCAAACAAGTTGAATAATTCTACCTTCTCTTTATCGATAGGGCTTTTTGCAATATATTTATTATGTTTAAACATAATTTCAAATATATTTACTAAGTTTAAAAATTTTAGATATATCTAATATATTTGCACATAATTCCATATATGCTTACACTATCACAGAAGTAAGCAAACAATGTCAGAAAATAAGTAAAACTATTAAGATACCCGTGATATAAGGCTAAACTGTAAGGAGTAAACGACCTATCTGAGCTACGTCCGTCTTCCCAAATCCTTAATTTGCTTCAACTGTGACCAAATCCCTAATTTCATCCACCTCCTTCTCTGTCTGAGTCTATGTCCGGCGTAGGCAACTATGGTTCGCTATTGATTTCATCCACCTTTGTACACTGCTAACGAGTGGTTGATTCCATCTCTGTCTCCGTTCGGTGTTACTAACTCATGGTGAAGCTACGCATGCTACCGAGAGCTCCGCTATGTCCAACCATGCCATCTTCCTCATCGTCTCTCTTCCTCCTTCCCCCGTATTTCCTCTCCTGTCTCGCCATTGATTCCTTTCCCATATCCGTCCAATGCTGTCGACGAGTAGTGAAGTTGCATACACTCTCGCGAGCTACGCTAAGTTTGACCTGGTTGTCTTCCTCCTGAAATTTTTTCTTGGCAGTGAAATAAAGAGGACTAATTTCGTTAAAGAAGGCTATGTTTAATAGCTACCTATGAATTAGTTTGCAGAGATATACTAGTCTTGTGCGTTGCTGGATTTGGTGATTTGGGAAAATGGGTCCTTGCTCTGCTCTTGCTACCAACGCTTAGAAGACAGAAAACAATAGTTGGATTCTTTTTGAAAAGGAGGAGTTATCGATTCTGTTAGAGCTAATTGGTGAAAAAACTACTGCTTGCTGCAATCAATGAAGGTTAATGAATTTAGCAGTTATGGTGACATGCGTAGTCAGCCTGCTATCAGTGACAATGGTTGTCCTGCTTGAAGGACAGTAGAGGCATTGTTAATGCTAGCTTTCATAGCAAAATCGTAGAAGACGGAGCTACAGATGTTCATATAGAGATCTGTTGACTAGAACAGAGGTGGATTTGTCAGAAAAGAAAGGGAGGGTGGTTCTTATTGGTTAGCCAATGATGACAGCCATAGTTTCTTCTATTTTAGTTGGAGCACCGTACATTGGTGTTTGATGTTTCCGAGGGTGCATCTATGTACTGGGGGTTTTTTTTTTATGAAGCGTACTAGTGGTATTTTAGGTATGTAAAAAATTAAACCTAAAATATATCATACCTCAATGTAATAAGTGTATTTGAAGTTAAGTTCAAACAAAATAGATATATTTAAGAAAGCTCTTATTAATATTGTTGTGTCTTCATTTGTCTTTTCCTTATTCAAAAATATTCGTTTTATCATTATTTATTATTTTTCTCCCGTTTCTTTCTAAAATACTTACTTTTTTCATTTTCTTAAGCTTATCCTAATCGGACCCATTCCGTTTAATCTTAATTTTAAATTTTTAAAAATATCTACTTTGCTTCTAAAATTCCAAATTTATTTACCATTTACCTTTAATCTTAAAAATTTCCATTTCGTCTCTGACGTGACTAAAGGCCCCTCGATGACATAAAGATTGGATAATAAGCACTCGAGCCTGCACGTGTACAGATTGAGTCGTACTGCTAGAGCATTTCCATAATCTACCTTCCACCGAAGCTCGGTTCATGACTACCCCGGTTTTCAACCCATCAGCCAGACAGCCACCGTCCGAGGCATCGTTCTCTTTGCAAAATCCAGCAGCAATGGTTACCATGCGGCCCTTTCTAGATCCTAAACCGACAGCAACCGTTTCACCTCCGGCGGCAGCTTCGTCTTCTTCTCAGATCTAACGCCAGCAGACGCCTCCAAACATCTTTCACCAAGATTCTGCGGAAAAAAAAAAAAAAAAAAAAAAAAATCCTCGATTGACCGCAGGCACGCTGCTGCTAAAGCCGTGGCAGATTGCATGTCGCATCCAAGCCGGCGAAAAATCCATCAACGATCCGCCCTCATTCCAGCACTAGTAATGATTACAGCAAGCCGAACCTTATGGTTTTGATTGTCTGCATCCTGCGTGAACAACCGTTACACGCCTCTACATGCCATCTTCTCCAGCTCGAACAACAACTAACATCGATGCCGACTTTGTAGATCTAAATCGTTAATCGTCTTCCCCATCTGCGGCCGCTTGCTGTCACCAGCCCATCTTCTCCAGCCGCAGGCGACTCACCTGCCTCAATTCCCTGCTACAGCCTCCCTCGTGAAAATAAAGCCTGAGCTGACCGCCATCACCATTCCCTTCAGCCATGGAAATCCCAATGATTGTTAGGTTCAAGCGACTATCGCCGGCATTCAACCATTGCCAGAGGATGGCAATTCGATAATTTATTTTTTATTATTTTATACCAGGGATCGTAATTTGTGCATCACAAAAATTTAACGACAGATTAATGGACTCCTTTTAATTTACCAAAAGGTGGGTGACAGAATGAGAAGGTAAATGCAGCGGTTGTATGGAGAATTTTAGAAATTTTGGATGTGTCTAAGAAACGAAAAAAAATTTAGATAACAACTTTTTGTACCATAATTTTAAATATACCTACTATATTTATCATTAATTATAAAAATAGTTGCTCTTCCATTTAACTTGGTTACATAGAAGCGGATCCATATAACTCTTTTAAAATTTAAGATTTTGATTCTTAATGAAAAATTCAATCTATTCATATTTAATATCATTTGGTTATTTAGGAGTCCAAATTGCAAATTACGAAAAATACTTAGATCTATTTACACTGTATTAAAATATAATAATACTTCATAAAATGATATTTTGAACGGTTTAGAAGTTGAAAATATTATTTTAAAATTGATATTTTAGCATTTTTTCATAATTTACAAATGAATATATTTTTTAATAAATGTGACCCATAAACATACTTGATTGAAATGAAACTTTCTTATAAAAATATCTACTAAGTTTGAGAACTTTCACATATACCCATTAAGTATGAGTGAAATTTAATCTATACCCATTTCGTCAAGCACAATTAAAACTCATTGTTATTTATTATAGGAAATGGTCTAAAATGCTCTTATTATTTAATAATTTTAGTTATTTATTATAACAAAAGTTGAACGATGTGATAGAAACTCATTTAACTTGAAAGAGAAGCTAGGCAGAATAAGTTTTTGACGATCTTGATATGACACCAATGACAATAGATGTTAAATTAATCAAGCGTATTTTAGGATTTTAAAACTATTAAACGTTCCAAACTGTATACCGGATATATTTGAAATTAATAAAATATTTAGTAGGTATCTATGAAAGTTTTTAAACTTAGTAGATATATTTGAAATTAAACCTTTAAAAATAGAAAACATAATATGATATAATATGAATAATAATGAAGAGCAAAGAAAATAAAGTTAAAGTATATATTACTTATATAGGTAGTTACATAGAAATAATTATAAAGTGTGGTAATTACAAAAGAAAATGTGCAGAATTAATTACAAATAAGAGAATTATAAAATATGAAAAATTTTAGATTGGAAAATTTTTGTTGTAAATAAACGTGGGCTTAGTAAATATACTTAGGACCAGGATTAAAACGTGACAGGTATATTTCGGAAAAGCCTCGTCTTTCTAACAAATATTTTGATATTCCAGTCAAAACGAACTCTTAATTTATACATAACAAATTATGGCATTCCTCTAGTAACAATAACATTATAATTAATTAAGTTGCTGATAGACTTGATCAACTTCACCAGATTCATATGTGGAGCAAAACAAAAGTGAAAAAAATTACAGAAAAAAGTATACAAAATGAAAAAATTATAGGATAAGATAAGGTCATTATAGAGCTTGATAAAGTGAAATTAAAAACAAAATGATTGAGGTTGTTTAGTGAAAAGATACCAAAAACCGATTGACATGTGTACTCGTAATAATGAGATAAAGTAAAATAATCAGAGAATTAAGATAATAAATGACATTTGAAAGGTGGGGAAATGTACGGAGAAAGGCAAATTTTCTTTCCCCCGTTCCCCAACACGTATCCATTACGGAGGATTAGGATCCTGTTACCTTGACTATACAGGTTTTTTTTCCATGCAAATACAGGCCCATTTGTATTTTAGTTATATGGCAGATTTTATAACTTTTGGACATATTTTTTTACTAAATTTTAGAAAATAACAATTCCTGAGAGTATTGAAGTAAATTTCACCATAAAAATTGTCAATTTAAAAATTTTAAAATATACACATATAGCTAAAAATTATAAAAGTGGTATATGAATTAAATACGTGCAAGTCTATATTTTTGTTAAAAAAAATTAATATATACATACATGCTCCTAGGCTAGGAGGATAGAGGAGCTGGGTTAGCTAACAATATCATAATCTTTACTTGATCACATATTCCAATAAACGTAAATGCACAATAATTTATAGTGCATTCACATCAAAATAGGTTCCACGTGATCGTAAAATATATATATTATATATATATATTCTACTCATTATACTTAGAATTGTTTTTTTATTAGCACTTCAATTTCATCCAAATTGAATATGTGTAATGGGCATCATCTAAAAATGGTACACAATCAACGTAATAAAATAATTTAATATAAATGACAATTCTAAAGTTATTTTTTTAATATGTAAACTATCTAAGATATGATTCGTACATAGATAAATATTGTATAAAGTATTAAGGGCTATTTGGGGAATACTGAAAACTTATATAACTTTAGTTAATTTGCATATATACTCACCTAGTTTAACTAAAATTGTAGATATACCCCTAGTTTAACTAAAATTGTAGATATACCTACATAGTTTCATAAATTACATATTATCTCATATAGTTTCATCGAAATTACATATAATTCCATATTAACGGTTTCTGTCTCATAAAAGGTAAAAAGGACGTTAGTGAATTATTTAGTTTCCTAAAATACCTTTGTGTTTCCATCAAAAAATTGCAGCCATCTCAGAAGCTCACCTATGCCCATTATTACCTCACTTGCACATCATATGAGCTCGCGCTTCATGGCTTCCAAGGACGGAGCTATCTACAAGACTACAATGTTGTTTCCATCATCGACCCACATCTACTATCATCATCTTGTGGCTGCTGGAAATCGCTTGCAAAAGCATGCAGCATGGTCATTGTCAACTAACTCATTTACAACCCATTTAATAAACGGGTTAGCGAGTTGTTAACGAGTTGTATAATAAACGACCTGAAAGTCTAGGCTTTAGTAGATGATGATCTCGCAATGAGAGATGAGAGGATGTTTTCAGCTGAGTAGAAATTGAAATAAGACAGTAACATGAAAATAAAATTAGAGCAACAACCAAAAAATAAAAATTAGGTGACGGGAGGAAGACTTAGAGAAGAAAAATAATCACATGGTTTACATTTATATATATAACTTTGATAAGTTAAATGAGTTAAATAGGTTGAAACGGATTAAATAGGTTGAATAAGTTATATGGGTTAAATTGGTTATAAACTGGTTGACAGGTTATAAAATCTCAATCCTAATCTGTTTATTTAATTAAATGGTTAAACGGGTTGACGAATCATAACTCATTTATTCAAAAATCTCAATCCAAACTCATTTATAAATGGGTAGGATGGGTTAACCATGACCATTGACACCTTTATTTCCGACCCCTCTCTCATTTGTGTTCTCGACAAGTGTGCAACGGTTGTGAGCAAAAATGGTGCCATGCTGTCAGCTCATTTGCGAGGATCTTTTTGCAAATCTCTCATAAACTTATCCAACGGACTGCAACATTCACGTCAAAACGAACGTCCAGGATTCGGGCTTTGGCATTTAATGGATATCCCATGCATCGGATATGAGCTCTCCATCTATATATAAATCATGCTTTAGATGGTTTAGATGTTGAAAAAACTATTTTAAAGTTGTTATTTATATCAAACTATTTTATTACATTAGATTTATACGATTTTCATATAGGTCCATACACATATCTGATTGAGATGAAAATTGATATGGTAATATAATATATTATTTAAAATACAATGAGTAAAGTAGATTATAATTTAATTATCATTTTGGGGCCGATTTCAGCAGCACTGCACCTGAATATATATATATATATATCCTCTAGCCGGCTAGGTAGCTATTTCTCCTTAATTATCTACAATCTAGTGTTATCAGTGATGCAATCAACCCATATTCTTGTCTTGGATCTTGATAGCAGCCCATTTCTTGAGTAGGTCCTTCTTGTGCGCCTGGGTACAGTTAGCTTCCGTACATTCCGTTACAAAACTTTATTTTTTAAAAAATTTATTTTTAAAATTTTTTTATAAAACTGTTAATCTAAGTATATTTAACATGTGTATCAAATTTTATAATATTTCGAAATTTGTAGATTTTAAAAAAAAATTTAAAATTCAATGGTATTTTTAGTAATTCAAAAAAAATTATAAATATCTAAAATGGTAAAACTTGATATACACGTTAAATACACTTAAATTAATAGTTATATAAAAAAATTAAAAATAGGTTAAATATACCTCTGGGTACATTTAACCACCTCAGTTCCGGAGCACTTGAAGGAGGTCGACCACGGGTACATGTTAATATTGCGTTTAATCATTTATCTATTGCTGGTTATTCTTCGCATATATATTCAGAATTAATGATGATGACGTATACATAAAACGTGGAGGTTAATTATCTGCAATTCGTGTCCCTTAATTACTAAAATTTAATGGTTGTAAATGCATGCATCTAAAGAATATGATACACACGTCCACATTGTAAGGTAATTATGATTTCAGGAAACTAGGTGTTATGTGAGAATCATGAATAGAGAAATCACAATAACCGAGCGAGGGGACGTCCCTTAGTTACTTGGCTGGGTGGTCCATACTTTCACTTTGCCACTACCAAACAATAAAACAAAAGAGGTCGCCAAATGCGGCAACAAAAACTAGGAACCAAGATCTCATTCTCGCTCAGTGCGTACATGATTAGATGGAAGGCATTTAAACCTCACATCTCACTAGGACAGTTCCTCTTCCACCGAAATAAATGGACCACTCATCTTAATAGGTCGATCCCACTAATCGCAGATAATAATATTCCAAGAACGACGACATGTATAAAATTTGATCACTGTGGCAAATATTAATGATCCTTATTCAATATTATTTTAAAATATAATTATTGAAAATATATAATTATAGAGTACGATAGGTTGGCTGCTGCTTATTCAAACACAATTTCAAAGCAATTCATGTCATGAAAATCAGATGCTGTTTAAACAGATGAAAAAACTGGTTCGGAATTTTTCTTTTCTTTTTTTATGATCTGAGAAGGTGAAGAGCTTGATTTTATTTTATGATTATGATATGAGATAACATGTGTCAAAGTTGAGTGTGGTGCAGCTGCTGGCGCCAAAAAAAAAAAAAAAAAACCACGGTAGATGGGCGAGAGTTAAAAGAGGGGGCGGGGTCGATTCATGTCTGGACTCTGAACTTGGAACGGATCTTCATTGACGTCAATTCAATGAGTCAGCTTCTTATCCTAGCGGCGCTGCTGCTGCCGCTGCTGCTGCTGCAGCAATCCGTCCAAACATTCATATCATTGTCGGCCAGAAGAGAATAAATGCTTCTTCTTCTTCATCATCATCATATATTAATTATTAGTCGCTCTGATCCTCTTATATGCGCTCATATCCGTCCGGAAGTGAAAAAATTTGTTTCATAGCTATTTTTACCATCATCTCAGTTGGTATTCCTATCAAGCTATAAGACATTCTTACATAGTTTATACATTATTCTAATAAACATTAAACAATCTGGCTAATTTCTTTATGTGGTGGACACTTCTACTTTAATGGAGAGACTATTGCTGCCGAAGATGCTCTTATTTTCAATAAATGAAGAATGTCAGTCCCCACAATCGAACTCATGTCCGCAAGTATTGCTGTCAACGTAGCTATCATTTGGCTAATGCACCAGTGGCAAAGTGATAAAATAAGTTTTTGATTTAAAAATTTTTGAATTAGAAAAAATGATGTAATATGATTGGAGTAATAATAAATAATAAATTAAATTAAATTAATTAGTTATATTTGAAGTTGTGTAAAAATGATTGAAATATAAGATGATTGTATAAGAAGAGGTAAAAATAATTAAAAATAAAGTAGTTTGAAAAGTGAGATGTTTTAAATTGAAAAGTTTTTTTGTCTCTTTAGAAAGTATAAAACTTTTGATGAAAAATTTTGATCTAAAAGTTTTTTAAATAATATGAAATAATGTAATATAGGGGTAATGATGAGTAAAGAAAATTAAGTTCAGATAGGTAGGTTAATTATAAGGATATTTATGTAGAAATAATTGAAAAATAGAGTAATTCTATATAAATATGTGAAGAAATAATTAAAAATTAAGATAATTGAGAAGAGTAAAAAGTTTTAAATTAAAAATTTTAATTCGAATGGTGTTTTCGTTTACACCAAACGTTTTCCTAGCTTGGTAACAAAACATGTTTTCTTTCTTCCCTTCCCCCTTTCTCACTTTTCGATCTCACATTTTCTCGGTGAAAATGTGTTAGGTAGCTCTTGGAGGTATTTTTCGTTATATGAAAATTTTAAGCCTATGATTGCATGTAACAAATTTTTGCCCTTAGGAACTTAAATGCATATAATACATTTGTCTTACTTATGTATTTTTTTATCCTACAAGTGGTGCGAATCAAGGAAGCCAAAGGAAAATTTTTATTTTTATAAATAATGTAAAGTTTATTTGTTTATACTTTTTTACAAATAACTGACGTAATAAAATATTTCTTTGTAAATTTGTAGAATAGCTCTCAATTACACAATAAATTGATGAAGTTTATTAATATTTGTGCAATTGATCTTCGGTAAATGACGTTCAAGTTTTACTCGGATGAGGTATTAGGAGCAACTCTGTTGATAAAACTCAAGTCTGCCTTAATCTTAATTTTAACTTTATTTATAAAATTTAAATTTTAATCCTATTTATGTAAATTAAATTCGGTTTGAAATTTGAGTTTACAAATTTTGCATATAAGTTAAGAGCAATAAATTTAAATTTTCATATAGCTATAAATTAGTAATTCTCTAAGAAAAAATAATAATACATAAACTAATTAAATATAATATAATATAATATAATATAATATAAGAGAAAATCTATCTTTTTCAGAAAAATAGAGAAGGAAAACTAATAAATGTATGACTAAATGTAAGCATAGGTAAAAATGGCACTGACCTCAATGCACTCTCGTGCATTTCACTTATTTTTTATTTTTCGATAATTTTTTAGACAATTATTAATTTAAGTGTATTTAATATGTGTATCAAATTTTACTAATTTTGAATTATTTTTTATTTTTTATTTTTAAAATCAGTGGCATTTTCATAATTTATTATGAAAATTCCATTGATTTTAAAAAATCAAAAAATTCTTAAAGTCTCCAAATTTGGTAAAAATTAATACACATGTTAAATTTATCTAGATTAACAGTTATATAAAAAAAACTTTTAAATATAAAAGATTGGTTTTTATACCTGGGTGCACTATATCATAATCCAAGTAAAAATACCATAAGTTACTTATGCCAACATAAATATAAATATTTATAATATAATAATAATTTTCACATGACAAACATTTATGCCAACATAATATAATAATATAAAATAAATAAATACAAAAAATATTAATTAGATTGTATATACTAAAATTGAGTTTAGATTCCTCAAATTTGGATTTGCAATACTAAAATTGAGTTTGGATTCCTCAAATTTGGATTTGCATAAATCCTAACACTAACTTTATTTACAAATTGGGTTTTTTATACGGGCTTTATAAAAAGCAAGCCTGCACATTAAACTTCTTAAAAGTTCGGTGGGCTGAGTTTGGGCTCAACTCGGCCAGAGTTGTACACCTATCAATATCTATTTAAAAAGGACTGGCTCACCTATCAATATCTATTTAAAAAGGACTGGCTCTTCTTCTTGATAGGATAATCCCAGCAACGTCAGCGATGCCTCCCAAAAGCATGAACAGCAAAGTCGAAAGAAATGGGTATCGATGGAGTTAAGAGTTCTGGTTAAGTCTTTGAATTGGATGTTGCAATCACCACAAAAAGACTAGCCATCGAGAGCTCGCACTGAATTTCTTACATTGTAAGACTAGCCGAGGCATTGCATTGTGTTCGAGAGCGCTCTCTCTCTCTCTCTCTCTCTCTCCCCGAAATTCTCCCATTATAAGACTAGCCAAAATATTGCACAGCATTCAAGAGCTCACATCTATCTTACATGTTCTTTTCCATCAGTTTCTTAATGGTCAACGCAGATCTTTAATTTCTCAATTTTGTGACTTTCAACCTTTAGTTTCATTTACATTGAAAAATATATATATGGCACAGCATTGTAAAACGACAGCACACCCTACCCAAGCAACCACTTACGGGTACAAGTTGGGCGGGTTTTACTCAAAACTCACCCGGTCCGAATCTTAAAAACCTGGTATCGGGTTTCGAATTCGGGGCCGAACTGTTTCCAGGTCCGAGTTAAATCCGCTCAAAAAGTAATGATATCGGGTGCGGGTTGAGGCCAACCTTCTTGGTAGGGGTGCAACTTGGGTCAGGTTATACCGGGTTGGAGTGAACCCAAACCCTAAGCCAACCGGATTGGAATAAACCCAAACCCTAATCTTAAGAATTTAATCCGGATTCGCATTGGTTTTGGTTTGGTTTCAGGTTAGAATTCGGGTTACCAAAAAACTGTTTTTTTCCAAATTTAATTGTAATCTAAAAAAAATTTATTGGAATATACATACTTGTGTTTACGAAGTCAAGCCTCATGCTAAATTCTGCAACATCCTTTCAAAGAATTCTGCAACATCATGCTGAATTCTGCAATATTCTTTGAATGAACTCCGCAAGCAATTTTTCAACACTCTATAGACACAAATAAATCGCAAATTAGTTAGTTTTATGACTAGTTGGTCATTTCTATTTAATAGCTAATGGAAATGACTCAAGTTTAGCAAATAGAAAATAAACATATCATACAAACTATTGTAGTTGAAACTAAACATTATCATACAAATTGCTAAAATAGAAATTGACCACTTGTCATACCAATAAACTTAAAATATAAATCAAATTTATACTACAATATGAAATTCAAACTAACAGATTTCTCATACTAACAGAAAGTATAATATAAAATAGATTTATCATGCCAACTTAAATTCAAACATAATTTACATAACAGTTATTCAAAACAACTAAATCTAAATACACTAAGTATAATGGTTCAATATTCCAATCTATTGATACACTGGCCACCTATATATTAATATTACAAAAAAAAATATGTATAATTTATGAAAAAATTATATAAATTACATCGGGTTCGAACCAGGTCGGGTTTTGGTACCGGGTTGGTACGAACTCAGGTTTGGTTTCGGGTTTCTACGGGTCGGGTTGAAACCAGGTCTATTTTGGAAAAAATATAAAAAATAAAACCCATTTTTTGTTTTGGTACCGGGTCGGGTCGGACCGACCCGGTACCAAGTTGCACCCCTACTTCTGGTAGAAAAATCCCTATATCTTTCGATCTCAACCATCGCTGTTACCGTCCCCATCTCTCCTCCATCAACCCATTGCTCCGTACAGTGTGTTGTAATCATCCGCTCCCTTTTTTTAATGATTTCTTTTTATAATATCTTTTCTCTGTTACAATTCATGCCTCAGTCACCTTATAATTGTAATTTTATATTTTTGTTTCTCAACCGACGGTAACCAATATACATCAGCAAGTGAAGAAATTAATGCTTCTCAAACATGAAACAAAGCTGCCTCAAACGAAGATTAAAATCTCGACCACCTGGACAAAAAGAACCTTACCAACCATCCTGTGGCCATGTTTGCCAGTCGCTCCCTCTTTAAACTAGACAATGGATGCAGGTATTTGTGCCTGGCCAGTCCACAGGTGTAACTGTAGTCATCTATCAACAAGAATGGCAGCGCTTTCGTGGTGGTCATCAAGCCGTGTTAAACTGTCAATCAAGAATCGAGAATTACTACATGAAAATATCTTTTTTTCAAATTTTAAAAAGAAAAAATCACAAGCCCCATCAACACGGAAAGCAACTTTATCGATTCAACAAATATACACGAGGAAAAACCGCCGACACTCCTACGTTTATTCAACCTTTTCGCTTATGTGATTTGCACCGTAAATGAGAAATCTCATTAACACGCATGATAAGCGGCTCACAAGAATGCTGATTTTGTTTTGGAGACGACTACATTTTAGCTTCTTCTTCGTTTTTTTTTTTTAGCATGTTAAATAGCAATAGCATGCCCTTCCCTGTAACATTAGTAATCCAACTAACGTAGCTATAGTACAGATGCCTTGAGAATGAGAGAATCGAATTGCAGCAAAAATTATCGAAAGCTCTGAGGCAGTTTGTTCATACTTTTCCACGATTCGTGCCACCCAAGCTGGTTGGGAAGGAAAAAAACAAGAGCTTAGCCAATCAACTCCTACATATGTACAGTTTTGCCCAAACCATGGCCCATCTCGCTCTTTCTCAATTTCTGCCGCTCTTGTATTCGTTTCCTTGGGCAATCACTGGAAAATTTCAGTTTTTACAATGACATAATAATAATACAAAATCTACAGAATTATTGTCTATACAAAATTACAGATTCATTCTTTCCTTTTTCTTTCTTTTGTGCAGAGAGCCCCCCGTTGCTGCTACTGCTGCAGCAGCAGAATCCTGGAAAAAAAAAAAAAAAAAAAGAAACCGCCCCATCCTGCCAATCCACCACAAATGCTCTCCAATAATTCTTGACAATCACCCGAAATCCAAATAGGTCGCACTTGCATCTCTAGAATTTAATCGAGAATCATTGAAGCTGCCTCTGCAGACTCTGCCTCTGCAGCTGATTCAGCTAGCTTCAGTGCCATGACTGCCTTGTATGTTGCAAGATCAGAAATCTGCATAAGCATCTGGGCTTTCCTCCGCTTTTGCACTGCAGTTTCCATGGCAATATTGGCAGCCTGCTCAGCGTCCTGTACCCTACGCATGGCATCCTGTTTTGCACCAGCTGCATAACCAAGAGGAATAATCAGAGAACTGTTGCACCTTTCATTGATTAACCAAACAAACAACATGATATCATTCTATTAATCGCCTTGTTATGTTTTATATGCAAATACGTCAGATAAAGAACATGACTTTCACATACATTTATTCTGAACACGAACGTGCATAAACAGCATAAAACCCACCTTGAACGAAAAATGGTGGCTTGCCTCTGCCAACTTGGCTTGCCTGTCTCTTGAAAGACCGCTTTTTCCGGAAGGATGGCTTCTGGATCAACTCAGCTCTTTTTGGAGGCACACCCTATCATACAAATCCAAATAACATGCTAAATGGCCATTCCCAAACTAGCATCAAACTATCATTGTACTACAAGGCATTGTGAAGATTAGAGACTTCAAATATACATGCAGATGAAAAAAATCCCTTGGCAACAAATAATAAACAAATCAAATAAGCGCAATCATAATTTGATGCAGATATTATGTTAATATGATATGTAAAAAGCCCATTTTATGAGCAAGAGAAAACTTGCCTGGGGTCCCAATCATTACCTGAGATTCCCAGCATGCAAATCTACCAACATATATGTGTGTTGATTTTCACTATATTACAAGCAGAGAATGTAGGAACACAGTATTGATCAGAAAATTTGCGGAAGACAACAAAATTTTTCACATATTCCTAGGAGCACCAGATTAATGGTATTTTCACCACAAAACATTGATTTCTCATCTTACCAATGGAGTCAGGATGTTCAATGCTGTCCCCAAAAAAAAAAAAAAAAAGGAGAAGAAGACGAAGAGAAAATAAGCTACAAACAGTAACAAAGACACCAACATCCCAAGCATCATGCTGAGCAGTTAACGCCACAGAGGGAACTGTAACATAACTGATGAATAAGTTCAAAGACAATTGGAAAGAAAGGGAACACTTTTATAACTTCCAAAAAACAAATGCATGTGAAAGAATACATCAGGTACGCTGAAGAACAGCCCACAACTCCTCATTGCATAACATTTTTTTTTTTTTTGAGAAATCCATAACTGACTTGGTGCCAACCAAGGAGACAATAAGATTGTTACAAAGAAAATGTGGGCAGTAACCTTGTAACCAACGCAAGGAATATGTTTTTCCAACATAGCAGAAAGTGCAGTTAGCTATCCCACTACGATGCATAAATGAAGTAGCACAGGCTGCCTGCTGTGCACAACATAACAGATGCTGTGTAGCATACCCTGCATACGTTTATCATAGATCATAAAAGACCAATCATGCACCAGACAGCAGAAAACTCTGTTCTTAACACCCCTACCAATAAGGTTCCCATTACTTCACAGGCAAATGATGATGAATGGACAAATAATACACCTTAACCCAACAAATATTACACAAATTACTACTTTTACCATAATATACCTTTAAAAAGCAAACGAGAACTGTACAGCAGTATGGTGAGCTCAGGAAAATTACATTGTGAGCAGGGTACAAAATTAATTGGTATTCTATGAGCCACAATGAATAAATAGGAACTTTATAGCAGCTTTTTAATCAAAAAAAAAAAAAAGGAACTTTATAGCAGCTTGTTAGCTTGAGTCTATGCATGATTGGAGTTGAAATGCACAAGTGACAAAAGAATCACAAGCACAGCAACACACATACAATTAGGTACATTGTACACAATGATATCACATCCTCTATTCCTGTTTCACACAAGTGATGCACATATAACTTGGTAGGCCAAGCGTTTGGGAAGTGGGAAAAGGAAAAAGGAAAAGGAGGTGTGGTGGTATCTTGGGTAATGATTAAGAGTAAAGAGAATAAAGTTGAAATAGATGAGGTAGCGTATGAAAAAATGTGAAGAAATGATAGGAAAGTAAAGCAATAGGATGAGAACATATATGGAAGTAGAGGGGAAATTTTTTCTGGATTGCCAAACACTGCCATAGTGATTCCAATATTCAATCCATAGATTGCCTGCTTAATCAGCATTGATAATTGGATTATGATCTAATGCAACCCATATGTCCACGTACCTCTTTGCTTCTTAAATTTTAAAATTTTAAGTTCTAAACCATTGATAACATTCATTTATGTATATTTGTTTATGATGCCAAAAATTGCATATATTAAACTGTTTTTATTATATATTTATTCTTCATTTTAATAGATGCACAGTCACTCTCAAAAGATTTAGTTTTAGAAAATTTAAATTTCCAAATAAAGCAAACTTTTACATCATAAATAAATGCCTATAAATAAACATAATAAATCGTTTAAAAAAAGCAAAAGGATGACCCTAGCATTAATAATTAATCATAAGAAAAGAAATGAATTCAAGCATCTGCCTTCTCGTCTTCATAAAATCACGACACAGCACAGGGGAAGTCTAACTAGGTTAGCATATGAGAATTTCCATTAAACAACAGCTCATGTAACTATAATGATGTCCAACTGCACACCGCATTTTTCAGGATATCCAACAATGGTAGTACCCAGAACCTTCATTCTCAGCGCAGACTTTTCAGTCTAACAATTGATAATGGTTGAACTTACTCCAGCAACACATCCTACTAATTCCATTTGTCGAGATGCATTTGATGCACACGCTGTCCACATTTCACATCTGTTCAGTGTTTGTTGGCTCATTGCTATCCCAAGCAAGACTTGGTTCACATACAAACACTGATCCATTGCTACAATGAAAAGAACATCTTTTCAAACATGCAATATCCGATTTTTTTTTATTTTTTATTTTAAACCTTTATCTCCTCAGTTATCATGGTATACTAGTAGAACAGATAATGAAGATGCATCAAGATGCACCAGGGTCACCTTTTCTACATTCGGTAAGGACAAAGGACTACACAAACAATGCAAGTCAATTTCTCTCTTTAATTCTAAACAAAAAATTTACACCTAATCAAAAACTGAGAACAGAAGTTAATTTGAGGTACTAATGGCATATAAAAAAGATTATGTGCTACGCTTTCATGCAAACATGCACAACAACATCTAGGATCGGTAGAACAACATACAAGAACAGATGGTAATAATAAAAAATCAGCTCTCAAGTGTCAACGCCATTGGACAAGGTGATTGAAGTGATTTTCCCTATTAACTCTATCCACAAGTCTAAGTCACCAAAACTCAAAACTAATCTCCAAAAAATCCTGAAGGCAACAAATCTAAACCAAGAAGCAAAAAAATTTTAAATACTTCAGACACACAAAATGCTTGAAAATTGACTGAGGAAATACCAAAAGTAGGTTATCCTCGTTGCTACTTGCTACAATCCAGACTTCCAGAGATAACTTGCATGTCAAAACAACAGTAAAACTTTTCCTCCTGTATGAAGATCTATTAAAACATGTGATTAACAAGCATTAGAAGAAAATCATACCTGGAAAACCTGGATCAGTGGCAACTTTTTTTCCTTCCTCTTTCTTAGCCAATAATCATATATAGGAGATACAATATTCCTATCCAAATCGAGATGACTGATCGCATTTTCCTTCTCAGAGACATCATCTGGATAACAATATGCCATCTTCTCAAGTGAAAACATTATCTTCTCAAAGTCATCCTCTGAAATAGAATTGCCAACACCATTATCGACATCACAGGCATTGTAATTTAACCGCTTGAGCCACTCCTCATCTTCAGAATCCATGTCATATCTACTGTTGCTGCTAATCAGTGCCCTCTCAACTTCACTGTTTTTCATGGAGATATACAAATCCGGCCGTACAAAGGGAACATATTCTACATCCCCATAACCAGAAACTTCTTGCACTCCAGGCACTGGGATTGTCTTAACACATGCTGCCTGTGCATTTCTTTCACAACATTCCCTGTGAAGCTCCTTAAATACAACCCAATCCAGTCTGTCACTGAACTCCAGCTTCCAACCATTCTCAGAAGTCCACATCATGGCATGAGTGTGACGATTGAATGTGCTAGGCCTCATTTCCTGTGCCTTGTGCAAAAACCTGGTCTTTCCTTCAGTTTTCACAGCAAGCAACCACTCCTTAGACCCTGAGCATTCCAACATGACCTCAGCACCATCTTCTCTCCAGCACCTATCAGATTCAATAACCAGAATGTTTGCACGACAACGCACTGAATCTATATTCTGCTTCATATCTACCAGGGCTAATTTTAATTCCCTGATCTTCTCACTGGGCATGCTCCTGAATTTCTTCTGTCTAAATCTTGGAGAACAAAAAGCCATGGAGTCATCCCCGGCACCAAAGAGTTCATTGACACAAGCATCCAGTGATTTTCCCCGGCCCGGCCCAAGCATACCATCACGCCCAGAAAAAATATTTGCAGCCAAGTTTGGCTTCTTTGCCCTTTTTGTTTCGGATCGCAAGGCATCAATCTGCAAATCCAGAGAATTCTTGGGGACTCGTGCCGATCTCAATGTTCTCCTCTTTTGATGTCTGCGGAACTCCACACTCTGCTGACCGGCCGCATCTCCCGCAGTAATTTCAGGCCCTAAGGCAATGCAATCGGCAAAGCATTCTTCTAGTTTAGGTACCCCAGAATGCATGATTTCACTTCTGGAAACACCCAACGCTGGAGAAGAAATATCGGCATTGTGCTCCTCACAACCAGAACCAGCAGTATCTCCATGCGAGTTTTCCATCAAACCAAACGAGAATATCTTGAGAAAGCTCGGAAGAAAATGGGATCGAATGCTCATACTTGAATGCAAACTCATAAAATACGAAGGGATTGCCGCAAAATTTAGCGAAAATAGAGGAGTGAACTGCCGAGCGCCAAAGAATATGCAAACGCCACGTGAATTACTGCATGAAGGAAACTGAAGAAACAGATAGCAAAAACAAAACAAAAAAAAATCAGAATTTCAGCATTACCACAAAGTAATACGAGAGAGAGAGAGCCGACAACCACGAACCCCACTCCACGCTTCTGGTTGGTCATATCAAGAAAAAGCCATGCCCAAAAACCTCTCCACAAGAAAACCATACCTTAACCATCCTTATCTCCTTCAGTATGAACTTGCAATGCTTATCATCCAATGGAAGAGTTTTTGGCGCCTCCGGCCATTCATGACAGACCCAACCAGAGCTTGATCTTCAGGGCACTGGAAGTTGGGCTACACTAACTGAGATTCACAAAGCAGCATAGCATCATCAAGCAACTCACATTTCCAAAAGACTGATCAATGACGGGAAGGAAACGGATGCCAAGACAAGCGAAAGCTCCAGCTACCGAACCACTAGACAAGAAATTAGCAAGTTCCAACACTCCCACTACTGACTGCCTCAAACACCCCAGGACAGAAACGAGAAACAAGCTAAAGCAACGTGAATTACTCCAAGAAGATTCAACATAAACAATTAGCCCATTTCCTTTCGGCGGCCTAACATCATCCGCATTAAAAGAATGTCCCATCAGCGGCGAATTCTCCGAGCTCTCGTTCGCTGTATCGTGTATTTTCCTCCGCTGCTTCCGGACGAATGGAATTCCATACATTCGATCTTTCCGACCCGAACGGGCATCTTCGGCCCCGACAATCCCAGCCATTGATTTCCATCTCTTGCGGTTGTAAACAATCCCGAACCTCCGACGGTCCAAATCCTCCACTTTTTCCATCGCTACTGTATCCGACGCATCCCGACGGTCAGATTCCACCCTGCCGCACTCCGTCGTCGGATCATCCCTGCCGTCCACGGAGCCGAACCCCTCCAGCCTCCACCACCGCACCCATTCGTCCTCGGAATCACCCCCCTCCGGCAACTTCCTCTCAGCTGCAGCCGACTCCAATCGCTTTCCGGACCGCAAAACCCTCGCCGGCGCGGCCGCCTCGGCATCTCCGGCTTTCACAACGGATTTTGGCACGAAGACCCGCGTCGATCGCCTGGTCCCAACCGACGGCATGGACGGAAAAACCCTCACCCGAGAAATCGCGATCTTATCCTCGTCCGATTCCGAATCGCAGAGCTTCCTCTTTCGAACCCGAACGCCAGCCGTCTCAGATCTAACGAACCGCCTTCTCATGGTAAGCACAGATCAGGAGAGAGAAAGCCATCTAAAGAGGCTCCGGAACTCGACGGATCATTGCAGTCGCCAGGAAAAAAAAAAGTAATCAACGGTTGAGATGAGAAGTGACGGGAGAGAATCGAAAGAAAAAGAGATCAGAGCTTTCTTTCTGGTCTTGTCATGGCGGAAAGGAGAGAAAAACGGTTTTTTTCTTAGCAGTTATGAGCATCACGTGGAGGTGGTGGAGGTGGTGGAGGTGAAGAGAGTGTATGAAAGAGAGGGAGATGAGACTAGGGTTTTGTGGAATAGGCAGTTTGCCGACTTATCATAACCGTCAGATGGGGGACGGGACGGACGAGATTAACAGGGCCTTTCCCGCTCGTCAAGGGAGAGGATATTTTCAGGCTCTTACCAACCGGGCCTTTTGACTAAATTACCAGAATACCCCCGACGTGGCAGAACTTGTGTAGGGAAAAGATTTACTCACATTTCCACGCACTTTCCAAGCGCCATACAGATACTCTAGACTTAACCTATTGTGCTTTAAAATGGATAAAACTTTTGATGAAAAATTATAAAGAGTAATATAATATGATAGGAGTAATATGATGAATAAATAAGATAAAGTTGAAATAGATAAGTTAGTTGTGTTGGTAGTTGTGTAGAAATAACTGAAAAGTGAGGTAGTTGTATAGAAAAATATGAATAAATAATTAAAAAATAAGGTAGTTGTGGAGAGTGAAAAGTTTTAGATTGAAAAGTTTTAACTTAATAATTTTTACTCACTACCAAACACACCCTAAATATAACATCCACACTGTGCATATGATTTGTCATTTTTCATTATTTTTCCTAAAATATTTTTCCGTACTTTTAATTTTCGTGTTGGAATGAGATATACATGATGTTGTTGGTCCATTTCCAGCTTCCCATCTCATTTTTGTGCATGCGGGAAGCCATAAGAGATGGATGGTTGATTGCGAGGTCCACATGCCAATAATGGCGAGAGCAAGTAAGAGTAAGTTTAGAAATTATATCAAAAAGAGTATGTGAAACGAATGGGAGATAAAAGAGAAGGAAGTAAGAATATATAGGACGGATAAATATAAATAAGTATTAAAACAAAGAAATAATAATTAAAATATAGATAATTAGAGAAATTATCAAGTCATATTCGTACTACAATGGGCTAATAAAGTAACATATATTTTTTACTTTTGCTTTTCAATAAAAGGAATTTTAGAACATGTTCCAAACCATAAAGAATTCTTTAAATTGAATGTATATGATTATTTTTAAAATAATTTTTCAATTTTCAATTTTAATATAACTTTATTAATTTCCAATATAAATTTACCCATTCTTAATATATATATCATTACATTTTCATCTCAAATACAAATTAAAACACCCCTTAGCTAAGCGATTTCGGTGGCTGGCAATTTTCTAAGGAGGGAAGTGGAAGCGTATGGAATTTAAGTAGCTTTCATTTGCTACAAATTAAAACACCCCTTAGCTAAGCGATTTCGGTGGCTGGCAATTTTCTAAGGAGGGAAGTGGAAGCGTATGGAATTTAAGTAGCTTTCATTTGCGAGTGGAAGGTAGCTGGAGTTTCCGAAAGGGAGACACGTGTGTAGAACTTTAGATTGTCCAACCCTCCGAGACCGCTTACTCGCAGCTGGGTCCCGCGGGTTAAACACGAAAAATCCTAACCCTCCATGGCTCCATCTTCGTTTCACCAATGCTTCAACTTCATGGATGCATGCAGAGGAAGTATACTAATGGAACGATTCATTTTAAATGGCACGAGTAAATTAGTTGCTCTACACGTATCACTTTTCCCATCGATTATTAAGAGAAAATTTCCTTAATAGTTTTGGTTTTTCGATATTATCTCCACTTTTCCCATCGATATTTGGAGGAAATTTCCGTAACAGTTTTGAATATTTTAACGTTTATCTTTTTCTAGTCACTATGTCATTGCTGATGCTAATAAGTAGCTTTTACGCAAGCCGTGGATCTAAAACAGCAACAAACAAATCGATGAATAAATCGCACGCGCGTGAATATGCATTGATATCCGGGCAATAGCGACTTTCTAGCTTCTAGCGAGCTCACCCCCATGCCTGAAAATAAAACCGACACCGTGGCCGTACCGGTTGCCGATACGCCACTCGACTCGATTCATCTTATTTGCGAATAGAAAAAGCTGTATTTGCACTTCCATCCTTAATTTCATATTTGCAGGTGACTTTCAATTCCATAAATATACAATTCTTGTAATAAAAAATAATAATAATAAATACATATACAATTCCAGTCCATACAATTCGACAAACCCGCAGTTTTAGACTTTTAGTCCCTCCAATTAAGCGAGACAATGACACTCCCAGTGTTGTTAGCCTTTTATTAAAAATGTTCTTTTAATAAATTTATCTAAACTTTAACTAGATTGCAAACTATTTAATAAAAAAATTTTATAGGCCCTTTTTCGTGGAATTTATTTTTTCAAAAAAGAAAAACATTTTAAATATTAACTAAACAACTAAATATATTTGGAATAACGGAAAAGGCATCTCGATTATTTCGTATCGAAACTTAACGTTTTTATGTAAAAATTTAACATTTTTAGATCGACCCAAACCGCACGGCTCCTGATCCTAAACTCATTCCGTTGAAAAAATAAAAGCTATGGCTAAAAATGTAAATTTATTAAACTTAGGTACACAATATGCAAACCCTCCTTTGTTTTTTGCCTTCCTCCCTCCTCAGGGACTCCGCAACCGAGCAATTGGCCAACATATGTATTAATACAATTTCTACTTAGCTTCAGTGTATTTGAATATATTTAATCTATCTATTATTATTTTTTAAAAATTATTTTTATAATATTGTTAATTTTAATGTACTTAACATATGTATTAATTTTTATCATTTATTAAAATACCAATGATTTTAAAAAATTCAAAATAAACATCTAAAAATAACGAAAAATGATAAAAGTTTATACAATTGTTTAATACACTTAGATTAACATTCCTTTAAAAAGAATTTTCAAAAAAAATATACCGAATGCTAAGAAGTTTTTGAGCTGGGGATGCGTTTGCGAAGGCATTCGTCAGATGAGACCACATGCAATCGTTTGCATGGGACGCCGGCGGGGGATAAGCCAGCCGATCATCCTCGCCGTCCATGCGTTTCTGCCTGCTCCTGCGATCCAGCCAACCAGATGGGTGGTTAAGAAGATGCTGGGTCGGTCAACCCTCTGAATAACACGAGATTGTAGCCGTTCATTAGATGGGCCCACTGCCACCCGATCAGAGGATCTCAACAGCTACTGTCCGGTGCTAACGGCCCTGTCCACCAGTCGTACGGGGATTTTTGGCGCGATCTGCAGTAGCAGTCCACCTGTTGTTTTCTCCGGGGCCCACGTGATTAACGGCACAGGATGCATTTACCTTGCTGATTCGATGACCGCCGATTTTTTTAATTTTTTTTTTTTTTTAAATTTTTTTGAGGGTGGTGAACCGCCGACTTGATGGTTGTTGCAGCGGTCTTTGCTGACAAGAGGAGACGTGATATGCATTTGGCTGCCTTGAAATGGATTAATAGAAATTTATCGGAAATGAAAATGGGATTAGAACACCATAAATAGTTCGAGTAGTGAAAAAAATAATTATAATCATTTTGACAGAATAGTTTAAAATCAAGCAAAATGGCTAAAATTTTCTTTCCCTACTACAGTGCGGACAAACTAATTCAACTCCCTAATTTAACTGGATTAACCAATTTCAATATATTCAAAAAACAAAAGTAATACGAATGAAGGTTAAAAAGTTTAAACCATCCATCCAAATTTAAAATATGGGAATTTGCATCCCATGAGCAACTAACAATTAAAGTCAGGCATTAGGTCTGAGTTCCATTTGGAAAATGAGAGGAATAATATGTACATAAGAATTAGAGTAGAGCTTGGATTTATCTCAATCATAACTCTAAATTTATTTATATAGCATTAATCCCAATCCTAATTCTATTTATAAAACCTAAATCCTCAAATCTATTTTTGAAAACCGAGTTTAGGTTAAGTTTTAGGGTGAAATTTAGATAGATGAAATTTATATTTTATTGAAAAATGATAAATTTAAATTTGATATAAATATATAATAATAATAACAAATCGTGTAAGTAAACATAATAATATATAGTCAAATTATAAGTTTTTAATGTACATTTCCAAAATTGGTTCATAGATTAAATATAACTAGAATAATAATTTTGTAAAAAATAAAAAAATATATTTTAGACCCGTTTGAAAATGGCCAATGATCAGGGCTCAACAATGTTTAGGCAAACAAGATTTGAATATTACGGCGCAGTGGATTAGATAAAAAGCCCAAAAGGCGGAAAACTTAGCCAAACGGCGGGACCGTCATATGTAACAAAACCAAGTGACTTGTCCGACGCTAAAGTGGAGTTGAGAGAGATTCACTGATTCAGCGATTACTTAGTGAAAATTGCAAATATATTCATCTAGTTTAACGTGATTCGCAAATAAACTCCTGTTGTCAGGGTTTGTCTCATTTTGTTAAACCGTTTATAAATTTCCAAATCTGTCTATGCCCAACATTGCATTAATGCTCTCACCTGATAGCGATCATAAAAATCAGCTGTGGCCATGACTAATTAATCTTCACTATATTACAGTCTTACAATTAACATCTACTATCAAGGGTGTATTTGCGATTTACAGTTTAGAATTCTTTTAAAAAAGCGAGATGCATCTAACGGGGCGAGTATCTTTGTAATTTGTGTCAAGCTATAGATGCATATTTGCAATTGTAATAAGGTAATCGATATAGTCGGAAGAACGCCGATCCAGTGCAGTGCACAAGTGCATCAACCATTTTTCATTATTTAAAAAAAAATTCAATTTCATGTGTCAGCTGAAGCAAAATGTTATCATATATGTAGTTTTTTATATTTTTTATACATTTAAAAATTTTGTTTTAAATTTTGAAGATAAAAAAAAAAAAAAGCCATGTCTAATACAAATTTTGTAATACAACCAAAAGAATATGGATGCTGTGCCGTTCTTGCAAGAAATGCAAAATAAGTCCACGAAATGGACGACCAGTAGAAATACCATGGACAGACATAAATGAAGCCAATGGTGGGCACTTGCCCCCGTCAAATTTTGAAAATTATTTTAAGACATATTTTTAAACGTCTGTAAGTATTATTTAATTTAGAACTAATATACAAGTGAACCCCCTCTAATCACGATTATCACATCCCCGCTCCCAAGAAAGCTTTCTTTAGTATGGATGGAAGCTAATGCCGCAGTCCGGTTTGCTTGTTTTTACAAACAGAAAACATTCCATGCTTCTTGCCTGTCACAAACGGAGGGTGACATTGGTCAGCTTGTCCAATTCAAGGTAGAGTTGAATCCAATCCATCTTACAGAATGACACATCGACTGTTAGTGATATGCTAAAATATGTCAAGCAAATGTTACTACTCTGGAATAATGTTCTGTTATTCCTTTCGTTTTGACAAGTTGCAATCAATCATCAGGGAGATTAGGAAATACCTCATTCATCAATAAGCCCAGCAGTATATCATATGAGGGAAGAAGTGGTTTCAAAGTTAGATATATTAAAGGCATGTGATAGGGTTGGGTGGGACTTTCTTTGCCAAATTATGAGTAAAATGGTTTTTCAATGAAGTATGGATTGGATGGATATATTATTGTTTATCTATTACTATTTTTCAAGTGATCAGTAATGGTTTCAAGTCTAATACTTTTGCAGAAGTAGAGATCTTAGACAAGAGGACTCTTTCTCAATTTATCTATTTCTTTTACGCACTGAGGGACTCATGTCACTTTTGAATGAAGTTCACAGAAACTATCTATTATATGTTGTCAAAATTAGTAGAAGAGGCTCAACTTACACCCATCTTCTCTTACGGATGATGCAAAAGCTACTAGGGTGCAGCTGGTTTTTTTTGCTACTGTTGTTACAGATTTATGTGGTGTGTACAAGACAGAGAATTAATGTGGAAAAAATACAATAGTATTTTAGTAATAATGTTGGGGTTGCAGCCATGAATGAGATTGAGTGAATGTCTAGTAATCGAGGTAAGAAAATTCAAAAGTGTCGCTTGCCAGCATGGATTGGTAGAACAAAACCTTTTCTTTCAAAGCCTAAAGGAATGGATTTGGAAAAGAATACAAGACTGGTAATCAAAATTCCTTTCACATTGAGGAAAAGAAGTATTCATTAAAGTAGTGGCTCAAGTTATCCCCACTTATGCGATAAACCTCCTAAAGAATTTGTTGCATAATGGTTAACAAGTTTTGGTAAGGAAAGAAAAATGGTCATTGGAAAATCAGTTGAATGGTATGGAGAATTATGTGTAAATCTACGATTTGAGGTGAAATGAGTTTAAGAGATTTTTCTGCTTTCAATTAGACTCTCCTTACACAGTAGGCTTGGATGTTGATGACAAATCAAAGTTCTTTTAAAAATAAGTATTGGAAAAGGGTGAATATCTGCAAGTAAAACAATTAAGCATTTTACACGGAGGAAACATAATAATGTAGAAAGAGCGCAGCAATTAATAATAAGGCGTAGTCAAGTTTCATCTTAGTGAAAACAACAGAGGAAAAGCTTCTTTTAACCTTTTACAGCCGTTGACCATAAAGGAGCTGTCACATCTTGTTCAAGTTGTTGTGCAACGTGAACTGATGGTTGGCATCTTTGTTCATGGGAGGAAATTAATGTATCAACACCATTATTTTACATGGTATGCATGTGCGGATTCCTATTATTGAGGAGGAGTTGGAGTTTGGACAACCATCCCCACCTAAAAGAACTACAACCATAATACTCTACTCGAAGCACGAGTGTTAATGGATCGAGTTAGACAAGTTAGAGTTTAATTCTGATCCTAACACATTAAAAAAATCTCAATTATAATCCATTTATTAACCTATTTAAAAAATCTCAACCCAACCCATTTGTAAGTCATAAATAAATGAGTTGATCGGTTGTTAATAGATTATATACATATATATATTATAAACAAATCAAAATAAGCTAATTTAAGGTTAAGTACGTTATTTGTAATTATCATGATGAATTGACCTATATGACATGTCCATATCTTAATCGGAAGAGATAAAAAAGGACAATGACTTGACAAGACATAAGAAATATATATACTCCTTAACGAGTTGAAATGTTTTAACAATAAAATATATTAAATAAGTTAAACGGATTACTAAATAAGTTAAAGCTAGTAAAATCTCAATGCTAACCCCTTTATTTATTTGAATTGTTAAATGAATTAACATATTATAAACTATTTATTCAAAAATCATAACTAAAACTCATTCATAAATGTTTGGACGGGCAACTTAACAAGTTATGACTGTTGACACCCCTAATCTGGAGGTCAGGACAACAATGATGCATTGGACAACTCAAAGGTAGTAGACAAGGGGATAGTTCCAATTTGATACTTGATAGTAGAAAACGAATTCAAGTCCAAGGATGCAACAAGAAAACCATACGTTGCCACCAAGTGTCTAGCGTGATGGCGTCCGGATATTTATTTCTCCCATGTTTTGTTGAAGCTTTAATTCTCCCTACTTGGTAGGAGTGAACTTGTTGTCTCTCTTAAAAAATTGTAAGATATCTCGGGCTTAAATGTAATAAAATTAAGATGATTGTAAATATATATATATATATATGCATAAAAAAAAAAGAAAAAGAAAAAGAAAAAGAAAGCCATATGTTGAAGAAAAAGGAAAGACACGAACTAGATCTGTCAGACAGACATGATGATGACAAGAACCACGGAGTAGAGTCAGTCAATCAGTCATGGTCCCCGAGGATGAACCATTGACGGACGTAGAAGGCCAGTAGTCTAGATTCCACGACGTGATAATCTTTGTTAGATGACACCATCATTGAATTCATTTTCGTATCCATTCGAATATATTTTTTTTTTTTTGGTGGTATTTTTTTTTTTTGAACTTTAGACCCACAATATTTTGCATGATAATTTCCGAAGCGGAAAATCAACCTTACATGCAACCCCGGCAGATAGTTTTTTTTTTCCTTACAAAATCCCGCCTACTCACAACAATCCTATTTACTGCTACTTGCAGCCGCATGGCAGTCGTGTCCTTTGCATGCATGCAGAAATCAGAAGCACATCAAGTTCTTACACGTGACACATGCTAATGCTGGCTGTGGCTAACAAACCTTGCATATTGATTCTCATGGTGTTTGCTGCCAGGCACAAAAGAATAATTTTAAGAAAGTCGCAACATTACTATTGCGGTGCCCATTGGAAGTACCAGACCTAGCCAAGGATCAACGCCAGCAGAGTAACAACGCTATAATCTTTCCTTCGCTATTGTAGTCCTTAGCTCTCTACTTTTCCACTCCAAAACTATAGTCTCCTTGTGAAGTTTCCGTCTCTCACTAGCCAAACTTTGGAGCTCAAATGAGCACTTAGGCACCTTGCACCGAGCAATTTTAGCAGTACACAAGAAGAACCTGTTTTCAGACTGAGGCAAGCTCAAACTTTAGAGTTTAAAGATGCAACAGCGAACTGAGAGAAATGCTGATAGCATGATATTAATCATGTAGCAGAAACTTGCATGATCCAGGTTGCTCTTTAAGAGCCCTAACATTGAAAAAGAAAACTCCGCAAAAGTGAAGGCATGATTGCATACCAATGTAGTCATGACCAGATCAGGCTTCCAACTGGACAGCACACCGGCTCCCAGTTTTTTCCCACATAAACCATCCAAACGGAAGGACTGGTCTCTTCTGGGACCAGTTTAACTGCCTCTGATCCAGTTTTGATAACATTGCTGCACAGATCTTCCTCTCTCCAAACCCAGGATGGGCAGGAGCCACACCTTCATTTCTTAACTTGGCAACTGGAATGAACCATGTAAGCAGATTCAAGCCCAAAGGCTCAATCAAACAGTTAGGGAAATACTACTGCCATTTGTGACCATCTAATGACTCAGAATTTAGCTACTGGTGAGGATTCTCTGATTGCATGGTATCAACACTTAATATCTGGCACGTCCCATCAAGTTGATATTCGTCATTCGAATTACGGCAAACTGCGATGATAGAGAGGACTAAAGTATTGGTTACTTACATTTGGACTGTTGAATCCACCATCACTAGCATCACATAGATCTAGGGACACAGTCCGAAGTAATGGCATCTGAAATACAATTACTGGGTCAATTTGGATTTGTTGTTAGGATATCCGAATAGAATTCTACATTTTTTTTATTAGGATGATCTCACCTTTGAAGCAGCATCTACAATGAAGTCCCTTGTGATTCCCCTACCCTGTGATTTGAAAATTAGAAATTGCATGGGTGGCCACATTGTACAGCAACAATCTAGAAGAATTGAAAATATATGAAATCATTTTCTCTTCAGTGACATGCTAAAATGCACCAATTTCATATATTTCTATATAGGAAGTTATCATCTTCATAAATCTTGTCTAAATTTTCTGATGTTGAGGTGGATGAATAGCCAGACCACAAAGCATACAATCACAAATATAAAAGAAAAATCTGAGCATAGCATTAGTAAGCAGTTGAACAAGAGTATACTTAGACTAGCAATGGAATGCAGACCAGAAAATTGCCATGATTAGCAGTCAGTTGCGATGATTACTAGTCAGTAAAAGTGGAAGGACAGAGTAAGGAGAAGGCCAGAAAGACATGGGAACTGTTTGAAAAGATATGAAGGCCAAAGGGCTGTGAAATGGTCAGATAAGACAAATTTAGATGGTATAATGCCATGGACTACACTTAGTTAGGAAATACCTGATGATGATCATGCAGTATTTTACTCCTTTACATTTTACAGTTATAAGCGTGCAAGACGCGTCAGTCTAAGCTTCCACCAACCATGCCAGAGAATTTGTATTTGAGGGAAATATGAAAAGAAGGTGAATTCACATTCAACAGAAAAGCCACTGACCAACACAGAAGGGGAAGTGGTTGGTATTCGTATTCAACAGATAAGAGCTGTTAGGACTTAGGATTGCCCAAACCCTCTGGGTCCTGCGGTGATTGGGACTATTGGTGAGAGACTGGGATCTCGTACTCTTTACTGCATGTGTCCTAGATGAACTTTAAAAAAAGGAGAATAAACTTTTTTTTTTTTTTTTAAAAAAAAAAGGAAATGGAATCACCACTATTCATAGATATTGATTGAAAACTCACATTGTGGCGTAGTGAGAGATTATCAACAGCTTTGCAGTCAAGAAGAGCAGAAACCCCATTGGATGTTACCCTTCCACAGTCCTAAGAACAGAATATGCCCATGAAGTCACGATAAGCAGTTGTATGATGCAATTGGCAAACTTAGCCTATTTTCTATTTGGCAGGTTCTGAGCTCTAATGTTTCATCTTTGGGATTGAACTCAGAAGAGAATATGCCCTCTGCTACTGTTAATCATAGCATGATATCTTCATTTCCCATGCTTTGCTATCTTCATTTCTCATGCTTTCTTGTATCCTAATATCCTGTTTTAGTTTCCTGTTTCTCCGGTCATCGCTTTCTGTATTTGCTATCTTTTCTTCCGATCACTAATATTAACTGCATTGTCTTTCATAAAAAATGGACGGCTTAATTGGTTCGATCAAGATAGAAGATTTGGACTCCAAAAACTTAACAAGTAAATCCACGGAGGCAATAATGTTCCAAGAAATTTATGGTTTAGAATATGGTTGTGGCATACCTCCAAGTCAATAGATCTCAATCCTGGCCATCCAGAAGAAATTATTTGCTGTGAATCTGTAAAGGAAATATGAAAGTGGAAATTTAAAAGATGAAATGTGTCCAGTACATGCTTCCATGTTCCTGGAAATCATGCTTTTAACAAATCACAGTTCCAGCAAGAAAATATCTTTATCATCAGAAATGATGTCTAGGGTATGCATGAATGTCTATTAAAATTTTTGAAACAATTTGGTAATATTTTGGGCCAGTTAAAACAATTTTGGGAACTACTAACCATGAATTCCATGCTGCAAGTAACATGTTAAACATTCAGCACAACGATAAAGGACTGGTCAGTTAATCACCATAAGGAAAATCCGACCTGAATCAAGAAGCATGCATCCTGACAATGAAAGCTCATGTAAATTTGGACAGCTTCGTGCAAGAATAGCCAAATCATCATTTGTCATCCATGGAGTCACCCTTGCTAGCTTCAGCATTTTTAACTTTGGCATCCTGATCTGGAAACTTAACGATGTTACATCACCAAGACAGTGGCACAGGCTCAGCATTTGCAAGTTTTTCAATGATCCCATAATACTTCTCATGGCACAATCAGAGATCACCTGTTAAAAAGATACGCAAGAGAAAATACTGAAGAGAATCATCATCATCATCATCATAAGCCATTTCCCACCTATGTGGGGTCGGCTGCATGGATTCTGTTACGCCATTCTTGGCGATTTAAGACTAAATTTTCAGTAATATGTAATATTTTTAAATCTTGTTTAATTACTTTCATCCATGTTTTTTTGGGTCTTCCTCTCATTCTTCTACCACCTTCTACTTGGATAAACTCTGTTTTCCTAACCGGTGCTACTTCAGGCCTCCTTTTAACATGACCAAACCATCTTAATCTATTTTCTCTCATTTTATCATTAATTGGTCTCACTTTTAAGTTTTCTCGAATTATTTCATTCCTAAGATACTACAGGCATTTTGATTAGTGCAGAAAATTTATCCGAAGTATTCTCTTCAGTATCTTCAGTACAGAAAATACTGAAGAGAATACTTCGGATAAATTTTCTGCACTAATCAAAATGCCTGTAGTATCTTAGAATTCTTAATCTGAGCAACAGGAGGCCAGCAATTGAGGAACCATAACTGTAGATTTGGATCCACGTCAGGGTTTGGCAATGAAATTATATACAATAACCATAGATCAAGGAGGAAGCTGATGCATAGTGTAACTGGTGGAGCCGATGTAGCTGAATTATGAGCCACGATGTACAAACTCAAACTCCAAGGATGCCATGCATTTTCACAAGTCAACAATCATAAATTTTGACAAAGGGATTGCTTTGAAGAACCTGAAAATGAAGAACCACAACCTCCAATAATGGACACAGCTCAGGTAGCATGGTTAGTGCACTTTCACTCAGAGATGCACCAACACCAACGGTGATGGACCTTAAGGTCTGAATTGAAGGTCTCAAAAGTTCTAGTGAGAAAGGAGAAAATCCCCACCCAAATGCAATTTCTTCCAATATGCACTTCCTACCCAATTCGTAATAAAGTTTATCTCTGTCACATCGGCCAAGGTGAAGAAGAGACTCAGTAGGAAATGCACCCTCATCAAGATTACTTCCACAGTGATATAAGTTCCTACAACCCCTGGCTTTCAGAAACTTCAAACCGGGGTTTCTTTGGATAATGTATGCTAAAGAAGCTCCAGAGACCTGCAATCCATGGAAAAGACTGAGAATCACTTTACTTTAGTCTTGTTTAGTTGGGCAGAAAGGAAATCTTGTCAAGAAATGAACATGTTTTCCTGAGGTGACATATGAGTAGATAACTATCCTATAATTTCCAAGTGTTACATGTATGAAACACCTTCGTAGGTTGTCCTTATTCACTGACATCATGTTTTTCACTACCTTCCATTTCTTGTCCTTCCCATCCAACCAAATAAAAAGAATATTTTTCACTCAAGAACCCAACATACTGACACGACTGTTTCCCAAGGACTTATTTGCCAAGGGACTTAATTTTAAAATTTAGGTGTGTTTGGGAAGTGATAAAACTTTTGATGAAAAGTTTTTGAAATGAGAGAAAATTATGTGATATGATAAGAGTAATAATGAAGAGTAAAGAGAATAAAGTTAAAATTGATAGGTTAGTAGTATAGAAATAATTGAGAAGTAAGGCAGTTGTATAAAAAGATGTGAAAAAATAATTTCAACAATAGGGTAGTTGTGAAAGGTGAGAAGTTTTAGATTGAAAAGTTTTTAGATTGAAAGGTTTTATGTGTTGCCCTTTATATAGAGGGAAAAGCCTCATAAATGGATTATCACAACCATCAACATACAAACACCTTAAGTCAAGATATCCTTATCATCCCCTCCAACGAATCAATTACTACTAATTTTCCAGTGCTAGAAAGTGACACATCTGTTTTACTTCCAGAAAATGAAAAAGATTCTCCTGGAAGTTCAATACGTGAACCTGATCTTCCAATTGTTGTAACAGAAAGGAAACATCTATCTACATCTAATCCCATTTTCAAATTTACTTGTAATGTGAATCTGTATCTGTTATAGCTTACATTCTTGTTTGTCCTGTCTTCTGTCAGTATTCTTTCTATGTTCTCAAATGCTGCAACTAATCCTTTAGTAAGCACCTTTTAAAGATGAGATGTCTACCCTTAAGAAGCCACTCTGATGCACAATGCTATTAGGCCTGTGTTAAAATAAGGGTTTATTTAGTTTAGAAGATTTTTATTTTAATTTTGTTACCTTAGAAATTTGATATTTAGTAGTTGATGATTGGTTTAGATCGTTTAGGGTTTTGTCATATGCATCCCACTAGATTAGAATTAGGATCATGTAAGAGTCATGTGGCAAGTCCTTGTGTATGTCTCTAGAATTAAGATTGCATAAGGATTGCGTTAAGGGTTTTTTTTTTCGTAAATGGATGCATTGTCTTAGGTTTTTACAGAAATTAAAATGAATTGAAGTTAAAGTTCCTTTGTGCTTAATTCTTATTCCCTAATTTTGTCTCATCTTTCTTAAACTTGCCTCAATTTCTCCCCTTTCTTCCCTTCTCATCCCCTTAAGAGGATCATTTCTCTTTCTTCTATCCATTCACGTTCCTGTTCTACATCACACTCAGGAACAAGTTGAGCTTGCAAAGGCAAAGGGCTATAGACAGTAAATTGGTGTATATAATCCAACACAAGGCAGGTTGACTCTTGAAATGTACAAGTCATGTTTGTGATAGAAGACTTCAAATGAACTCATAAGATAGACTACTGGCAAGTATTTCCACAAGTCACAAGAATAAATAATAAATGGATGACCACGGATTTAATCAGAAATGGACAGAAAAATGATGTTAGCAACATAGGGAATAATGTCAGCTG
The DNA here is from genome assembly GCA_030490835.1 of Annona cherimola. NCBI lineage: Eukaryota > Viridiplantae > Streptophyta > Magnoliopsida > Magnoliales > Annonaceae > Annona > Annona cherimola. Next base: position 12,318,643 of record CM059977.1, on the reverse strand, counting down.
TAAAGCAAATCGGGCTAGAATACATAAGATGTAATGGGAAAAAATATCGGTAATAATGAAAATAGTAGAGTTTTTATGGAAAGTGAATATGAAATCATTCCTTTGGGAATTGGAATTTCCAATGGAAACAATCAGGCACAAAGGAACTGAGACAGCATGGATTACCAAATGAAATAAAATAAACCAGTTCATGCCTAGATCCATAACTTTGAATATCAAAACACCAAGAAACTGCTTTAATGATGTACCCAATATACCATGGTATCAGAAACATCAAATCTCTCCAAAGAAGAACCTCTGAAGGCAAAAAGCATGTCATCCATGCTGCAAGTGTCCTTCAAGCTTAGGTTCTTCATCATGTAGGTGCAATGGAGAAGATGGAAAAGAGAAGATTGGTCAACATCTGCAGTCAAAACATATCAATCACATATACCGATAATGTCCAAGTCAAAATGTACGCATGATAGGTCAGCTACGCACTCTTGCAGCTGCTGATATCAAGTTCTTGAAGTCTAAAGGCCAGTGTGGGAGAAACTTCATGCTGTTGATGTGGTGGACATGGAATATTAAGATCAGAGCAAAGGACAAGAATAGAATTTCTCCCAAACAATGTATACGAGACAACCAGGAAGCACAGATTGTGGCACTGGCATATGAGATTCGAAAGACCTTCATCAGTTACTGAACTGCATCCTTTAAGGTTAAGGTGAGACAGTGAGCCTGATATTGTCAGGATAGTCTGCAAGTCCACGTCTGGTAGTGGAATATAAAGGGATGATTAAACAAGCCCATGCCAAGGCATGCAGGAAATATGTAAATATTCAGCAAACCTCACACAGCAAAATCCTCATCATTTATAAAACCCTAGGACGAAGTGTGGAAAATGCTAGCATCAAAATGGTAGATTTCGAGTGCAATGTAGCTGTATATGTTACAATAGAAAAGAAGAAAAGGAATAATCGTCTCACTAGAAAGGAAGTGGAGAAAGAAGAAATAGAGGAATTAGGTGAACTGGAAGGAGGAATAGATAAAATATTAAACTCCCACGAACTGAATTTAAATTGTTTGCCTTTGTAATTTGTAGTACTGGTTACAAAGTTTATTATATGAATGCATCCTAATGATACAAGAAATAGTGCAATACCCAGCATATAAAGACTTAAAGAAGCAATAATTCTTTATAGAATGATGAACCATGGAGTATCTTAGACTCTCAATTTTAAGATGCATCTGACCTTTGATGTCCGTTTATTCATGAAGTCTGCTTGACTTTTTTTATTTTTTCCAAAGAATATGGTGCTTCTCAATAGGTATTATCTATAGGAAATGGAGTATACTTGATACATGTGTTTACATGGCCAAAACAGTGATGACAGTCATGCAATGATAGCACAAAGAACTTCAGCAATTGTCATGAACATCGGGGCCATACCGCCATAGCACAACAATCTGTGAATATGTGGTTCACTCACACTTGTTTGCATGCATGCCTCTGATGGACAAAGTTTGCAAGTTGAAGTTTGGCAACTGAAAGATTGAATATTAAGCACATTGACTTACCATCAATATCTGTTCGACCTTCCAATGAGAGTTTTGCTATACGTGTGAATAAGGGACTCCCTTTACAGACATGTGGTCCATCACCTGAATTTTGATATCTCTCTGTACCAGAAGACAAGACTGTTGCTTGCCTGGCTACAACAGGACTAATATCAACAGTTAAATCAAGTTCATTAAGCAGGGGAAATTTCTGTACTAAAAGACACAATGTTGACATCTTGAACTGCAAACAGTGAGTTGCTTTCAACACTTGCAATGATGGGAACGACATGTAAAAATACTTGATAAAATTATCAAGATGTAACCTTCGACACCTGGAAATATCCAGCTCACATACTGCTTCAAATGACAATTTTTCCAGAGAATCTGGTGACATCGTAAATTGATTTTCATTGACATATCCAGACTCTGCAGGAAAGTGTTTTTCCCTCTTTTCCATAGAACTGTTAGCATGAATTGAGGAAGGGAGCACTGTCAGTAGTAGAAAAGTGGTATCGATCTGTAAGCATCCTGAAAGATCAATTCGCTGGAAAGACAAAAAAGTAAACTAGTTAAGGGCTTTAAACTACTAAACCATATGCCAAGTACCAAGCAGTTAAATAACAACAAATTAATTAAAAGAAAAATATGAGTATGGTGAAAAAAATAAAGCTGAGATAAACAATCAAGTGAAATGCCACAAAGGCTTCCAAAAAGTGGAAAATGCAAACCAAGGATTACATAGGGGGTCCAAAATTCAGTTCAGTTCACTCTTGGGAAGGCTGCAGGAAAGTTGGCACCCAGTAGAAAACAGTTTTAACCTTAGTGTGAAATAGAATGGGAAGGGGGAAGGGGAAAGGCGAAGAATTAAGAAAATAATAATAATAATAATAATAATAATCTGTGATCCTCTCAAGGGGAAAGAAAAGGGAAAAAAATGAACTGTTCAGTTGAATTGGATTTGGATTTCCATCATGGAGAATTTTGAATTTTTTCCAATACCCAATGCAAGTTGTTGACACATAAAACTCCGTGTTGTGTCATTATTACCTATATATTTCATTTTTCAATATATGAATTGATGTACCTCTGCCACAACAACTAAGTTCAAATTACATCAACCAAACATCCCCTGAGGGATTAGAAGAGAACTCAACAAGCCAGGTTCTGTTCAATATTCAACGAATCAGTAGGAGAGGAGTATCTCAAATATGTTAAATGACTTGTTTATAGAGGCAAATGCACAAAAGAAAAACTGATACATCAGCATATCAATAAATAAATGAAATATTAAATACAACAGTCTAAACCATGAATCAAGTCCAACACAAAAAAACATATAAATTCCCAAATTAAGTAAACATATACTGATCTCAACACCTGCACCTAGAGCATGTGCATATCTGGTGCATCGTATCATGATGCCTTGGACATAAAGGTTTTTCTTGATGACTGACAGACCAGCCAAGTAAAATAAGCACTACCATTTTCAAGTTGACCATCAGCTTCCCATTAATGGTTACTGCAACATAGTAGTCAGTTGTGCTATTTCTGGTTATTGTAAATGGTTGATGGCCCACGCAAGTAAAATAACCACATTTCATCATCCACTTCCCCATTAATAGTCAAACTATGGTAGTCAGTCCTATTTTTCACAATGTTCCACAAAATTGCAAGGTCTGGGGATGGCCATTAATGCACTTGGCCTTATCCTGGCTTTATTGCAAAGAGGATGTTTCTTGTTAATCAGACCCACCACCACTGGTTACAAAGGCAACAACTTCTACCATTGCCTTCATGACCAGCTTCTACTGTTACTTATTCATGCCAATAACATACCAAAATAGTTAATTTTTCTTATTTCTTCATGGCAATTCTTTGTCCTCATGCCAGTGTACCAAAATACTCTTCTTTCTTCCTCATGCTAATAAAAATACCAAATATATCTTCTTCCTCACTCCATCGATTTCCAGACAAATAAAGAAACACAGGCAAGATGAGACACCCAGCACTCCCCTGATTCCTAGGAAACTATGACTTCACTGAGTTCCGTACAAGACTTAAGAAAAAAGTTAAGGTACTACAAAAAATAACCTAATCAATAAAGATGACAGGTGATGGTAGACCTGTGAAATTTTGACTTCACTGAGTTCCATACTAGACTTAAGAAAAAAGTTAAGGTACTACAAAAAATAACCTAATCAATAAAGATGATAGGTGATGGTAGACCTGTGAAATTTCAGTCAAACGGATACGAAAATTTTCAAATCCATCATCTTTGAAGTTGCATAGGAAGTTCACAGATGAATCTTTTATGCGGTTGAAGAAGAAACTAATACTCTCTTCAGCAAGCTTTGCAAAGAAAGGATTCCCTCTATTCTCTGCACACATACATATGTTAAGAACTGTGTCTAATCCTTTGGAACTGACCAATATTATTAAACATTGTGTAAAAGATAGTAGAAAATCCACACCTGCAACGAAGTCCAGAGGCAAGAGATTACTCCGAACCTAATCAAGATAAGACAGATATGAGGGTTGTGTTTGGCAAACAGTAAAAAATGTCAAGTTAAAACTTTTCATTCTCCATAATTACACTATTTTTTAATTATTTCCTCACATATTCCTATACAACTACCCTACTTTTCAACCATTTTTACACAAACTACCCACACAACTAACATATTTATTTTAACTTTATTCTCTTCACTCCTCATTGTTACCCCATCATATCACATCCTTTTCTTTTAATTTAACAACTTTTACACCAAAGAATTTGCATCCAAAAGTTTTATAACTTCCCAAAGATTCCCTACATAAAGTTTAGTCAAATCTACCAAGATCGCTATTCAACCAATTTTTCAGTTTAGAATCACGTGATCTGGGATTTACTATTTTTAACAATCTAAAAGTTTCTGTCTTAATAAAAATAATTACATTAAAATATTTTAAAATTCACATTTCAGTCAGAGCAATAAAAGACAGATCAAACATAAAATCATGTACTGCAATTGTGGTTTAGAATATCAGAATCAACTGGTGTGTCTAAAGACCAAACCTATATTGATCCAATGTCCCCATATCAGCACTGAAATTTTTTACTGAAACAATTATGTATAAAAAAAGGGGAATCCATATCCACGAAAATAAATGAATTTCCATAATTTTCTAAGGAAGTATTTAGGGTAGTATCAGACCATTTATATAAATACGTAATGTCATATGTCAGGTAAAGCTCATATATAGCATTCAATATAAAAAAAAAAAATTATGGTATAACCAAACATCTGTGTTTTTTCACTTTGTCGAAGACAACATATAAATTATCTTCAACACTCAAAACGTGTGCCTAATTTCAATCCCTTGATTATGTCCCAAAATAATGGTTTTAATTTCTCAAAATGCCTAATCTCAATCACTTGAAAGGAGTATCTACGAGAGCATCAGACCATTTATATAAATATCTAATGTGATGTCATTAGATATAGCATTCAACATTCAATGGAAATTTTAAGTTTTTTATTGTATAACCAAATTTCTGTGTTTTCTAATATTGTTGAAGACAACATATAAGTTGTCTTCAACACTCAAAATATGTGAGAGGCACCTAATCTCAATCCTTGAATATGTCCCAAAATAATAGTTTCAATTTCTCGAAATGTCTTCAGTGCAAGTAAAGATGATCAAACTACTAAAGAATTCAAAAAAAATTGATAAGTAGATTTTTCTCTTTAATGGTTGGTCATAGTTTTTCTGCACCTGGTCAAGTGTGATATTTCCAATTATGGGCTGCAAAAGTCTAGGCTGATTGCTACAGACTAAAACCAAGTTTATAATAATTAATGATTTTTGAAACCATGTTTACAGTAGTAAATGACCACATCACCACAGGAAAACATCTGTTCAAAATTCTTTTGAAGCATAAAAAGGAACAAAGCAGGGAAAAGCTCATAAACTATTATTATAGCCAAAAAATAGGTATAGTGATGATAAAACATAAAATCAGCTTTCTCAGCTTTGTAGTCCTCAACAAATGACAAAGTCGGGGGATCAGAACTGTCAGCAGACATGTTTTCAGCAGTTTTTTCACTGATGCCTTGCTGATGAACAACATAACGAAATTGTGTAGAAGCAAGTAAACTGTTGGCCTAGCAGTTCAGCAGCTTCTATTCCATAAACATGTTTCGTGGCATCATTTAAAAGTGTTGGAATCTAGAGGTCATTGATATGCATCAACCTCACAGATTGTTATTGCTACTAAACATATGAAAGTAGTTTTCCTTGCTATACCTTTTGGAGGATGTCAGGGTGGCAATCCCCAAAGTTGCTCGAAGAAAGTCGTGCAGAATTATAATTATTGGAGAGCCAAACAAGAAGAGCTCCACATAATTGTTTCTCACTGTAAAACACTAACAAAATATTAGTATACAAATGCAAGCACATAAGGAAATCAACCCACCACAACAAATGCCATACCTCTCTACAGTCAGGAGAGGGTTTTGTATAGATGAAAATAAGAAATCATATGGAATCAAAGGGAAAGAGCAGCAAGACACAGCCCAAGTCTGTAAAACAACACCGGCATATGATCAATTTGCTTGTAAATGAACAGAAATATTGGGGGGAAAAGGAACTGTACTGTCAGTGTTATGTGAAGTGAAATTAGACAGTTTCTCCAATGAAAATTTGGTTAGTTTCATGTGCCTAGAAAACACAAAACATCTGCATGTCTGTTTACTTCATTAGCTACTTATGTGAGAGAGCAAGTCCACGTGTATTCAGAAGAGTTCGGGTAAGTAATCGGTCCAGTCATTTAAATGCTGGTGTGATCATAAGTATCTCCAATGAGGCCCAGATTTCTCCATATCAATTTGATCAGCACGCCAATAAAACATTGTGGGAAAACAATTTTTATGAGTTTTCTCTCATTTCCAATATTATCGCCGATAAATAGGGTAGCAACCAGATGGATATCTTGCATAGCCTGAAGAAGTCCAAACCCTTTGATTTTCTTCACAAACCCCGACATTTTTACGCCGACAACCAGAGGCTTCAAACATCCTAAGGTTCGAAAAAATGTACACCAGCCCCTTAACTAATGAATAGAAAAAATTAGAAGTGATGTACCTACAAAGTTCCTTGCAAGATACCCTTCACATAGCTCTTGGATGCATCTGATAGCTGCAACCATGTTTCCAATCTAACTATTAGATCAAAGCTTAAATTGATAGTACAAGAAGAGATAAACCCTTCATGAAATCTTCCATCGTTACTTTGTGAATGAGTTCAAGATCAGTCCAGATACCATGTTCTGAAGCAAACTTCCAGATTTTTATGACAGCATCTAATGATGTTTGCAAGGAACTAGTTCCAATTCCAGTAGTTTTGCAACGAAACCAATCCTCACACTCCGCTAAGAGGGTATCAATCCCAAAAAACAATGCGCCCTGGAAAGTTAAATAAGAATGCTTAGAAAGCTAAGATATTATCTGAAATGAATTAACATATAATCGATCACTGAATCCACATAATGCAAAATGCATAAAAAGCGAACTGTAACTGCCTCTCCCTGAAGTATGTTGCAAAGAGAAATTTGGATTGTTAGAGATGTAGTGAATACAGATAATGTTGCACATGGAACAGTAGCTGCCACTACACCTAAGGGCCTAGCATCACCTTAATAAAGGAAAAAACTGTTTCTTGCAATAAATATGATCAACGAATCAGAAAAGTCATCACGGAAACGTAAAGCCGCCAAATTCAGAATTTTGCCTTTACTAGAATTACAGCAGCGACAACTTTGAGCTTCTCGGAAATGTGTGGTCAAACAATATGCAGTTCATGCAACAGAGAACCAAAAGTGGGTATCAACCATGGGAAGACATAATCCATTAATATGTACACTGTTTTATTTGAATTAGTGGGTGACAATATGATGCACAGCTCCAATCTCCCACATGATCCATGCTGGTCCATTCTGGCACATGACACTGGATAATGAGCATTTAAGAATTTGGCATGGTCTCATGCTCAATCCTATTGCCTGGGAAAAATAGATAAGGACTCCTGAAACCGATGTACCTCTAAAACATCAAGAAAATTATCTGCTGCAAGGTCCAATGGACAGCAAAAAATAAACTGCAGAACCTTGATAACTGCTTCCCTTTTCCAACGGATGGACACAATATTGTAACTTGATTCACTGCAAGGTACAAGTCAGCAAAAACAAGGCAAATCTCAAAAAGGAATACAATTGTACAGTATCCAAATCCAAGATCTATTACAAATATGAATGTCAAACCACTAGAAATTATTACTGGGTACAGTGCTTCATAGCAAGAACATTAGTTTAAAAAAGTATCAGTATCTTGAGAATATGTCTTCATGCTCCAAGTTTCAGTACCCTGTGGAACGTTACTGTTCAGGGCAGACAGCTTCAGTGACAAATTTCAGCTGTCCATGCCCAGTGCAACTGAAATTGGTAAAACTACCGAGACGAAGCATGGCCATCCCCAAGTATCAGCATATTGTACAATCTTACCATTCATGGCAGACAACTTCGGGATAAATTTTAGCTGTTCATTTAATCCTTCATTCTGTCAATCTAGAGGATTGCAATTTGAATCTACTCTTTCCATGACCAACTACCTACTTATTCCATGCTCAAGGATGCTGACAAACTTTTCTTTCAATGATTGTTCTTGCATTTTTTTTGTACAAGGTGCATCTGTTTTAGCTTGCACTAAAAATCTTTATAGAATTAAATTCTAAAAAAAAAAATTAAAAATGTATAGAATGACTAAATAAAGGGAAATGCAAAAGATGGAGAACTCAAGGATTTCAAATATATGATCCACAATCAGTTTATCATACATCAATCACGCACCAGGCAACACTTTGCTCTGTCCTGTAAAGTTCACCTGTGAAATTGAGCTTGTTGATGTGTGATTGACCAGAAAATGAATGGTTTGGGACCAGATCATGCAAGTAACAGTCAATGTATGATTATGTCTAGTGGCCAGCTGACGAACGGTTTGGGATCAGATCATGCAGGAACGTCCAGTGATAATTTTTCTTGTCATTAATTATATTTCAATCATCATTTCTCCTCTTTTCATTTATTTATTTTATTTCCAATTATTGACCCTGACGACAGTACATCATTCTCTCACTTTTTCATATTCTTTGTTTGCCCCACTTCTTTTACCCATTCATAAATAGACCCCAAGTTAGCAAGAAAGATACAAATTGCCATCACAATACTAAAACAGAAAATATTTTTCTGAAATTTAATTTGGCAATTAAAAAGGACTACAATCCAATGCGAGTCAAACATCTACAAGGTCCTAGGATAATAACTATTCTCAAAATATTCTATTATTAGATAATAAAATAATTGGTTAAAAATCAAATGAGATAGCATTTACTTAACCTGAAGTGACCACCAAGAAGACCACGGAAATATGAAGATTGATGTATAAGCCTACAAAAAAAAAAAAAAAAAAAAAAAGATAAAGAGATAAAAGATAAAAGAAAAGAAGCAGCCTAACGGTTCTCAACTTGAGGTCACTCCCTATGATCTAAACAATTTATCTGCTGCAAACCAGAACAAAATATGCCACTCAGGTGAACCTCAAACTTCTGAGCCAAACATACTAGTTGGTTATCAAACATTGGCAGCCTTAATCCGTATTGCATTCAGTAATTTCATGCTTCAGCATAAAGCCAATGCAAAATTAGAACCAGCACCACCACGGATGTGTTAACGTCAGGAATCCTGATAGGAGTTTGTGGACTGAAATTTGTTCGCTTCAAGCGCATTACACGCTGCCCAGGAATTGTGGAAACATGCCTGTCATAGAATGTCTGCAAGTACGATCATTTCTTACTCACTCGTGTGCTTTTATGCCCCAAGATGCCAAGAAAAGAATAATCTACCGGTTCATAACATAAACAGAAATGGGGCATGTGTGCATTTCCTAACATATTTAAAGTACTTCTCATGCCTGCTGAAAGTGACGTTTCAAGCGTCACTTCACTGACCAAGGGACGTTTGGTAACGTATAAAATTGTAGGAGCATGGGAAATTGTGAGAAATGAAAAAGATAATATTTTGATAAATGTGTGATTGATAAGAAATGATAGATATATAGTTTGAATAAATAAGTTTATTGTACGTAGTTGGTAGGGAAAATGATTGGAAAATAAAGGTAAAAGTGAAAAAAATAGTGTAATTGATGAAGTAATGATTAGTCTTGGAAACTAAATATCATGGGAAACATGGCTCGCGTACTCAAATGTTAACAAACGTTCCCCAAGATTTTCAATATGAGAATAGAAGCATGAGTTTCCGGAGATGAACGAAAACCCACTAATCATGTAACCGGAGTTCAGAGACGGAAGAGACTTGCCTTTCGCGATTGGCTCGAATTCTGACAACGGGCGAGCTGAGAATGAGGCGGAGATCCCAGTTTCTAATTTCTTCCGTTGAAATGAAGATCGCTTCTGCGTCTTGCCCGCTATACTCCTGGGTTTCCTCTGCCACCCCTCTTCCGTCGTCGGCGAGAGGTGAAGATTCGTCGTCTATCAGCTCAAGAATGACGGATTCGTCGTCCATGGATGAGATCCCTCCGTAGCTGCAGCGAAACTGTAGTTCTACGGCAATTGTTTGGGATCTTGGTTGTAGAAGACTTTTTTGGCAGCAAATTTTCAAGACAGTCGGCGCTTGATCGGTATTTTCAATTGTGCGAACTGGGATGAGATTTGGATGAAGATACTTAAAGATCTGACGATTGTAACGTGGAATTTAAAAAATTGCCATAAAAATATTTATGTTATTTTTAAATTTTTTTTATGAAACTGTTGATCAAAATGCAATAAACCAAGTTTTATTTTTTTGAAAATATATTTATATATTTTTTAGATTTTTAAATACAAAGATATTTTATTTTTCCATTGAAAATGATGAAAATGCGTTTAAAAATTCAAAAAAATATAAATATATCTCAAAATGTTAAAACTTGATTTGATTTATATAAAAAGCAAAAAAAAATTAAAAATTTAATATGTTTTCCAACATGTTCATTGATTCATTTTCACGGACGTGGCTCAAGGGCTTACGCCCGGGAAATCCAGCTTGGATGATACAACTTGTAATGAAGTCTGGTTGGGCTCGACCCAACCCAGCTGAGCATCTTTCGTCCTCTCTCCCTCTCCCAAGTCCCTTGGACCTCGGTCAGCCGGCCCCGCGCCGCACGCCTGGGAGTGCGCGCGCGCGCGCTGCGAGTCGCTTCTGCTTCTGTAAACCCCGGCTCTCTTCCTGCACCTCCGTTCCTTGAGCGAGAGCGAGAGAGAGAGAGAGAGAGTATAGAAGATGCAGCCGATGATCGGAGCTTCTGCTGTCGATCCAAACACCACCACCAGCAACAACCTCACCACCGCCGCTGCTGCCGTTGCCACCCCCAACGGCACCAACACCCTCACCACTACGGATTTCATACAGCAGGTTTTCCTCTCTTTAACCTTTCCTCGCTTCTCTAAGCCCTCCTCTCTACCTCCATTTTTTTCTATTTCAGTTTTTTTTTTAATCCCCTCATTTCCAGCTAAACGAGGGTTTTCGGCTGGTTTAGGCGCCTGTTTGCCGACTAAGAGGTGGAATCCGGTGATCCCGGTGGTTAAAGCGATTAAAAAGGCTTTTGATTATGTGTCTAATGTGTTCTTGACTGCACGCTGCATGCGGCTGCTGATTGGAGGATTGGCATTCTCCCGAGTTGATAGATTGATTGGAATTTCCTCCTGAGCAGTTCTTTGCTTTCAATGGTTTGGATAGCTGAATTCCGCTTCCTAATTGGTCCTTTTTTCCCCTGGACAGTGAATGTAACAGGGAATCGTTTGAACATAAGAGTTTTTTTTTTTCTTTTTTGGTTTTGTTTTCTTTTTGTTTTTTTTCTTTTTCATCCCTTTGACTTCACCGATTTATTGACTTACAAGTTTTCATACTTCTTATAGAAGTTAATAAATATGGAAAAAAATAATAATATGGTTTTTGGTAGATGCTATTATTCATATGTTAGCAAATCTTCTGTTTTATGGTGGGTATTTGATTTTTGCAGTTTGGATTTGCCAAGAGAATCTTTTATTCATCAGATGAAACAGAAGAGAATTATGCAGTGGGTGAGCAGCTTGCAATTGATCCTGAGGGGCCTCCTCCCATTGTAAATGACAATCCGATGGCGATAGTACCAGTGGTGACGGAGCCTGAGCCAGAACCAGAGCCTGCTGCAAATGAAGAAGAAGACCCAAGTTTAGCACCTGCTGTCGACATGGAGTTTGGATCGGAAGAGGCTGTTTATCAGTTTTACAATCAGTATGCTCGGCGCATTGGGTTTGGTATCACGAGACTTTCTGTACGCCGCTCTCGCACCAACCGTTCCAAAATTGCTGGGCATTATGCATGCACAAAGCATGGCCTTAAATCTAAAAAAAGGAAAACCGAGAACCTACAACCACCACCAGCTGGATGCAAAGCTATGGTGAAGGCAAAAAAGAAAGGGTTTGCAAAATGGGTGTTGACAGAAGTTGTTCTGGAACATAATCATGAACTTCGTCCTGGAGAACCAGAATATTTCCGGTCACATAGAGACCCTGGGAAGCCTCTAAAAAGTGCTTCCAAGGGTTCACGTGGTTTTGGGATGAGAAGGCACAGGTATGTATTGGATGGTTTTGACAGTTTAGGCATTACAGGAGTAGATGAACGGCAGAAGTACCTCACAGGAGGAGATGCAGAAGCTGTTCTGCTGCATTTCTCACGTATGAACACAACAAATCCGTCATTCTTCTATGCAGTGGAAGTAGATGCAGCACAACGTATGGGAAATGTTTTATGGGCAGATGCCAGGTCTAAAACTGCCTATTCCTATTTCGGTGATGTGGTCACATTTGATACAACATATGTAACTCACAAATACAATGTTCCCGTTGCCCCATTTGTTGGAGTAAATCACCATGGACAGATGGTCTTGTTTGGTTGTTCACTGATTGCTAATGAAACTAAGGAGTCTTATGTTTGGTTGTTCAAGACATGGCTTGAGGCAATGTCTGGAAGGCATCCAAAAGCAATAATTACTAATGAGGATAAGGTTATAAAAGATGCAGTAATGGAAGTTTTCCCACAAACTCCCTACCGAATCTGCCTTTGGCACATCCTAGAAAAGGTTCCGGAGAAGCTGGATCAAGTATGCAGAACAAGTCCATCATTTGTTGATAGGTTGAATGATTGTGTGTATGACTCTCTAACTATTGATGAATTTGAAGTGAAATGGAGTGAATTGATTAAGGATTTCAATCTTGGGGAAAATTCATGGCTTAAGACATTATACGAGGAAAAACAATTTTGGGTTCCAGTGTTCCTGAAGGACACTTTTTATGCTGGTATGTCCACTTCTCAGCGTGGTGAAAGGGTCAATCCCTTTTTTGATAAATATGTGAATGTAAGGACTACTCTGAAAGAGTTTTTGGATAAGTATGAGTCAACAGTAGACAGCTGGTATGAGAAGGAAGCCAAGGAAGATTTCGAGACATTCCACAAAACACCATCATTGAGTACACCATCACCTTTTGAGCGACAAGCTGCAGCTGTTTACACTAGAGATATATTCAAGAGGTTCCAAGCTGAGGTTCTTGGATTGTCTGCTTGTTATGCAAATATCGTTCAGCAGCAAGGGACACTCAATACATATGTGGTGAAAGAATGGGAAGATTTTGAAAAGTTGAAGGGGAAAGAATACAAGGTTATGTGGAATGCATATGAGGTCAGCATTTCTTGCATTTGCCGTTTGTTTGAATTTAGAGGCTATCTTTGTAGGCATGCTCTAGTTGTTCTAATGGCATCTGGTGTGCCCACAATACCGTCACAATACATTTTGAAGCGCTGGACAAAAGAAATGAGGAACAGACACGTGACGGAGGAATGCCCTGTTGAAGAGACATTTGGTGTTCATCCTAAAGGTGCACGGGAGCGCTACAATGACCTATGCCAACGATTCATGCAATTGGCACAACAGGGTTCATTATCGGAAGAGTTGTACAATAGTGCAATACAAGAACTGCAGAAGGCAATGAAACAACTAGCAGTTGCAAAGAAGTCTCTAGCAATGATAAGAAATGCACCACCAAGAGTTAATCCACGTCCTTCAATTCCTGCCCACCAGTATGGTCATCAAGACAGTGACACAAACGCTTGGAGGTAAAGACAACACTGATCATGTTAATCAATTCCATTCTGTTTATTGTGATGTAAAGATGTTCTTTCTTGATTACTAATGTGGATTTGTAGTGTCTTACAAGTGTTACTTGGTGCGCAACTGGAGAATTGTCTGATGAAAATGACTATTGGTCTCAGTCTGCAAACTTGAGTGTGTCCTAAATTCAGCATGCACTGACATCTAAGGCTAGACATTCTGTTGGGCAGACATCTTTTTCTCTGCCATGACCCGGAAGCTCAACTTTATGAAATCTACTTTTTCCAGGCTATAAACTTGATTGCCCTTAAAGTAAGGTTGGTAGTTTGCAGCTACCAGAGACGTTTGCCTTCTTTGACCAGCCTGGTTGTTACCAGTGCTCTTAGTGTTGCTATGGGGATACATAAAATTGTTTTCTATCATGGGCCATCCATGTGGAAAAGGTTTAAATTTTCAAATAAAATATTAAGGAATGATAAAAATACAATTGATTACACATATAGGAAGGAGTGCATGACAAAACACACAGATCTATGAGTTAGAATGTACAACATGCATTATTGGTTCATGGTTGTTATTTTTTTCCAGGGCCAAGAATGGATCTGGGTCAGCTTGTCATAGTGCCACCAATAGAATTGTTTAATACTTCCGTGCTGGAAGTGAATGCATGGTTTGCCAGAAGTAAATGTATCGCTTCAGAAGTTTTTTCATCTAATGCATCTGAGTACCTTGCATGAAGCTTTTGTACCATTTAATTCTTGCATTTCTTCAGGCATTATAAGACCCTCATGCACTGTGGCCTGTTTTCTCTATTATCGAAGGCATATGGCACAAGCCATATGAGCCTAGACCCCTCAAGTGGTTATTCATATGTCCAGCTTTCTTGGTGTACACATTATAAGACCCCTCATGCAATGTGGCCCTTCTCCGTTGTTGAAGGCATATAGCATGGACCATCTAATGCATGGCCTAGACCCGTCAAGTGGTTAATCATGTATCCAGCTTTCGTTAATGTGGTAGGTGAAATGGATAAACTGACTGACGATATTTGTTTACTTGTAGGTTTGGTTTGGGTTTGGCCGACCAAAGGTGAAAGGCATATTGCAAGCAGTCTTAATCATGGATGCAGAAGCATTATCAATGCTTTCTTGACTCACACCAATCAGGTCATTGGGAAGCCACTTTGGATGCCAACTGTCAATTTTGCTCCTCTTCCGCAAAATTTTAGTGCCAGATGTAAGGTAAAAGCTGTACTAGCGTAGATATAATTCCCAAGCACCATACGCACACTTGGGATGTTCATGTAATTTATGTTTGAAGAACGCTGGTGTAAAAAATGTAGTGAAATGTATTTTTTTAAACATCACTTTGTGCACTGTGATGAGAATTATTGATTTGGTGCTTACATGATAGGCCATCAAAACTTGTGCTGAAGGGGCTGTTGTTTGCATCAAGAAGGTTAAAGCCCTAAAGGAACACAAATTGATCTCCCAAAATGGTTGTTGTTTGCCACATGGTGGTGCCTACAGTCGACTAGTCTTACCACAATGAGGAGGTCAACAATCATTTTTTTTTTTTTTGTAATTGTTGAGCCTGAGATAAGTTTTATTTCCATTTTTATTATCCATTTTGTCTCTTCCCCCTCCACCGGCGTACCTGTCATTGAAGGAAATCTGGGAGCTGGGATATTGCGAAACAGCAGTGAGTAATCAACAAGAGTTACGGTACAAGCAGGAAAACAGGCGAGACCATAGTGGTGAATAACTATGACTCATCAACCATATTCTAGCATTTCGCATAAATGTAGATGCGAGAGCTTTTATGGTAAAAACTGATGTAACCTGATCAGGGACCATCAGAAGGTGGCCGCTGCAGAGTCCAGATTTGTGATGATGCAAAACAGGATTGCAGAGGATAATCCATCCAGTATGTGTGGTTTGTGGACTATTCTCCACTTCGGCATGGTGATTCATAAGCAATCCGATTCGGTCTTTTTTTCCCTCTTGCCTTTCAGAAAGGTTGCACCAGAATCATGGAAGGTGACGATATTCGGCGATTGATTGCAATTAAGGGTGTATTTGGGAAGGGATAAAACTTTTTTATGAAAAGTTTTTAGTATAAAAGTTTTTAAATGAGAAAAAATAATGTGATATGATAGAGGTAACGATGAGGAAAAATGAAAATAAAGTTAAAATAGATATGTTGGTTGTATGGATAGTAGAGAAATGATTGAAAATTTGGATGGTTGTATATGAAGATATTAAAAATAATTTAAAAATAGGGTAATTGCGAAGGGTGAAAAGTTCTGATTTGAAAACTTTAAAGTGTAAACAAACACACCTTGAGTAAAAACAAATGCGCTAGAAACGAAATACTGGGTTTCTGGTTCTGATTGTCTAATTGACATGGCAGCAAATTTGCGCCTTTTTTGTTTTTTTTTTTTTTTAAAAAAAAAGTCAAATTTGCGCATGCATGTAAATGAATTGTGATAATCTCCATGAAGAGGAAGCTTGTAATAAGTGAATGATCTGGTACGGCTTGTCTCATGGGCTTTGTGGTAATGCGGCTTCAGGTCTTTTGCTGGATTGCGTCAGTTGTTGGCCTGAAGTCATCAATCAAAAAAAAAGGCAACAGGAGTAGACGATCTAGGCCATCTTTGGCTGTAAACCGGCTTTTAGCTAGATTGCAATCTCGCTTGGCTTTGGCCGGCCAAACAGGCTTCAGCTAAAGCTCCAGATCTTTGCTTGACCAACCATGCTCAATTTCGGGAATTTAAGACAGTTTAGCATCGAATGAAATGTAGGCCGTCCGAAGATTCTGAGGGTCATCTGCACTGGGGTGCATGCATATTATTTATTTTTTACCAACCGTTATTTTACAAAGCCATCCCAATAGCACATGGTAATTATCGCTCGTATCTATATGGATGTTTATCGAAAAAGAATGCATTTTACAGCTCTGATCAGATGACATTCTAATCTTCTTTCCTCTTACCGATTGCTTGACGCATATTTTCAACCAAAATCTTGTTGCGTAATGGTTTATAAAACCTTATCTGGAGGGGACCAGAACTGTCTGTTCGAATAGGACACAAAAATAGATGTTGCTGAGACTCAAAAGCTATATATCCTAGCCGGAAGGATGTCTTACACCAAAATCTAGATCCAAATTACTTGGAACAATGACATAGTTCAATCCGGAACCATTTTTCATTGACGGAACTGAATTGTGAACATTTCCACGTGATGAGGGCAATGAATATAGGATTCATAAATTTCTTTGACAAATTTCTTTGACCATGTAATGTAAAATAATTGTCTGTCAGGATGCTACCTACGTTGCACGGTTCAATTATGTCTAACAGCATGATTTTCTTATGTTGACACCTGACAACCGTGATTGGCATTTTAACCAAAAGGCTGACTACCTTATGCAAGCTATATATTAAGAACAAATACTTCACATCTCCTACAGTTCTGCATTCAAAAACAAGATCTTCGCCCCCATAGAATGCACAAGCTGATTTTACAGATGTTGATCAATAGATATCCAAGCTGAATCATGGAAACAAATGGTTTGCTTCAGGAATATTATGAAGCAGAAGCATGCTTGTTCTCTGCTATAATGCTGTCTAACAACGATCCACAAGCATCTTCCAATAGATCTAAAACCTGCAAAGAGTGAACATTTATTCAGAATGAGTTTATTATAGAAGGAAAAAAAAATTTGCATCCAAATCCAAATGTAAAACAAAATTGGAGCTAATGAAAGCTTTAAGACCAAATATACACATCTCGCACTAGTATGGTAAATATGAACCCCATGCACGTGCTGCATACAAATAGATTCCCAAATGTTGGAGGAGGATACCTGTCATTGGTTGCATTTGCTTAAGTGCTTGCAAACAAGCCAAGCTAACAAGGCTGCAGACCAGCCTAGCTGACAGCCTAGCTCGTTTGCTCAGATTCCACTCAAATGTCACTAATATAATTGCTTCTTACTGAAATGGATGGAGATTGAAATATTTTACAAGCATCTTAAGCCTAACAACAGAAATGGGTTCTATGACAAACAAGTAAATCAGACAAGATGCTTATCTTAAATATGAATGACATCATTCAAAAATATAGTAAAAAACACTATCTCCAAACTATTGATATTGATCTACTCCAAATGCAGATCTAAAATAGTTTGACAAACATAATCATGCAGAAATTACAATATCACCAAAGAAGTAACCATATATGTTCGTAACATCCTTCATCCAGTCCTTGTAAAATATAAAAAATTGCCATCAATAGGCTTTGGCCCATGCGATGCTAGAAATAATAGGAAAGACTACTGATGGGCTCTCGTAGCAACTTTCAAATTGTATATGCATAAAACATTCATTTCAGTTGATACATAAAATGTTCATCTCGGTTGATAACACACTTTTTATCTCAAGAAAGCTGCAAACTCAGCTTCACTCAACTACAAGAAGTGTTTATTTCACTTTGTATGTGCCAAGCAAAGACAGTTTAGAATTTATGCGTGAATTCCAGTATAACTTTATCATGGAATATGCTCACAATCTGCACCAGTGTTCTCAAGTAATTCTCTAACAGCCTCCAACTAAATTCTTCCCAATACTCTCCCATTCTTTAATAACTTTCAAGTTGAAGTGACTCATTTCTTACTGGTGTGCTTCATCATCTCTAAAACACAAGGCTAGACAGACTATCACGTGTTGTCCTACCCACCTTTTCACCAATTAGGACTACATTCAGTTTCTCATGAATTTTTCCAATCCTAAATCTACCCTCTTAGTCTTGCCATTTATAAGTCTTTAACATCTTCAATCAGCTTGTATGGATCGTTGTGTATCAGGGCATTTAGTCAGCTTTCTGCATTTAAGATTGATCATAAAACGATACACCATAAGTCCTTGTTAAGAATGAAGATTAGTCCCCTTTACCTTTTCAAAACCTTGGGGCCCACCATAGTAAGGATCCGGAACCTCAGTTTCCTTATGTTTTTTACAATAAGAGCACATTACCTTAACCTGCAAAAGCAATTTTAGAATAGTTAGAAAACAATAAGCCAAATCAAAATGGTATTGGCAAGCAAGTCAGCATTGGCTTCAACTTAAGAGTGTGTCTTCTCAGACAATCACCAAAAAAAAAAAAAAAGTGTGTGTGTGTTTGGTTAAGAGGGAGAGGGTTCCAAAACAGGACAGCTGTTCGATGTTCCTATGTTGGGTCAGATAGGATCAGACCAAATAGGCTAGATGCATAAATGGATCAGATCCCAATTGAATCAAATTATTGCTTCAAACAGAGAATTGCTAGGAAGCAACCACTAACATCCTCTGAAACCTAATTCTCATATATCTGCACCCAATAGAGTAACTCATTCGGATCTTTGGATATAGTTATTTCACTATTGGACATTTACTTATTTCTTTCTTCCTTTCTTTTTCACCTCAAAACCTACTGAATAGCTAGATGCAGTCATTTCAGCTTACCTTTTCATAGGCATCACCTGGAAGGGACTCCTTGATTTTCCAACTATTAAAAGCTTTTAATATGTCATCTGAAATGACAAAAAACATGGTTCAGAGGCCAGTCCAAAATACTGTTGAAAGCTAAAAATGACATCCACCAAAATCTGACTAGTTCTTGCAATTCTGCATGAAACCTCTACAATTAAGTCAAAAGGGAAAAAAAAATCATGATAATCCCAAACAACAAAAGAGCTATTATTCTATACCTTTATTCTGCATATCCATTGCGAGTATAAGATCAAAATCTTTGAAATCAGAGGGCCGTATTGGCCTTGAAATGGATGTGATCTCTATCCCACGCCTTTCTGATGCAGCTTTCATTCGTGGATCAGCTTCATTACCCTTCACTTATGAAAGCTTTCCCTTGTTAAAGATCAGCAGTAGAAGAGTCGCAAGTGAAAAAAGAGAAAAAGAAAAAGAAAAAGAAAAGAAAGACAACCCTAAAGAGGAGACCAAAATGAGTATTTCAAACCACCCCTCTTTCTATCGGTCTTCACCATAAATTTAAGCTGAAACACAAAACTTCCCCTCCTCTGTCTGCTTTCCTCTTGTTAGCCCTTTAAAAATTCTTTGTGGTATTCCATCAAAACTCCCACCTTAACGGTGAAACACCCAAACCCCTCAACCCAATTTACCAGGAAATATGGATATGTGGCTTTCACTATCATATTGAAGCTAACCAGAAGTTCTATTTTTACACCAACAAATCCAGGTATGTGGACATATGTCCAACCAAAAGAACATGCAAAAAGTCTAAAAACTATGACGAATGTTAGCTACTAAAACACAGAGATTAAACCCATCCTACGAGAAGTCAATGTTAGTGTCCTCTTTCATGTTCAATGCAAAAAATAACATTTAAAGCTGGACAGATCCAAATGTTGACAAACTGGCGTGAGAGAAAATCGAACTAACTGTTAAGTGGGACCATAAAAACCACTGAAAATCTTCACGCGATTTGCACGTAAAGCATTGCAAAATCAAGCATAAAAAGACATAAAAACCTTCATTTTCTGCATGCATAATACGAATTGGCTTCATAAATTTGTAAGCAATGCTGTAGAAGATAAACCATGGACTGGAGATGTTCCAAATGTGCATCTAATCGCATCATGCGGAAAAGGAATTATGTAGAACTCCCAAATGTAACAGCCTGTGACAGATCGTGAGTTGTGACCAATAACCCAAGAGCATAAAGTTTCTTACACTCTCAAGCATTCTTATTCAGCCAAATTCATCCGATGACCCATTCTAGCTTGATTGCTCTTCAATCTCATAGATAAGTGCGCTGGACCCGTGACAAAGACATGATTTCGTTTAGCTTTTACCTCGTGGTAGTTGATTGTGCCGGCAGAGTCGATTGTGAAATTGGACAGGAATCCTCTCTGCTTCACAATGGTTCTGAAAACCCCTTCAGCTGCAGGGCTCCGGCATATGTTACCTGAAAGAAAAGGGGAAGTCAAAACAATAGAAGAGGCTGACAAGTTCCAAACTCCAAAGATCCCAATCCACACTAACGAAGCAATAAAAGTATGCAATAAAATGGGCAGGTGGGGCACTTTGTTGTTTCATCCAAGCCCTTCATCTGCTGCCGGTTGGCCCAGGACAAACAGGCCGTAAGGAACTTCATCAGACAATCCAACCACAAGAGAGTAGAACTATAAAGCTGTCCCATTTTCACAGCCAAATACCAGGTTAACGGTCGGGATAGCCAGCAAGCGGCACCGTTAGGCTATCCTCGATGTTTCTACGGTGGCCCCATCATCAATGAAGATAACACCCGCCCACTATAGAGATGGAGAGAGATCGAGAGAGAGAGAGAGAGAGGTGCCTAGGCAGACAAAGAGAACAGCGAAACGGTTGGAGCCGGAAGCTGGCGTGGTGGAGGGAGAAGGAGAAGCCATGTCCGATGCTCCCACAGAGGCTGCTGCGACTCGAACGGTGGAAGAAGGGTAGGTGCGCGTGAGATTGGATGGTTGAAAGAGGAATGGCGCGTTGAAAAGCCGCTGCTTTGAAGTGGGGAAAGGAGAAGATAGGTTGGAGAAAAGTTGTAATTTTGGGAGCGCGCCTGCCGATGTAGCAATGCTCGCTCCTGCAGAAAATGCAAGCATGCTGATTGCTGAGAACAGAACAGAAATTTGCTTGCTCGCACTTCGAGTTCCACCTGTTTGTTGATTTCGTATCGTTGGGATCTACTGCAGAAAAGCGCGCGCGGCGGGCGTCCGTTGTGATAGATGCGTTGGGTAGGCATCTGCTCATGTCCTTTTGGCCATGTCAAAAGCGGAAATCCGCCAAATGGAAAATGACATTCCTTAATAAAAATAAAATTAGGTGGCTTTGATGATAAAAATCTATAAATAATGATTTTCAAATACAGAATTATTAAGGGTAAATAGAGTTAATTGACATTATATCACTTTTATTTTACGGTGTACTATTATATCTGGTAATTGTATTATATAATGTTATATTTATCATCCTGTCTTGAATCCCTATCCTGATATCTCGTCCTGAATCCTCAGTCCTAACACCGACCCCCAATCCCTGATCTGATAGTGTGAATTACTTTGTTGACTGAGATCGCGTTTGCCAAAAAATTTTCGTGTTCAAACGCACTTGCAGTTAAAGGGGTATTTATAGCGGCCCGCCCAACCCGACAAATGCAGTGTTGAAACTCTGAGAATTTCAACCCGAGCCCGAATCCTAATTCAAATATGTCTCGGTTTCGGCTTCAGTCAAGCCCGAACCCAAATTTGCATTTATATAAAATATATTATTTATATTATAATAATAATATATTATAATAATAACATATTACTCATGGATGGATGATGGACAATAGGAGTACAGCATGGCAGGCATGGACAGCTCATCGCCGAGACAATCTAACGTTTTAAGTGATTTCAACAAAATACTTATTTCCAATTTACATTACGATACAGGTCCAACAGTTTTTTTTAAAAAAATTACTCTTCACGTCTTTTCTACTAAAGCCTTTTGACCAACGAAATCCTGTGATATTAAATATTAAATTTTTTTGAGATCTTTTTTTCCAAAGGGAAAATTTATGAGAACTTTAAAATTATAGTTGTAAAATAAGCTTAAAACAATAGAGGAGTAAAAAAATACAATTAATGATTAATAATACAATTTTATTGACAACGTTTACACATAATCCATATTCTACTTGATACAAAGAAAATGCTCAAAACATGTTACTTTCTTTCTACTCTTAAGCGGTATTTGAATTTTTCTTAATTTTATACAATAAATTGTTTTTTAAAATTTTTTATATAATAGATTTGTGATAAAAAAAATTATATATAAGATGAGTAACAAAGACATATTAATAGAATATGTCAACCCGAAACTCAACTCGAAACTCAACCCGAGCCTGAATTTCAAAAATAGGGTTAGGGTTGAGGTTTACAAATAGGATTAGAGTTAGCGTTAGGGTTGAAGTTTTACAAATAGGATTAGGGTTAAGGTTGAAGTAAACCCGAGTTTCACGAGCCCGAGTTGCACCCCTAGGTATTTATGGGTATGGCGGTACCTTTGAATATGATCTAAAATATACCAAGAATTTAAAAACAAAATAAAATAATTGCAATTATACGAATTTTGTTAGTGATTGTCACGGCGAGCAAGCAATGAGTATTTTTTTTAATAATTCCAAATTTCCTCTCATCGATATTAACAGAAATTTATGATTGCAAAATTTTACAAATTTATATACTTCTTTGTTTGGAAATGAAGGGAAATGTTTCTATGGTTCCTATGCCATTAATTTAGATTTTAGACTTAAAAATCTTGTCCTCATTCCAGTAACTTACTTGAAATATTCTGGCTGGCGAAAGTAACCATTTCTACCTTATGGAGGTCAAAGAAATTTTTTTTTGGATGAACAGGTCAAAGAAATTTTACTTCTAATGAATAAAGATAAATAAATAAAATTTTCAGATGTAACGATGAGAAATAAGATTCAAAATATATTATTATTATTATTATTATTATTATTATAATAATATAAGTAGAATTATTTGGGTATGCTTGAGAAGTGATAAAACTTTTGTTGAAAAGTTTTTGGTATAAAATTTTTTAAAATGAAAGAAAATGATATGATATGATAAAGATAATAATGTGGAATAAAGAAAATAAGGTTAAAACAAATAGTTTGGTTATATAAGTAGTTATATATAAATAATTAAAAAATAGGACAGTTTGTATAGAAATATATAAAAAATGCTTGAAAAATAAGATAATCGTAGAGAATGAAAAGTTTATGTTTGGCAAGTCATAGAACTTTTTAATATAAAACTTTTTATGTTTCATAACTATCTTATTTTTAATTATTTATTTACATCTTCTTATTAACTACCTTACTTTCTAATCATTCTGTTAGACTGCCCATACAACTAATCTATCTGTTTTAACTTTATTCTCTTTATTATTCATTATTACCTCCGTCATATCATATCATTTTCTTTTATTTGAAAAACTCACATAAAACTTTTCATCGAAATATTTTTTTACTTCCCAAACAGACATTAAAAAAAATTAGGTGAAAAGTTTTATCTTTTAGCAAACACACACTAAGGATATGTTTGGAAAATGATAAAATTTTTAATGAAAAATTTTAAATATAAAAGTTTTTTAATTGAAAGAAAATGATGTGAAATAGTATGAATAATGATATTAAGTAAAGATAATAGAATTAAAATAGATAGATTAGTTATATAAATAATTATATAGAAATGATTGAAAAGTAAAATAATTGTATAAGAAAATATTTAAAAATTGATTAGAAATAAAGTATTCATAAAGAGTGAAAAGTTTTATCTTAACATATGTTATTTGTTACCAAACACACCCTTATTATTAACAATGTCGTACATGAGTGCAGATTGTGGCTTTTCCAACCAGGTTCGCCTGTGCATCATTTTAAAAATAGAAAAGCACATGTAAAACCCCGTTTACCACTCGCAAATATTCACTCCGATGTTTTTTTGATAAAAAATATTCAGCATTGCAAAGAAAAAAAAAGTGCGTTTGCAGAATTGCATGTAGATTTCCTGAAGCTATATTCATATATTATCAACATGAAGAGATTACTCGTATTTTTACAATTATATAAGGAGCAACCTGTTACAACAACAGATTAAGTGAAGATAAAATTCGGCACATCCCAACAGCACCATGCTTAGAACAGCTCAAACTCCAGGTCCTCTTCATTAGTCCTGAACTCTAGACACCTGCTCTCTTTTCTGCGGGCACCTCCTGCAGGAGTCCCAAGACCATCCGTCATTGGGGTTTGTGGTGGTGAGGCACACCGAATCAGTGCAAAATTTAGACCATCAAAAAAAGGATGCTGTTTTATCTCAGAGGCTCCTCTGGCGGACCCAAGCCGGTTTAGAGGCTCCTTTATCAGTAGAGCTCTGATAAGGTCCTTTGCTGGAAAACTGATGGCTGGATTTTCAGGGAACTTCAGCTCCTGGGAGACCACATTTACTAATGTTTCCTCATTTCCCGGCCCCTTGAAGGGTGTCTTGCCAAACAGAAGCTCGTACAGGAAGATCCCAAATGTCCACCAGTCGACGGCACTGCCATGGCCCTCTCCTTTGACAATTTCAGGGGACAAATACTCATGGGTCCCAACAAAAGAGTTTGACCTTGCACTGGTGGGTTCTGCCACAAGCTGTGGCAGAGGGCTGACCTGAGAAGCCAGATCAGCTTTCAGTTTCCGTGTCTTTGATGATGAAGAAGACAAAATAAGCCTGGGTGTAAAACATGGCATTTGGACCCAGGAGGGATGGAGACAGAGGGGGTCGATGCAGCCAGATTCTGCACATGGAACTGAAGATCTTTTTGGAGGTGGATCCCTCCGGGGTGAAGTGGATCGAAGGAGAGTTGGGCTTACTGCACATCTGAGAGAGAGGTCAAAATCTGATAGCATGATATGACCATCTTCTCGAACTAGAATGTTTTCTGGTTTCAGATCTCGGTATACCACCCCCAGCATGTGTAAGTATTCCAGAGCGAGAAGGACTTCTGCAGCATAAAATCTGCATGAAATATTCTCCGAAATAAATCAAAGGAAGTTATACATCATGGATTGACAAGTACATTGATAGTCAATTTAAAAATACATCATGGATTGACAAGTTTATCAATAGTAAATTTGAAACCAAACAAATGAAAAGGACTGTTAAAACGGTGAAACATTGAAAAGGAAAAAAATCCAAATCTGCTACTGAAATACTTCGTGAAAGTTATTATCAGTGTGTCCATCTACAAGATGCATTTTTAAAAGACTCCTTTTCAAATTCAGTAGCATCCAACTAAAAAAAATTTCTAGATTTTTTTTTCTATTTTAAATAGGTGGTCTCTGTCTATTTACATTTCCTATACAACCATAATGCCTTAATCCACAAGAAAAAGTTTTCTGCTCCATTTTATTAAGTGAATAAGCAGATTACCAACAAATAAAAAAAAAGTGAATAAGCAAATTATCACAAATTTTTCAATGAAACACCCATTCCTTTTCTCAATTGATAAATGGAAAACGCATTGTCCAATAAAGTCATGCAGGAAATAGGTTTACCTTTTCTATCCTATTAGCTTGCGAATATAGAAAAACAGACCATTGAAAGCCCCAGTAGCATGTTTGTTACTCTTAATTGAAATCATTGGTTAGCATCAACCAATATACTAGACTACTACATGATGGAAGTAGGCGCATCTAAAATTTCTCAGTCACGGTATTGGGAATTCTGTCAATTTCAAACTTAGGGGACATTTCGTAATCGACCCATCATGCATCGTTGATCATGGGAACCATCTCTCTCCTCCTCACACATTCTCCCACATCTTAACTATCTAACAACCTAATTTTTTTAATTTTACCCCTACATTCCAATTATTATTTTTACATAACTCTCTTATTTATTTCAACTTTATCCCAATCATATCGTATCGCTCTCACGTTTTTCAAAATATTCTCTTTCTCACGATCAACACATTACCAAACATCCCCTCATTGCAAACAAGAATCTAGAATATGCAGTCAAACACCTACTCTTTAGGGAAGGAATATGGAATAGTCAAACAAGTTCATTTTTCACCCAGAATCTCCATCTACAAGTAAATACAGAACAACATAATTTCTCCAAGAAACCAGAACGGAATAGCTGCAAGTCACCTATTCTTAAGGGAAGGAATGTGGAATGGTCAAGTAAAAAGTTATGTTGAATTGCTGATCAACACGTTCATACAACAAAGGACAAGCTAGACAGTATTTAAGCTGAGAACCTGCTTGGCATTAAGGAAAAGGAAAGTAAATCCCCTTTCCATCATTTTTCTGCACCTTTTAATTAATTTGAAATTTACTTGCAACCCCCCTCCAAACACATACCTAAATCCTGATCCTATGTTGTCCTCATTTTATGGCTATCTTTTTTCTTTTCAATCATCACCTCGTGTGTTTCCATCCAAAAAGCCCATCTATTTAATATTTGATATTTTGTTTTTCAGCATTATTGGTGATCCTGCACATCAATTCCTCCATTTCCTCTTTGTAATCATATTTTACTTTTCCCCCTCTTTTAGCCCTTTCTCATCATTACCAAACAGGCCCCAAAGGGTATTCAAGGGAACTCTATAGTAGCAACAGCACACCAAAAGAAACACAAATGTGGAATTAGATTGTTCTGTCTAGTTCAAGTGCACTTGAACCTTGAGAGATGCATTGATTAAGAATAACCTAACTCAATATGTTGTCACATACAGACCTAGAAAATGACCATTGGGCCTGATGCACAGAACATACAGATCTAAAAAAACAACCGTTGAGCCTGATGTGATGCTATGGACCTGACAGTGTGATATTGTCTGTTTTGGCCTGGCAGCTTTGCCGCATGATTTTAAAATGCATCACATCATGTTTAACCTTAAGATTCACTTATAAACCACCAGGAACTTTCTCTCCTTTTTCGATATGGGATTCGGTACTGAGCTATTACAAGCCCACCAGCTTCCACCTGGTTCATCCTCGAACCACAACTCAACTCTGAGCTTCTGCCTATAGCCCTGGCTTTCACTAATTCAACTCTTCGAACCACATCTACTAAAGGAGGAATCACTCTGATACCACTTGTCACGCACAGACTCAGAAAAGTGACCATTGGGCCTGACGCACAGAACACCTACCCAGAAAAACAATCATTCGACCTATGGGCTATGAACCTTATAGTGTGATATTGTCCACTTTGGCTTGGCAGCTTAGCCGCACAGTCTTAAAATACGTCACACCATGTCTAACCTTGAGATCCACTTATAAACTACCAGGAACTTTCTCCCCCTTTCCAATGTAAGATTCAAAAAGGCCCCAAAAGAATGTTTGCAGATGTAATTTAAAAAAAAAAAAAAAAAAAAAAAAAAAAAAAAAAAAACAGAGAGAGAGAGAGAGACTAGAAGACCAGAGTTTAACTCACCATATGATCCATATGGTATAAAGGTGCAACAAAACAGGTCACAATAGCCTCACTAATGTGGGGCAAGCTTAGAATATGAGTCTATGATAAACATTTTTTTCCTTCTTGTTTTGTTCAAGAATCATATCGAAAAATTAGTGCAAATGAAGACTCAAGTGTTTTCTATAGCAAAAATGAATTTAACATACATAATCATAGACGGTAATCAAATGCAATAATACAAAAAGCAATGCAAATATTCGGGACTCGAAAGATTAATGGAAAACAGAATAACAGACATTTAACAGTAAGAATACTGCACAAAATTTCCAATGATATTCTCCTTCTGTGAGAACACAAATTATAAAAGCATTCGATGAGCTGAAATTTCAGAATCTGAGTGCTGGCAAAATTCTTCATTATTTCAGCTTAAAGCAGAAATTTGGTAACTAATTAAGCTCTAATCATCCTACCCAGAGTCATTGATTTATGATCTCCAGTAACGTTATTATTTCTAGTTAGCTTACTCATTCATTATAGAAATATTAGTTGCCGAAAACTGACTTCCACAGATGGGATTACAAATAACAATCGAATTTAAACCATTCTTGTGTTTGACTCTTCTGAGATATGAGTGTGTTTGACACTGAAATGGTACTCTATGACAATTATCTTTTAGTAATCTTATTTGTACTACTGGTGATCAGAAACATTTGTTCCTTCTTGCTACTGAACTTCGGATGAACATCTATCCAAATAACACAAAAGCAGAATGCGTAAATGAATGTGCAGAAAGTTCAATTGCAATTTTCCTAAACCATTTGTTTATTATTGGTAATACCTCAACAGCTCAGTCTTCTCCCTGATATTCTGAATTCAGTATCTAGAAACCATCTAGAAAATTAAAATTATGATTTTTGCATCCTAACAAAGGAAGTTTTAAGAAATACTCCAGTACCATTCTTCAAAAGATAAAGGAAAGAGAGAAATGCAACGAAAAGAAAATTTTGTATAAATAGAAAAAGGGGGATTTCGTCCCAGTAAGACTAGATGCTGCAGCATTCTTCCCAGTAATTATGAATTGAGAGAAACCTCTCCAAGCCTCAAGAAAGCACATTCAAAGTTGAACGTCTCCTCATGTTTAGATGGAAGTATAGAAAGTACCATATTTCAAAGTGCAAAATCACTGCCACATTCAAGCACTTTCCTCTTATCAGAATAGACTAAAGTGACAATTTGACAGCCTAGGGAACATGAACAAAAAGAAATGGATATTTCAAACTGGGTGGAGAGTATGGTCTAAGTTTTTCTGCAAATATCCAATCCATTGAGATGAATCATCTAGCATAAGCATCACCACAACATTAGAAGCAAGGAGATATTCCTACAATTTCAATACCATGAAGTTTAAGTAAACTAAACATGAGGGGGAAACCCGGAATGTGAAAATAGCACTTAAAAAGGGCAGCAGAGGAGAGAGGATTGCGAGGGCTATAATTGGAGACTAAGGCAAAATTATTTACCTAGCTGCTTGTTCAGAAAAGTTTTTGCCTGGCTGCCTTTGTCGGAGGACATGAAGATCTCCACCTGGACAATATTCCATCACTAGGCATGAGAGTCTATCTGTTGTAAAATAGGCATATAGTGTTGGAAGAAAAGGATGATCCAACATTTGTAATATCTCTCTCTCTGTTTGAGCCCTTGGCATCTTTTTCCTGCTAACCAAGAAATCGTTGTCCATGACTTTCACCGCGAACAGGCATTTTGAACCAGTCAGCTCAGCAAGATACACACTGCCAATATCTCCACAACCAAGCCTCTTACGAAGTTTGAACTGTCTTAGACCTAAGGTTCCATGCTTCATCTCCACACGGCGGATTGCTTCCCATCTTAGATCTTTTGACATATGTGGCCTATTGCCATTGCAACTGGACCCACTCCGACTGCTTTCCTCACTGATGCTTGTACTACTGCTATAATCACCAATGCTGCTTTTTGAACTTTGGGAGCATTCCCCCTTCTCTTTTGAACTCAAGCTCTTGCAACTGTTCTCAGACTTGCTTTGAGTGGCATTCCCATTTCTTAGGTTTACTTCAGCACTAAGATTTGCGCCGCCGGGTATTCGGGAGACATGCTCTTTATCTGAGTTATCACAAGTGCATGTATCAGTCTGGCAGTTCACCTTAGTTATGCTTGGCCCAGAAGTATCCTTATAAACTGCAGAAGACGTACTCAAACTGCTTGGCTCAGAGACAGAATCCTGCCGAACCTTTTTCTTGCCACAGCTCTTATTCCTGGTGGCTGGCTTAATTAAACGCAGAGTCGCATCCAAATTGCTGCCTTTGAAACCATTTTTCAATCTAGAAGCAGATGATGCTGAACTCAAATCTCCTTTCAACCCGGGCTTTGCATTTGTTGTTGTGCATCCACCTTGTGATGGGATAGGAGCAATCCTAGATTGAGGAGGCACTTCAGTTTCCTCAACCTTGGATGCATATGAGTTTCTGACCTCAGAAACAGGATTAGAGCTGCATAGAGAGGATCTTGAATGCATATTCAATTTCATGCGCAGCTTCGTATCAGCTGTTTTGTCTGTGACTTCAAGTGAAGAGAGATTAGTCCCATCCAGAGGTGGGGCTTCTAAGCTTATTGCTTTTGACGTGGATGCAACTGCACAAGGAGGGGAAGCAAATGCACCCTGATTAAACGATTCCACCTTGGATGTGTGCACAGAATCAGATGTCTTTTCATCATGGGGGGTACATTTTTCAGGGACAAGGGATATTTCCACTAAGCTTCCTTTATCCTTGTTGAGTGAAAGTCCCATTTCAGTGGACTGGACCACAACTGATCTGTACAATTTTTTTATGGTCCCTGCTTCAGAAGAGCCAGATAGACCTGCAGTCTTTGATAACCGCTTCATAGCAGCCATCTCCGAGGCCTGAGAAATGCATAATCCTCTTAATGCTTGTTTCAAGGTCACAGCTTCAGAAATACCAATGCCCGATGCTTGTGATATACCAACTCTAATTGGCCGTTTCTGGGGATTCTTTCGCAAGAAACCTGCACCCAAGTCATGTGAAGTACCTATACCCATACCTTTAGAGGATGTCTTGACAGCAATAGCCTCAATCAGCCGATCAATGTCATCCGCCTCAGAATAGAGTTTTGACATTAGTGGAAGCGGTTTTCCAGTCCTCTCATCAACCCTGGACTTGGAACTGGATGGAACCAATCCTTTGGAATGATGAAATGAATTGGGTTCATCATTTGCTTCAACAATTTCGGAAGTACCAGAAAAGGAGCTCATCTTTTAGAAATCTATGCCCACAGCCTAATTTTGTAAAGTGTGCAACAACATGACAAGAAATTGAATGGAGCTATTAGCTGAAACTAACCCATCTCCAAAGAAACCATCTGATGATTACACTGGGCGGAGATTGAAGGCCGTCTGTTTACATTCCAGTCACAGGGAAGCATGTCAAATTTCAAATTCAAAGATTCTCTGCTCACTTCAAACAGCACCATGCAGATCCTGCGTTCATTCCCAAGGTTCAGAATAACTGCCACATAATCTATATACTTGCTAACACAATAAATTAACAAGTTGGGGGAATAAATATTATTCAATGGCCAAAGCAAAAGAACAATTTATAAGCCCAATGCTGTCTGCCAAGTTTAAACATGGATGACCATGATCTGAGGAGTAAGGCCAAGAGGATCAGGACGTGCTCCAACCAAGTTAGAGACTCCCGGACCATGAAAATGATAGCAACAGCACAGATTAAAAAAACATCTCGAAATCACAATTAGAGTCCTAACCCACTAACCTTAGGCATTTCATTGTCTATAACAAATTCTATAGAAACGACAATTCGGCACCTTAATAGAAAAATTCACAATCAAGAAATAGCGCAAACACAATAAGCGCCTGCACACGATACTCGTGCATGCACTTTATGGTGAAAACAGGGTCGAGACGCTTCCACCATCCAATCTCACTGCAAAGTCAAGTTCCTAGGAAATTAAGGGAAAGCAGAGAAAACTGATTTTGGATTTACCGAAGAAAACAACCACTAAAAAGTAAAAAATAAAGAAACTCAGTTAAATTTTTTTTTTTTTTGGCAAAAAACGAAAGAAAATGCATCCTATTTCAGATAGGTAAGTATTCAGTATCCCCACAACTGTCTGTGGATTCCACGTACTCCCATTTTCAGAACCATCCAGCTTTGTAAGTACAAAGCAAAAAAGCCACAAAAAGACCCCAAGCACTGGCAGAAAAAGCAAAGCACCATGCTTCCGGTGGAAAGTAATCGGTGATCAGCAGGGTAAAAACTTGCTTTCTGTGAAAAATCATACCTGAAACTTAGCCGCCGACCTCAGTCACCGACCTCCGCCACCTCCCCAAACCAAGATTGAACGTTGTTGAGGGATCGATCGTGGAGAGAGAGATTAGGGCACAAGAAGAAAGCGGAGGAGAGCGAGGGGAAGGGAAAAGCGGCACAAAAAGAAAAGGAGGGGGTAGAGAAGGAGGTGAAAATGCAAATCACGAGAAGAAGCGCTGTGCTTTTTCTCGCGCTTGAAAGAAAAATACAAGACGGGAGCCTGTCAGCGTCCGGCAACGTCGCAGTGTGAGAACTGAGAACGGGATCCATTTCGTCGCGACACTTTGTCGCTTTCGTGCGTCGCAATCGCCTTCTCCGCGTTTCATCGCAGCCGTCGGTGCGGGAAGATTCCTACGGCTACGAGGGATTTGTTACTCGACGCTTGTGCCCCTGCCTCCTGGGGGCTGACGATGCACCGGCGGGCCGCCAGCACCACCGACCCACTCGTTCGTGATGCAGTAGAAATTTAGCTTCTTCGTAAGTATTCAATCAATTGAATTTAGCACTCCACGGAATTCAATTTGTACTTGCCATTTATGACAGGAAAAAGGAACATATGGACAAAAGAAAAAAATTTGATTTACTTTTTCCATATATCAACCTCGGGAAATATTAGCTAATTAATTATTCTATTTTTTATTACTTTCGCCTATCATACAATTATAATATCCATTTCAACCTTATTTTGTTTATAGGGATGCTTGTTTTAAAAACTGTTCAAATCAAAAAAATTTAATTTTAAATTTTTCGCTTTCCATAATTATCCTATTTTTATGTCCGTATATAATTAACTTATCTTTCCGTCGTTTTTACACAATTACTCATATAATTAACCTATATATTTTAAATTTATTCTTTCTATTCCTTATTATAACTCTTCGTTAATAGCAGGTTATCTTATTTCAATTTTAAAAATTTTTATATCAAAAAATGTTTCATTCAAAAATTTTATAATTTTTTCAAACATATTCTTAATCATTATTTATATCATATTCTATTATTTTTTAAGGGGACATTTGGTAACGTCTAAGTGTGGGAAATATGGGTTTTCCATGGTATTTGGTTTCCCGATACCAATCATTACTCTATCAATCACACTATTTTTTTCACTTTTATCCCTACATTTCAATGATTTTCTCTATCAACTATATACGACAAACCTATTTATTCCAACTATACATCTATCATTTCTTATCAATTACACATTTATCAAAATATTCTCTTTTTCATTTCTCACTATTTCCTACAGTCCCACCATTTTTTACACATTACCAAACGACCGTGCTTTTCTTAATATGTTTACCTCGTCTTTTCTTTTCTCCTTCTTTTGTTCCCGCACGAAGGCACGGTAAAAAGTTGCATTTATATATGAACAAGTTTATACTTCCACGTCGGAATATATTGTGATGTGTGTGTTTACATTTATTCGCGTATGTAACCCAGACACTTTTGAAGCCTTTAATGCACGCGGCTTCTCGCTATGAACACACCAGCCGGGACAACATAATTAAAATGGTGGAGAATAAAAATTAAATGGACTTGGGTCCCCATCTAATGCCGCATGAAAGCAACAGATCCAGGGCTGAGAAGCAGAAAATTACGAAAGAGAATTCATTGTTATGTGGTGAATTTAAACACATTATATAATGAACTGAACAAAATTGTTAATTAGAAACTACAAGTAGAGATTACAACTGCACAAGTGTCAATCCAAATCTGAGAAGAAATGAATTAATTAACGTTGTAGGGCATGTTCATTTTACAGTGGTGTAAAGTTTATTTTAATTCATCATATTTAAGCAACAGATTTAAAATTATGTTAAATATTTAGAAGGATTTAAAAAATTATACCAACTGAATATTTAGAAAAACGCTAAGAAAATTATATCAGTCGAATATGTAGTAACCGTTAATTAGAGAACGCAATTGTTAACATGTCTGTTTGCTCCAAACGAGATGATTTTGTGTTTACTTCATTTGTTAATTGAAAATGGTTTTTTTACGCTGACTATAGAAATGTTTCAATATATTCAAATGCATTGAAATTTCAATGTACCTAGTACAAAGTCCATTTTTTAAAATCTTTTTTTAAATCATTTATAAAACCATTAATTTGTGCAAATGTAATTTATAAGTTAAATCTTATTATTTTTGAAAATGTATATATTTGTAAAAAATAAGAGAATTTTAGTCATTTTTAAAAACTAAAATATTCTTATTTTTAGAAAATAAATATATATATATATAAATCTCTAAAAAAGATAAAACTTAATACATAAGTTCAATACATCGAGATTAACAATTTTATTAAAAAAATAAATTTTGCATCGGAGTGAATTAAAACCGAATCCAAATAATAGTATATCAAAGAGTATAAGACATTGTCTTCGATTGAGCATTTTAATGGCACTTGCAGTGAAGGTTTCGACGCTTCAATGGTGGGTGCAGAGGTCAGAACTCAGAAGTCCAGCACACACAATAGCAGATGGTAAATGTATAGATTTTAACCATCTCTAATTATTTACTGCCGTTGCTTCGGCCATGTTTTTTTTTTTTGCAGAGACCGTCTCCATTTGCCACTTGATGTAATAAATTAGCGTTGCCATAGTCGACTACTAAATTTTTACTGTAAAACATATTTATAATGCATCGACCATTGAAGCTGATAAGGAGATATATATATTTTACGAAAAAATTGTAAAAAATAAAAAAATATTACATGTTGACATACATGTGATGCCATGGCATAAATCATATTTCATATATGTTTCAACTTTGGATTAAATTTAAAATTGGTTTTGAACAAAATCTTAATAAAAATTCGCCTGATCTTAATCGGGGCCGAGCAAAATTTAGTGGATAAGTTTGCTAATACCACGTTAAAAGCCTGACAACGGAGTATAATAAAAGGGAAAAAAAATAAATGGAACGACAATAGAAGGTCATGAATAAATAAATAAATAAAATTTCAGATGAAAAATTTAAAACAATAATTAAAAATCATATCAATAATGATATGCACATATATATTAAATCACAGCTCGTATTAATCAGTGACATGTTATAAAAGGTCGTAATAAACCCATATAATAATAGATTGATTAAGGAAATACTGATCAAAATCGAAGCAACGGAAAAAAAAAATTACTAAAAAAGTACCTTTAAAGCCAATGTTCGATAAGTGGGAATTATATGTCCCAGATGATTTTTTTTCTCCTTCTTTTAAAACGATCCTAATCCAAATCGTTGATTCTGTGATGGAGGGGACATTTGAAAAATGAAAGTAATGTGTGTAATAATTGGTAAGCCTTGAAGGTCGGACCAAGACGAGCTTTATTGGGATCGAGTGGGGGCCGCTGGAAAAAGCAGGCTGTCGATCGAGGAAGCTTATAATTATCAAGTTGAGCTGCTAGCATGAGCGCGACGTTCGTCTGCTTTTCTCTATTTTGTTATTTTATAGTTTGGTTTATCGTGGAAAACGATGGCGCCTTGCAGCGACTAATAACGAAAGAAACGGTGGATATGGGAAAGAAAGCCAGCTTCTGGAATTTCTTTCCAATCACCGACCGTTTTAGAAGCCCAGTCCTCTTATATTGCATAATATCTGCCAACTGAAAATCCATAGTTGAGAAATCATCCGACGCTGCCGCTGCAGCTACTTGGCAGACCCAGATTAGAACGGGTGACCAAAGGAACGTTGCCCCCCCTGCTCTCACCACGCAATCCTCCTCACCGCCATCCATTGTAGCCTATTTGGCTTAGAGTCCTTATACAAGAAAATAGCACCGCAGGCAATTTTGTTAGAAGCATCCAAGACATTTTCCATAGAAGTATCACCGGATGCCCAATGTGCATAGTATGGTTTAAATGTTGTGCAGAGGCGTTGGTTATGTTTTCCTATCCTTCAAGTATACCTCCTTCAGGTGTCTATTCATCCAAGATTCTAAGGTATGTAACAGGATTTTAAAAAAAAAAAAACTTTAATAGAAAAAATTCTCCACAAGATATTGTAATTTTGAAGGTGGCCAAATACGTTCAAAAATTTCAAAAGCGCAGGTCCTTGGAGATAATGCGCTAGTAGACAAGTATTGCGAAGCCTCCCTTGCATAGCCACGAAATAGCAGACATAATGATCCAGGTCGTCGATGTTCTTACAATTCTTCCTATCCTCGTAAGTTGTCATGCCACTCTTATATTATATACATTGTCAGATGCTTAAAAAATAGTATATTATTATTGAGAAATGATCCTAGTAACCCGGCCTAAGTAAATGCTCAATTTAGCCCACTTCAAAAGACTCATTTAAAATTTTTTTTTTTTGTTTTTCTTTTCAACACTTGCTTATCTAAGTGTATTTAAATATAAACTAAATTTTATCATTTTTGAATATATGTATGTATTTTTTTAATATTTTTAAATATTTCGGTATTTTAAACACATATATACACATAGATATTTAAAATATCTCAAAAAATATATACAGGTATCCAAAAATACTAAAATTTGATTATATGTTAAATACACTTAAATAAACAAGTGTATTGAGAAAAAGTAAAAAAAATATTTTTAAATAGGTCTTTTGGATGGGCTGAGTGAGACATTTACTTAACTCAAGCTAACGGGATCACTTATTATTATTATTATTTATATAAAAAATTTCATGATGCAACGTAAGCCTATTAAGTATTGGCAACTATAGAGCGGATGTATGCACAAATAAAGGGGCAATGATTTTTTTACATATAAAATAAAAGCATGGCGGGTTCAATTCCTTTTTGAAAAACCATGGTAAAAAAATAACTAATGTTTTTTTAGAAAGAGAAGTTAGAACACTAGAATTGCTAGGAGATTAGAACATGTTCTTCCTTTTTAAGTTATCTTTATAAAGTTTTCACAAAAAAAGTTTTCTCTGTAAAGGTCTTTCTTATGAGCTACATGCAATCTTATGGGAGAGACTTGATGAAAATCTCATCATAAGATCAAGCAAAATGATGAGATCATGATGATTTTGACGGAATAGATTATATTTTACTTTCAACATGTCAACAAATAGGTATATGTAATAATTTGGACATTTCAAGATTTCTAAAATTAACCCACATAGTCCTACATGAAAATAACGTGCAACCCTCATAGCTTATAGTTGAGGCGATCGATTATATGCATTTTTTTGCATGGTAAAGTCAATCAAGATAACAATTTCATGCATTAAAAGCTCCACTTTATAATGAGCTTGGGGTTGAGATTATGAGTCGAGGTGGGCGCACTAACCAAGGCTTAAGCTTTGATCAAGATACTTTGTTGCAACATCTGAAAAACACTTCATTCCACCAAAACAAGTAAAAAATAAATATGATATTTAATACGGTATTATTATTATTATTGTATTTTAATCATTTATGATATTGAACTGCCTTTGATTAAGACTAATTCTTCTCTCGACCAAGGTCAACCTTCACACCTCAAAGGGCCTTAGACGTGCCCAATACTTAAAAAAGAGATTAATGCCTAACCACCTCAGTATTGCCTTATCTTTTTATGTATCACATGAAGATGCCACATGGGCCTTTCATTTATTGCCACTCTAGTGTAGTTATATCTCTTATATATCATCTTTAATGATCAAATCTCACGTACCCTGTGCCAAAATTAGCTACATTGCCGACTTATCCAATAAAAGCTCACCATTATCAATGATTATATATTACCACAAGCTTGGATTTCCTTGATCTTGTTGCTACCATTTAGATGAGAAGTCTACATAAGGATCAGCTACCCAATAGAAAATTTTCCTCTCGTGCTCCAATGAGAACAATACCATTTAGACAAAAAGTCTATACAAGGATCAAGTACCAAGCAAAAAAATGATATAAGATTACCTACAATAATTGATCAGCCAGCTTAGGTGTTATTCTTTCACTCATTTCCTCTTCTTTAGTTATTTTATGAAATTTCAACTGTTTCCTATGAATTGAGAACATCTTTGTCATCTTCTGTTAGTGGAAATCTCATCTCGATGATTTTCTAAACATGCCTCGAAACTATTGAGTTTTTTTGCATATATAAGTCCATTACTTTCCTCCTCCTCCAGGCCTCATTGTCTCAGCTAGCATTGTCTCCACAAATTCAAATAGAATGTATGTATCAAATAATTTTTTATTTATTTAATCTAGTTTAGCTAATGGCAAACGTGCACGTTGGCTCAAGTCCAAAGTCGACTTGCTTACTGCTTGTTTCCACATTCCATGATACAGTTACGTTCTGACCATCGGTTCACCTACCCAATTTTCAATAATGTGTTCCCGTGGCACGAACAACTGACCAAGTGGTGTTATTAATTTTTATTGATGAGGCTCCCTGCTTCCCTAGTGCACATCCATGCATGGGTGCAATATTAGCTATGCATGTAGATATGAGATGGTGGGGCTGGTTACAATACATAAATCATGGGGGGTTATAAATGCATCTTCTGGCTTGCCCCCACTGGCTCTCTAGGGGACCTAATGTAGATCATATGTCTACTTTAAGAAATATTAATTTAATTTTGATGATAAATAAATCATTAGAATATCATTAAAAGGATCTAATTAATATGTGTAAGTGTACTCAGATATTTTGTTTCTAATTATATGTATAAAAATGCAAATATAAAATAAATTAAGTTTGAAAAGCTCAAGTCCATATATAGCAAGTTCAGCTAAGTGGTCTCAGTTTAGGTCGACTTTATTTGCAGCTTCAGTGAAATCTTAGCCCAAGTCGACTTCACATGCAACTTTAAAAATGCAGGAAAATAAAGTCTCAACCCTAGTCGATTTGACTGGCGACTTCAGTGTTAACTCAAGTCGACTTCATCTACAACTTCAATTATAGAAAAGTAGATAGCAAGTTTTAGCCAAAGTGAAGTTGTAATCCAAGTCGACTCCACTTATCTCAAGTTGATTTCACGTTATAATAGTCAAAAATTCAAACATTTAAGCATTAAATATTTATCAATCACCACTCTAAGGGCTGGATCTTCCTCTCCTCTATAAATATTATTTATGAACGTGGAAAGTAGTCGGGAACATAAAATGAGCTTATATCTTCTAATATTCAAGAGTGTTAAAATGATTTGAACAACCATTAAAGCTTCAAATGTTGATACTTCAAGTGAACCTACAAGATTATCTTCTTTACATAACAAAAAGCTTCGAAAGAAAATTGATTATACGTTGTAAAGTGTAAATTTCATTTTATCGATTTTATTTTGGTTTGTTAGATTGTATTGGTGTCGGAAACTAAATTCAAGAAGATGCAAAACAGGGGGTTGGTTTGAGTTTGTCTTACTAATGGATTAGACTTAGTTGGTTGAAGTTGGTCTCACCAACAAATGATTATTATATATGCACTATATAGCTAAAATCTAGAAGAGAGTAGATGCTCTAAATTGTGTTAGATATATAATAGTGAAACCCAAGACATAATGGGCGTGTTATTAGAAAAGTGGAGTATGAAAGGTTGTCCGAACTAGTTTATATTATTGCTTCTTGTGTCATTTGATTACTTGTATTTTGTATTTTATTTGCACCATTTCATTCTTTCTTCCAACGTGTTTCATCGTAGGATATTAATTATCAAAGGAGTTTACAATTAAAATATTTTTTTTTAATAACCTAACCCATCCCCTATTGGGTTTTTGCATGAGACAAACTCCTTTTTGCATATACTTGAGACTAACACCTGAGTACCAATGCTATCTCCCATTTGTGGTGCCAACCATGGTTATTAACAAATGCGGATGCTGGTTCTTGCAACCCCTTTAGATTGGTGAATTTCATCGACCAAGGGTAACTGGCAAAACTACTGCTAGTTGTTACCATTAATCATAAGTGATTATTTTAATCACATTATCGGCGACTTGCTTATAAATCAAATAACAAATATAGATTTTATTCATCAATTATTAAAGATAATTAATAGTAGTAAAGGTTAAATTCCGAATATATATACAAATTTGACGCTTGATCATTTGCGGCCAGATGCACGGAAGCCATTTTTTTTCATTTTTTCATAGGCAAGTAAATCTAGGTGTATTAAATCTATAAATCAAGTTTTATCATTTTTGGATATTTTTAAGTAGTTTTTTGGATTTTTAAACACAGTGACATTTCCGTAAATAAAAAAATAAAAATAAATATTTTTAGGCCAGACCCACAAGATCAGGCCTCCACAAATTTTGTCTTCAATTCCGAATATGCATACAAAACTTTCATAAATTACTCTCGTAATACTATATTTTGCTTGAAATACCAACCATACTCAAGACGTTATGCGCTGTCAACATTTACAAATGCAATTTTTAATAAAATAATTTTATAATCCCCAAAATGCCCTATTTGGCCTCGAGGGGCAGATATAACCATTCTTATCAAATACCGATCTAATCAAGAACCTACTCACCCATTCATCTCTTGTGTTGTTGGTGAACCTGTTATCCAATACTACAAGAAATCCCAGCAAACAACCGCCTCGACTCATCAGATTTGTCATTAATGTATGAAGAGGAAAAATCTCCTTTTGCTGGACAATGACCAGGCCGTAAGCAGCACAACTTATTGATTTTCCATGTTGCTCTATTATAAATAGTTGAGATTATCCAGTTATGCTACACAAAGTGTATGTCGTGTTAGTGTGTTAGCTATGATTACAATATTTAATTCGTTTAGATCAACATCATCAATTAGGCAACTAGCAACTTCCATGCAATCATATGAAATTCAGCCGAAATCATGCATTGTACAAATTTGTTATAGAAATTTGATAGTAAATCCAATTGCTGGTGTGAGATCCCACTACTGTGGCCAAACTTTCATGTAAATATCTAAAATTAGCTAAAATAGTTTCATAGAGGTCTGACTCATATTTAAATGAGAAATGATACTGTTAGCCGGGCTAAATAAATGTCTCATTTAGCTTACCTAAAAAATCCTATTTAAAACAAATTTTTTTTATTTTTTTCTTCATACACTTATTTATCTAAGTCTATTTAACATATAGATTATGTTTTATCATTTTTGAATATGTGTATATTTTTTAGCTTTTTAAAAATAAGTGTATTTTAAATATATATATATATATACAAAAATGTTTAAAATTTTCAAAAAAATAGATAAACATATCGAAAAATGGTAAAATTTTGTCCATATATTAAATACACTTATATAAATAAGTGCATGATGAAAAGAATAAAAAAATATTGTAAATAAATTTTTTAAAATAGGCTAGGTAAAACATTTACGCAGGCCGAACTAACCAGAATACTCCTCTGTTTAAATTACCCCGGACTGGGAACTACTAAACGAAGAACAATGGCCGAACGTCACGTGCAAAGCGAGCACGGAAAGTCGGAAACGGCGCCTGGCCCGCGCCCGGAGTTAAAATACTGGCAAAAATCACGAGAAAGAGTTGATGGCTTCGATTCCACTCCCTTTTGCCACTCGGACGCGTTTGAAGTTTGAACAAAGTGAAGCCGTATTCCCACATGAATACATGACAAATCATTGAATGTTAGGCCTGCAATTTTTTTTTTCCACCCTTTTTCATCGATGTCCAGTTGATTGTATATCATTAGTCCATCTTCGAAAGCAGTGGGAACAGAACGGACGGCTGTGATCATTGCACCCATCTGTTCATGTGCGGGAAGCGGATTTCTATTTCTTCCGCAGAACTGCAGGAGCATGGTGGATGGTAGTTCTACCGATCCCCAAATCGCACAATCGGCACCATCATTTCAGAAATCGACACTTTCTACTTAAGTCCAGGACGAATTTTTGGCATTATCGGATGAATCCATCTCAGATGTGGTATTTGATTGACGGCCTTTTATTTTGGTTCGCCTAACCGGACGATTTATTAAGAAAACGATCCAAGAAGGGGGGACAACGTTTATTCGAGATTAATGTTCGAAAACACGGAGCGGCATCCATAGGACTGCTCGTCGGCGCATGAAGACAAAACCAGCACAACAAGTGGCGGTCGGGAGTCGGGACAACATGAGTTGATGGAAGAGGAGAAATGAATCACGGCGAAACGAAAGAATTCAAGAACAGCGAGCGACGGGTCCGACAGAGTTAGTCTCACTGAGCTTATGCATTTGCATTTTGGGCTGTCAGTGTGGTTCAGTAGCCTGTGGGACCACTGAAAGGAAAGCAGCTTGCGGTGTTAGGTTATTTTATTCGCTGGCGAAAGTTACGAATTAACAGAAGCCTATCCACACCGTCTATGAGGTAGAATTCTTTGACACAGGTGATGGACGGACTAGATCATACAGATTTCTGTCTCCTTTCCTGCGCTTTTTCTACTGAGAGTCCATCCCGCGAGAGGAGGTTGTGGACCGTCGTTGCGTGGGTCAGTCTGATGAAATGCAAGATTGGGATTCAATCAAACATTTAGCACGTTGGGATCACCATTAGAAAGACATGGATTCAGAGATCAGACTTCAGAGGAGTCTGATCTGACTTCCGAGCCGTCACTTGTTTATGGAGTTAATTTGGGGATTAACATCTCAAATCCATGCAAACATTCTCATAATTTTCTCGTTTTTACATATTTTTCCCTAATTTTCTTATGACGTCTCTCATCCATAGCGTGCAACAATTTCTTTTTTTTAAAAAAATCTTAAGGTGTGTTTAGATAAAGTCGACACTTTTCATCTCAAACTTTTTATATTTTTGGAAGTAATAAAACTTTCAATTAAAATTTTTTTTGAGTAGAAGTTTGTAAATTGAGAGAAAATGATGTGATGTGATAAAGTAATAATAAAGAGTGAAAATAATATAATTAAAATAGATAGGTTAGTTCTAGGATGAGCTGTATAGATATGATTGAAAATGCAGGTAACTGTATAGGAAGATATGTAAAAATAATTTTAAAAATTGTGTAGTCATGGAGAGTAGAAAGTTTTGGTTTAAAAAATTATTTTGTTTAACAAATATGCCCTTAAATTTTTTCACTTTTTTCAACTATTGTATTTTTATTATTTTTTTTATATCTTTCTATACAACTATCTTATTTTTCAATCATTTCTTCACAATCATATACACAATTAACTTACTTATTTTAACTTTATTCTCTTTACTCTCAATCGTTACCAATATCATGTCATATCATTTTATACAGCACACTGTATTTATCATATTATTCTTCATGCTAGAGACATTCCAGCAATAAACAATGTCGTAGTTATCGAGTTTTCTTCTCCAAAAATCGTCCTTTTTATCCATGAAAATGAACAATAAAGTGAAACGCATCATTTTCCTAAGCCAAAAACTGTTTGACCATGGGGACAAAGTGTGTTTAGTTGGGCCAAAAAATGTTGGTAAAATTTTTTCCATTAATAACTTTTCACTCTACACAACTACTGTATTTTTATTTTAATTTTTTTACATTTTTCTATATAAAGTAACATACTTTTCAATCACTTACACACAACTATCATGTTATATTATTTTTCATCAATTTCACAACTTTTAACTAAAACTTTTCTTCAATAAATTTTACCTTCAACCGGAAAAAAACGAATGGCGTTGGAGCACGTAACTTGTGAATGAGACAAGCCAGCGAGAAAAACCTCTTCGCCGCGGATAATCCCATAAATAAAGAGTGTATTTGGGAATAGATAAAACTTTTGATGAAAAGTTGTAGAGATGAAAAGTTGTCAAATGATGTGATATGATAGGGATGATGATGAAGAATAAATAAGATAAAGTTGAAATAGATAGGTTTGTTGTGTTGGTAGTTGTGTAGAAATGATTGAAAAGTAGGATAATTGTATAGAAAAATGTGAAAAA
Organism: Annona cherimola; assembly: GCA_030490835.1. Lineage (NCBI taxonomy): Eukaryota > Viridiplantae > Streptophyta > Magnoliopsida > Magnoliales > Annonaceae > Annona > Annona cherimola. Next base: position 12,274,639 of record CM059977.1, on the reverse strand, counting down.
ATGATTAAAAAATAAGGTAGTTGTGGAGAGTAAAAAGTTTTAGATTGAAAAATTTTAACTTAATAACTTTTTGTTGTTAACAAACACACCCAAAATAAAATAAAGCGTTTCTACGGACTAAATAGATCAGCCGGCCAATATCAAAATAGAAAAAAATAATAATAATAAATAGATCAGCCGGCGTTTTAAAAAGTAGTAATTTGACTGAAAAAGAGAGCACATCTATTTTGAGTGTTTGACCACCTGTCTGGTCCAACTTTTGAGAAACAATCATCAAAAATGTCGTAAAGACCACAAAGCTAAAAAAAATATACAGACCATGACCATTCATGCATGTTCTTGGCCTTACGATGAAATGTACCTACCATGGCCAACCGAGCTTGGCCGGATAAAGGTTGGACTCTCATGTGACCTTCATTGTGTGAGAGCAATAGTCTGGTATTGGGAGTTTTAGTCACCTTATTGATATTATAATGAAATTCGTAAGGATTTAAGAAATTTGATCTGCAAGAAAATTTATAAGAATTTACATTCTTGGTTTGTAATAATTATATGAAAAGTAAAATATTATAAAACATGATTTGAAAACGTAAAACTTAGGGTGTGTTTGGCAACAATCAAAAGTTTTCACCTAAAACTTTTCAATCTAAAACTTTTTATTCTCTATAACTTTTCTATTTTTTAATTATTTTTTTACATCTCCCTATACAAACCACTCTACTTTTCAATAATTTCTACACAATTACCTATGTAACTAACCTATCTATTTTAACTTTATCCTCTTTACTCCTCATTATTACCCCTATCATATCACATCATTTGACAACTTTTATTCTTCAAAACTTTTCACCAAAAGTTTTATCCATTCCCAAACACACCCTAAAAAAAAATGAAATAATGAAATATACCTCAGCGTGAAGGTTGGACTACCGACACCCACATGGACAATGGATGGGCCTGGCTTGCAGCTAATGCAATGTAGTGCTCATTTTCTATTTTTCATATTTTCTCTTGCTATGATTTATTATTAACAGCTTAATTAACATATTTTTCTATTTTGTCTAATGTTTTTTTTATATATATATTTACATGCAACTATCTTACCAGTTCTGAATTGGTTGTCTAATGTTTTATATATTTACTATTTTGATTTTATTTATATAATTTTATAATTTTCCAAAAATCAATAGTTTTTACTGTATGAAAAGGTAAAAACTATTGTTCTTCAAATTCTAGAGGTATATATCTAAAAATAATAAATTTTGGAGTATAAAAAGATTATACGCGTACCTATATAAAAATGGACAAAATAAAAAGCTTTAAAATGAGTATTGAGGCTCGATACATGCACAGGCAATGAATATTATCGTTTTTTTATTTTGTTTGTTTATTTCCGTTGCAAACTATTATTTTATAAATCCATGCAAGCTAGTAATTAGGGGTGCAACTTGATAATTAAGCGGCCCAAGCTCATCCAACTTGACTCGGTTTGCAAACCAAGTTTGAAAGTTGTTACAAGAATTATATTAGTTTATATATTAAATATGTTAAAAGAATCATATTGGTTTATATATTAGTATTTTAACTATAATTATAATAAAATTTATTCAATATAATCATAACCTAATTAAACCTTGAAATGTTTATTCTAAAATACAAATATTATATACACCTATTCATAAAAAAAGTTGAATATATTGTATCTATGTTAATTTAATTTGTAAATATTTATAAATATATCAACTCTTTAAAAAAATTGTCGCATATATACTAATTAACCATGGGATAAATAAGTTTCAATTTTATAAAACTTATTTAAATAGTGATTTCATGTAATTCTAATTATTTTTTAACTTTGATTGTTGATGATAAATTCATTATTTCATTTTACTTACTATTATTTTTATTAAAAGATTGACTTTCATCAAATCAAATATATCGAATGTCGTATAAATATATTCATATGTAAATTGTAAATAAATAAGTTATCATAATCAAAATTATACTTAAAATTAGTTAGTGCGAATGCAATAATATTAAAAAACTTTGTTATTTTTATAGGTAGATTTCAATTTGTATTGATTCAACAATAATTTGAAATCAATGTCAATCAGGTCTGAACCAAACCTAAACTTGGATTTTAATATTAAAGTTAGGATTTAAGTTCGCTTAAACTCAGTAAAATCTGACTCAAATTGCACCTCTATTAGCAGTTACGATTATTCATTCTCGAATAATAAAAGATAGGTTGATGAAGTTGAAACTCGCTAAAGCCAAACAAGTTTTCATAAGCATGACATTAAAATTTAATGTGTATTTAAGAAATAATAAAACTTTTGAATAAAAAATTTTTGAACTTGAAGAAATTAATTGATATGACAAGGATTGAAGATAATATAGTTAAAATACATAAGTTAGTTATATAAGTAATTGTGTTGAAATGATTGAAAAAGTATAATATGATAATCGTACGGAAATAAGTGAAGAAAATGATTAAAAAATTTAGTAGTTGTGAAGAATGAAAAATTTTAGATTAAAAATTTTATGGCATTCAAACGTTCCCTTAGTCTTTCATATCATGAGTGTGTTTGAGAAATTATTAAACTTTTAAATAAAAAAATTTTGATATAAAAATTTTTGAAATTAGAGGAAATAATTTTATATAATAGAAGTAATGATGAAAAATAAAAATAAATAAAATTAAAATAAATAGATCAATTATATGGATAGTTATATATAAATGATTGAGAAGTATGATAATATATAAAGATGTAAATAAATAATAAGAAAATATAATAGTTATGAAGGTTAACAATTTGTAATTTGAAAAACAAACACATAAAGAGATGGAAAATGTAAAACGGATGACATCAAGAAAAGTGTCGCTTGTTGAGCTCCAATATAGTGGACTAGGGTGTACTTAGCTTCACTGCACCAAAGTATTTTTTATATAATTATTAATCTAAATATATTTAACATGTATATCAAGTTTTACCATTTTTTTTTAAAAAAAATCAGTAATACATTTTATTTTTATAAATATTTTTTATTTTTTGAAAATCAGTAGCATTTTAGTAATTTAAATACACATGTTAAATACACTTAAATTAATAGTTATAAAAAAATCAAAAAATTAAAAAATATATGTTAAATGCACCGGGTGAATTTAGCCTCAACCACTGCTTGTTTTTTGGCATGTGATTTTCCATTCAAGTTGACAAATGGATCCACGACTATTAGTGGGCTAAAGAGATCCTTCTCTTCTGGGTTTAGTCTTTTGTTATTCTGCGTGTGGTGGAGGTGGTGAACAAGCAAGGTTTGACATCTATGGTGGGTCGGTGAAAATGACAATGGATTGGCCCTTGTGGCCCTGCTTTAGTGACAATAGGCCTTCGGTGTGGGGCCAGGGGTGTAACTTTATACCAAGTCAATTCAAACCCGCCCGACCCAACCTGGTTTCAACCCAACCTAAGAAAACTCGAAACTAATACTGGGTTTGCATCCACTCGATACCAACCCGATATTCTCACTAATTTATTAAAATAATTATATTTATCTGTACATTAAGTATTTCAACTATAATTATGATAAAAGTTATTCCGTATAATTATAAAATAATTAAACTGTAAAACAGTTATTTTAAAATATAAACGTTATATGCATTTGTCCTTATAAGTTGAATATATCACATCTACATTAACTTTATTTGCAAATAATTATAAATTGTCTAACTCTTTAAAATTACTATTTCTATACTAAGGGTGTGTTTGGTAGTGAATAAAATTTTTGATGAAAAGTTTTTTAGAGTAAAAGTTGTCAAATATGTGATATGATAGAGGTAATGATGAGTAGTAAAAAGGACAAAGTTAAAATAGATAGGTTAGTTGTGTTGATAGTTGTGTATAAATGATTAAAAAGTAGGGTAGTTGTATATGAAAAAATGATTAAAAAATATGATAGTTGTGGAGAATGAAAAGTTTTAGATTGAAAATTTTTAACTTGACATTTTTTATTAATTGCCAAACACACCCTAATTAACTATGAAATATATAAGTTTCACTTTAGTAAACTTCATATAGCGATTTTATGTAATTTTAATTATTTTTCTTACCTTGATTGTTTTGTTAATTTATTATGTTCATTTTATTTAGAATTAATTTTTAATTAAAAGACCAATTTTCATCAAAATCAAATACATCATGGGTTATATTTATATATTCATGTATAAATTTTTTATGTGCGAATGCAATGATATTTAAAAAATTTGTTATATCTATTAGTAATGTTAACTTCGATTGGTTTAAAAGTAACCTGAATTTCAACCTAAAACTAATATCAACCCGGTTTGAACTTGACCCGAATTTGAATTTTAATGTTAGGATTTTGGTTTAGGTTTACCTCAACCCACTAGGTTTAGGGTTTAGATAAACCCAAACTCAATACTACTTGACCCGAATTGCACCCCTGCACGAGGTGGTGATGTTTATTGAGGTGTATGATTATTTGCCGTATTTTAGTACCTCTTATATATACTTTGTATAGTAAAATATTTTTTAATAAAATCATCAATAAATAACAACATAATCAAAATATTAAGTAAAACCTACAAAATAAAGCAATTGAAGCAAACTGCGAAATTTAGCATATAATACATTAATTGATGAATATGAGGTGTTTGGAAAATACAAAAATATTTCCAACTAAAGCTTTTCAATCTCTACAATTATACTATTTAAATTTTTTTTTTACATATTCATATACAACTATCATGTTTTTAATCATTCATACATAACTAATCATACAACAAATATCTATTTTAACTTTATTCTCTTTACTTTTTATCATTACTCCTATTATATCACATCATTTTCTACCAATTCAAAAACTTTTCTACCAAATATTTTCGTTAATTTTACCACTTCCCAAACACATCCTTAAAGTTAAATTTTTAAAAATTCTTTGTATCTACAAGTTAACCTAAGTACATATTATAATTTTAGCTTCAAGGGTGCGAATTTAACAATATTGTAAACAAAATAGCCATACATGAGATGTTCAAAAAAACGAGATTATGAATTTGTCATGAATGTCTTTAAGGGCTTTGCTTCTATTAAACTCATCATTTATGCAATACTTTCAAATTTTCATATTCAAGCATTGATAGAAAGTCAATTCAATTTATTGTATTTAATATTATTTATATTATTATAAAAACACTTTTATTTACATAGCATTACTGTGCATAGCCATTTATCATATGCATAAAATTAATACAATAAAATAATTGAATGCTAAATCTCATCTTTAAAACTTAATTTTCAACACATAAATTGTTTCAAATGTAATTAATTTGTCGATAAATGATTTTTATAGAGTATAATTACATTCTAATAAAGATTTAAATGGATTTAAACAATTTTCATATATTATACATAAATAACATTTTCAACAAATGTAGCCTATATACATATTTAAGAGGGTGATAATTGGAGTGAATCAATCCATGACCTTGTCTTGATCTGACCTACTTTTAACTAGGTAAAACTAATAAAGTTTTTACCAAGTATATTGATGGGTCAAAATTTTTAACTTGAATTCAAAAAGAGAGTCACGATGGGTCGACCCCGGCTCGTATATATTAATTTATTAAAAATTATAAGTTTATATTTAAATATTATTATTATTATCATCATTTTCTTTCAAAATTCTCATATTTTTTTATAATTAATTATATCAACAATAGAAGTATCAATTTATCTAAAAAATCGTAATAATCAATAAGAAGAATTGACACGCATGTATAACTCTCACGTATAATTGTATATTCACCTTTTTTAATAAATTTATATTATATTTTTTCATATTTTGTTTTATTAATGATGCATTTTTTAATAAGTAGTGAAATATCGAAGCATATAATATTTAAATTTAATATATATGTATTTTTATATTTGATAGATATATAAATTCTTAAAATCATCTTATTTGACCTGCATTTTTTACTCGACCCGCTATCTTAAAATCTGTTAAATTTTAATCTGAAGTTTGTCTCGGAACCTATTAAAAAAAGTGGTTCAAATTTACATTGTCCCAATTCGGTATAAAAATAGGATCAAACTTATTTTTAAAAAAATAGAGCCAGAGTTGAGCAAATCTTGACTTAGTATGACCTGTCTTAATTCCTACCCCTATACATATTTAATATAGATGAAACTTGATTTCATAACTAAATAAATGACATTAAATATAATTAATGATATTTTCTTAAAAGCACAGGACATTAAAAGTAAAATTGGTTGCATGGAAGTAAAACCTTGCTATTAAATATCAAATTACTAAGCGCATATTTGAGAAGTGATAAAACTTTCATCACTTTTTCAACTAAAATTTTTCACTTTTCACAACTATTTAATTTTTAAATTATTACTTCACATATTCCTATGCAATTATCATATTTTTCAATAATTTATATACTACAGCAGCATATGAAAGTCAGAGGGGTGGGGAGAGAGTGAGATTTCGTTTTTTGATACTAATGATTACTCTATCAATAATTATATTTTTTATATTTTTACCCCCATATTCTAATCATTTTTCCTATTAACTATCTCCACCAAATCTATTTATTATAACTATACCCTTGTCGTTTCTTACTAATCACATAATTTCTAAAATATTCAATTTTTTGCTTCTCACCCCATTCCATAATCCCACGAAAATATCAACTGAATATCTCATATTATTTATACAACTAACTTATATACATATATTTTAACTTTATTATTTTTACTATTCATTATTACTCTTATTATATTACATTATTTTTTACAAATTCAAAAACTTTTCATTGACAGTTTATCCCTTTCCCAAACACACCCCGAAAGAAACACACCCTTAAGGTCTACTTGGGAAGTGATAAAACTTTTGAATGAAAAATTTTTAATGTAAAAGTTTTAAATTGATAGAAAATGATGTGACATAACAGGAGTAAAAATGAAGAGTATAGATAATAAAGTTAAAATAGATACGTCAGTTGTATAGACAATCGTGTAGAAATGATTGAAAAGTAAAGTAATTTATATAGAAAAATGTAAAAAATAATTAAAAATATAATAGTTATAGAGAGAGAAATTTTTAATTAAAGAGTATGAAAAGTTTTAAATGAAAAGTGTGTCTGTAAATGTATAGAGTAAAAGTTGTAAAATGATTTGATATGATAAGAATAATGATGAGAAGTAAAGATAATAAAGAAATGATTGAAAAATAAATAAATTATATAGGAAAATATGAAGAAACGATTAAAAAAATAGTTACGGAAAGTAAAAAAATTTTAGATTACAAATTTTTAACTTAAAATCGTGATCATTTCACACCGGTTTGAAATCCACTAGTCCAAAAATGCATTTTTTGAAATTTTTTTTATAAATATATTAATCTAGTTATGTTTAATTTATAAACTAAGGGTTATAGATTAAATATTACTAGACTAACATATTTATAAAAAATTTATCAAAAAAAAAGAAAAAAATGCATTTTTGGACGGGTCTGAGATAATCAAACTGCTTCAACTTAACATGTTGTACACGTTGCCAAAAACACCGTAGAGTTTACTTTTGCCCAACACCTCCTTAAATCGTGCCGCCCATGGTCGCGGAAATAATTGTCGGATGGGAAATAGGAAATAGACGTCACTAGTCACTACCCCTTACCCTATTCCCGCCTCTTTCCCACTGCTTCTTTCTGCCACAGCGAATTCACTACGTTTCTCGAGCTGTCTACGCCTCTCTCCCTTGACCTCCATCCAACTTCTGAATTGCTCGTTTCTACCTCTGGTTCTCCCATACGAATAGAAATGGCGAATGATTCCAGCAGCGGGAACGAGAATGTCATGGCGGCGGCGGAGAATGGAGAAGATGATGAGCCGGTAGTCGGACCTGGCCCTGCGCCGCGCACTCGTGCCAAGCGCCCTCTGCAATTCGAGCAGGCCTACCTCGATGCTCTTCCATCCGCCCACATGTAAGCGTTTCGCCATTTTCTTTTCTCTCCATGTATCATTCGCTGTATTTTTCATAAGGATTTAGGTTTTCTGCTTTGGTTGTCTTCAAAATTCCACTTCTTTCTGTTTTCAGTGGAGGTGGTTTATTATTCAAATGGCCTCAGTGGCATTGCGGCTTAGCTATCTTGAAGGGGGTTTGTGGGCGGTTTGAGATGGTTATAAACCTCCAGTCCCGCTAATGTTACCTTCCCGTTGGGTTTGTTTTAGCATAATATTTAGTTTGTTTATTTGGAATGTTTCTTTTTCTTTTCAAGTAATTGCAAATTGTGACCTTGCTGCTTTTATAGTTTTAGTTGGATAAGAGTACAAGATTTTTGTATAACAAGATATGGATAACGATCTGTAATACCTATTGTGATGGACTGGTCTGTAATTATCAATCTTCATGTTAGAACATAATCCGATAATTCTCTGGGACCGGGTTTTTAACTGCCCACCTCCTTGAGATGAGCGGTCCATCTGGACAATGCGCAAACCTGAATCTGTGGGATTTCTTTGGATGGTTCGGGGATCGTGAGCTTGTTTTCACGTTTTTGTGGGCTCCGTTTGGCGCTAGGTAATTTATTTCTACCTTCTCTGGTGGGATGCAAATGCTGCAACTCTTTCCTACTTAAAGTTTTCTTTTTGTTAAATAAACTTGTCAATAGTTTATAGCCTGACCTGCATGCAGCATTGCTATTAATTTTTAATTTAAAATTATTTATCTTATTTTTTACACAGGTACGAGAAGAGTTATATGCATCGTGATGTAGTTACGCATGTTGCTGTGTGTGCAGCAGATTTTTTTATAACTGGAAGCATCGATGGTATGATAAATTTTTATCTTTTATTTTGTTAACTGTCTCATTCTGAACTTCCCTCTAATTGATGTCAAAGCTTTTTTTTTTTTTTTGGGCGTTCTGAAAGTTGAATTCTCTGTTCTTGCATGTTCTAACATTAGCAATGCTTGAATGCCACTTGCCTTCCAAGGAAAACAAAAAGCTTTTTCGGCTAGATCCTCTTCTGTTTCCCTGAACTTTGATGTTTTTGGTTGAATGATTATTCTGTCTTGTTGCTAGGTCCTTTTTTTTGGGTAAAAATTAAAAACTTTGTGCATTTTTCATAGACTGGTATACCTTTATGACCAAATATGCTCATGCTCATGCTTCAGCAACAGTATGCAAGAGCCTACTTGCTATTGTGGTTAAGGATTTTCATTTATTATTATTATTATTTTTTTTTGGGTTTTTGGGGGCGGGGGTGGTGCGGCTTCTTGCTACCATAGTTCTATGCCTACTTGAGGCCCTATTTGGAAATACATGAAAGGATTTTTTTTTTAAAATAATGGTTGTTATTAAGGAGGTAGGTGCTTTTCTGCTTATGGCATTATTGTAAGTATGGGTAATTGCTGTTGTTCTTTCAGCCTTACCCACCAGTTTAGGCAAGCAAATCAGTTATTGGCAGAAATATATTTGGCTGGGAGATTCTATGTTCTTATGCATCCGTTGCTGAACGTTCTTACAGTTTCCTTTGTGCTTTGCAGGTCATTTGAAATTCTGGAAGAAAAAGCCTGCTGGTATAGAGTTTGCAAAACATTTCAGATCTCACCTGGGTCCCATTGAAGGCTTAGCTGTGAGTTATCATCTTTTTTCAGACTGGATCCTTTTTTTTTCTTTTCATTTTAAAAAATAAGAATAGATTTGCAGGAGATCTTATATTCACTTTCTTTTTATTTTTACCTCTCTCCTTCATTATACCTTTTAAAAATAGAAATTTAAATATGTTAAATAATCCATTGTTTTCTTTCTCTTTCTTTTTCTCTGCCCAAGATATTAACTGGGAGGCCATTTCATATTTGATTGGATCATTCCATTGCAGCAGGTAGGGTTCATGACGTATGCCATTCAGGAGAGACAATCTAGCTTCAAACTCTGTTGTATCTGAACTAGCAACTGCTAGAGTTATGATTCATGTTTATATCAAAAGATTGAAGAAAGAAACTAATCCGATTTTCATTAATTTTGTTTGGAATAACAACTGGGGGCAATTTTCAATTTCATTTTTCTGCAACGAGTGGACATTGAAATGTAACATTGTAACTTAGGTAACTCAGAAGAAAGTTTAACTTCAAAGTTTAAACTGGATATGAAATTTGAACCAGCAACCAGTACAAGGTATCCATGCTTCTATCAGAATATGCAAGGAAGCTATCATGCAAATCTGTTCCTTACCGAATCTCTTCAGTTATCTACTCATCTTTCAATGTCAAATACTGTCTGTCTTCCTTTATTTCTGAATTGTAGGATGCTTCTGTAGTTCTTCCTTTTGAGTGCTTACACTATTCTGTGGAGATTAGTGTTATGATCATTTTTACCTCAACCATCCTCCGGTAGAGTATTAAGAGAGGGCTCAAATTTTTTTGTTTGCCCGCCTGCTAGCTAGATATAATAGTGTTCAATTCTACTGTCGATAAATTATCCAATATTTTGTGAACAGCTTTCAACCTTGATTTGGTTCAGTATTGCAGGTTAGTGTTGATGGCCTGCTTTGCTGCACAATTTCAAATGACTGCTCAGTGAAGATATACGATGTTGTAAATTATGATATGATGTTCATGATGCGCTTGCCCTTTGTTCCTGGTGCCATTGAATGGGTTTACAAGCCTGGAGATGTCAAAGCTAAGCTTGCAATCAGTGACCGAAATTCTGCGTCTGTTCACATATATGATGCACGTGCTGGCTCAAATGAACCTATTATTTCAAAAGAGGTATGGTCATTAACTTGTCATCATGCTCATCTGAACTGCATCGTACTCCCTGTATGCTTAGTTAAACAATGGATATTTGAAGATCTCCATTGATTAACTTCTTCCTTTTTGTCACTTGAGGCACAGCCAAGTGTTTTGACGTCTTTGTGTGTGAGTAAGGTTTTAGTTCCGAGTATGGGCTGGAGCAATAGTCTTTATTCACATGAAAAAAAAAACTTCTTCCCTTTTTTGGTCCTTTACACTAAAAAGAACTCCTACTGGCATGGCCTAGCCATTAAGTGTAATGTTCTTCATCCTAGGTAGTAATGATGGTGCTGACTATCTCTGTTGAATGCCAATGGTTGAACTAGGGTTCATATTTTTATTTGAGAGGGCTCACTTATGGAAAAATAAAGTATATTTTGAATTTTTTTTTTTTGAAAATTTCAAGGGCTGTATTTTAATTTACAGAATTCAGTTCCCCCCTCCCCCAAGCTCTGCATAGATCAACCTATATTGAATGCATTGATTTTGAATTCTCTTACTGTGCATGTCTAGTGTTCTCACCTCAGAGACACATCTTAGGAACACGCTTTCTTGTGTTGCTCTAAAGTCTTCACCCTAAAGCATGGCCAATGTAACCCTTGTCTGGTAAAATTGCCTTTCTAGATTGCTTGTTAGTATTATTATATTTGTCGCTGTATTAGCCTCTTGAAAAAGCGATATTTTATAGGTGAATTTTATTAGCCTGTACTATGTATATGTCGGGGACTGACATAGTAGAATAAAATATATAAAAATAAAAATGATATTGGTAACAATATCTAGAGATGTTTTATGTTGCATGTATAAATGTTGGTTTATCAGTCAGTTCTTACTAGGATGATCTATGACCCTGTACATGGCACTTTTTAGTGTATAGATTACATGTGCTTCAAACCTATTGGTATTATATGGGTTATTGTTATGACTATGCATTAACTAATAGAAAAAGCCTCAATCTAGATATTTATTTTAAAACATGCATTTTGTCATTGGTCATTAAACACAATTCAAAATCAGGTTTAATAATGATACATGAACAAAATTTGCAAACATAGATTCATGCATTTATATCAATTCAAATATATTGGTTATAATTAAAGATTAGTTTTTGACTTTATTAATTAAAAAAATAAATTTACAAATTAATTATCACTTCAGAGAAACATTCTAATATTTATTTGAATGGATTATATGTGTGACATAATAATTTTTGAAGATTTTTAAGTTGAGAAATAAATAAACCAAACTGTAGAGATAAATTTCGAAACATTTAATATAAAAAGTTATTCACAAGGGTTATCGATTATAGATTAAAGTGGACAGTCCCCCAGATAGCTGCTATTTGTCCTATGTATGGTACTGGCTATACTTGGTTTAGATGCTTGGGCAGATTTCTCCCTTCTCGCCCCTGTCCTTATACTAGATTGATACCAATATATCATGTTTTAGACACACATACTGCTGACATGCTTGCTTTATGCCTTAGTGTGTCCAACATTTGAAATGACAATCTCCATTTTTTCTACCTTGCTTGAATTGCTGTTTTAAATATCCTTGTTAATCTCCTTACCCTTATGAAGTTTCGTCTTAAGCTTCTGAAAGTTGTCACTTCAAGCAATATTAACAATGGGTGTGTTTGGGAATGAATAAAACTTTTGATGAAAAGTTTTTTAGAGTAAAAGTTGTCAAATGATGTGATATGATAGAGATAATGATGAGGAGTAAAGATGATAAAGTTAAAATAGATAGGTTAATTGTATGGGTAGTTGTGTAGAAATGATTGAAAAATAGGGTAGTTATATGGGAAAATGTGAAAAAATGATTAAAAAATATGATAATTATAGAGAGTGAAAAGTTTTAGATTGAAAAGTTTTAAGTTGACATTTTTTCCTCATTGCCAAACACACCCAATATTGGTAATAGCTTTTAATATATCCTTAAGTACACTTTTTCCACATTATTTCATGAGAACAACATCCGAATGTATGCTTCCGTGATGTTCACAGAGAAAAAAACCATGGGCACAATTCCATGACAGGTTGCATGGAATCATGGCCCAAAAGTTGGCCCAAAAGATACTGCAAGATATTATGAAAATCTCTTGTGGATGCAATGCAGAAGTTCTGTGATGTGGTAGTAATAATGGATAAATTAGAACTGTTTATCGGTTGACTATGTTCCCAAGAATTTCTCCTCCTTCCTTTCTATAGTATAATCTCTAACATCAAAATCAATTGCCCAGATTATTTTATGCATTCCCTTGATATTCTTATCCTCGAAATTAACTTACCTGTTGATACTGATATTACCAAAGCTGCTTCCAATTGTTTATCAATTTACAAAGTCCTGGTCGACTTGCCATTTCTTCTTCTATTTCTATTCTTTTGGTTTGATCCAACTGATTTAGAATTAGAACTGTATGGAAAATCTTGATATGAATAGGATTCAGAATCCTATATGGTGTATTTCCTTGCCAAACATGTGAGACCTAGGTAACTTCTTGGATAACTCCCAGTATGAACATTCCCATTTTGGAAATTGTCATCTGCTTTTTGTTGGCCTGCAAGTATTCAACTGAGATCCATGGTTGGTTGACATGCAAGTGACATGCGACAAACCTATTTTCTGGTGTTTGCATCCTAACAATGAATTGCTGATGAACGCCATGGTAATACATGTATGTCTTCTATTTTGAAGATGGGATTTTGTAATCCTCATGCCAAACTTATGTCATTTGTTACTTGCTCTCAACTCTATTATCTTCTATTTTTTTCGTATGTTCTTTACAGATTCATATGGGCCCAATAAAAGTCATGAAGTATAACCATATCTCAGATGTTGTGATATCTGCTGATGCCAATGGGGTCATAGAGTATTGGTGTCCTGCTACTCTTAAGTTCCCAGAAAATGGGTATGTGCTTATTAAACATCCCTTGATCGTGATCTTCATCTAGGTTCATGGCGTTTTTGTGTATAATAACCAGTGGATTCTTTGTAAAGTTGGCTTCTTCTATTTGGTGAATTATTCTTGTCCACAGCTATTATAAATGAAGCATCAAATCGAGGTCTTTGTTGCATGTGCATGTACCAGTGATCTAGAGCAATATTCACTTTATGAGTAAAATATTATATTGTTGACCCTAGAAAAAAGATATTATTGGAGATAATATTTCTTTTGTTGGGAATTTTGCAAGCTGTCGTCCATCCTGTCACACATGGAGCTTATGTCTTGACACCATGATTTGTCACCTTCTATTTTCATAAAGGAGAGGAAATTTTGGAAAGTAATAGCAAGTTTGTTTCATTATCCATGAAGGAGTGGAGGGCATCTGTGGTATCCTGTTTCTTGCTACCATGCTGTTTTCTCTTCTTTGTCAATGGTTCTTTGGTCAACTAGAGTGAGAATATCAGGTTTCCAACTCCTTCGCTGTTCACTTAATCAGCTTCTGTTGCCCTTCTAGATCCATCCCCCTCCACCCCCACCACCAAAGTAGCTGTGCATCACTAGCTATGGACATCCCCAGAAGTTTTAATGGATACAATACTGGAATCCCCTTGATTTTTGTAAAGGATGGTACTTGTTAAGGATTTTGGGAGAGGGGTGTGGATGTGTTCTTCCATCTTTATTTTAGTTTGGGACTTTTACAATTACTTTTAGGATGTATTGGTGGATCATGATGAACCTTAAAGGCGTTTATGTTAGCAAATAGTGTAAAATTTATTATGGATTTCTTGTGATCTTTAAAATTATGCAGGCGTGCTTGTGATTATAGGCATAATATTTCAATGAACCCCGATCATTTATGACCAGTCGTTAACAAGGTCGGTTTTCAACTGCATATCATGACCGTCCGATCTTGCACAAATAACAGGGGTCGTTGGATGGATATTTTGAAAACTGGCGCTGACATGCTTCATTAATGCAATGGAAATTTTGCACATTGCCCCGTATGCCTGGCATGATTCGTCCCCTGGCCCTCCTGAAAAGCTGCCTCTCTCCCTCCCCCATTTTCTCTCCTCACCAACAATTCCTCATGCACAGGTTCATTACTGGTCAGATCTGGAGGTTTGTTCATGTTAGCATCGATGAGGTCTATTGTGAGACTAATGAAGATGCGGTTGTTGGGAAACATGAGGCCTCTCAGCTTTTCACTATAAATCCCTACTCTGCAACAAAAGCTGAAGCAGAAATGCTTGTGATGACATATGGGAGGTCATATTTGCCTGTCATAACTACGTGGGGGAACAATGTTTATGGGCCCAATCAATTCCCTGAGAAATTAATTCCAAAATTCATCCTATTGGCCATGCAAGGTAAACCACTTTCAGTCTATGGAGATGGTTCAATGTGCCAAGCTATCTCAACAGCCAAGATGTTTCTGTGGCATTTGAAGTCATTCTCCACAAAGGGGAAGTGGGTCATGTTTACAATATTAGAACCAAGAAGGAAAGGAGGGTTATTGATATGGTGAAGGATATTTGCAACCTTTTGAATTTAGATCCTGACTCTGTTAGTAAGTTTGTGGAGAACAGGCCGTTCAATGATCAGAGGTACTTCTTGGATGATTAGAAGCTGAAGAATTTGGGATGGTAGGGCTATATGGCAAGAGGGGTTAAGGAAGACAATGGAATGGTATATTAAACATCCCGAGTGGTGGGGCGATGTTTTTGGGGCTTTGTTGCCTCATTCAAGGATGCCGATGATGCCTAAAGATTTAAATGGTACAACTTCTCACCTCTCAAGTAATAGCATTCAGAAAATGGTGGTTCCCATTTCAAAAAGCAGTAGCTCTGCACAAAAACCACCTCTGAAATTTTTGATTTATGGTAGAATGGGATGGATAGGAGGTCTTCTTGGGAAGATATGCGAGAAACAAGGCATACCATGTGATTATGGCAAAGGACACCTAGAGGAAAGGTCACTACTCTGAGTTGATATCCAGACTCAAACCCACATGTTTTCAATGATTTTGGTGTCATTAGTCATCCTAATGTTGATTGGGGTGAGTCTTATAAACCAGAGACCATTCGGACAAATGTTGGCGTTTTGAATCTTGCAGATATTTCCAGGGATCAAGGGCTGCTAATGATGAACTTTGCTACTAGATGCATATTTGAAAATGATGAAGGGTGAGGAGAGAAAATGGGGAAGGGAGGAGAGGCCGGAACTTTGGGATCTTGGCAGAGGAGAGGATGATCATGATTGGTGAGATAGAGAGGTAGGCCTAATGCAGCCTGTTGTGAGAGAGAGGGCCATGAGAAAAAGGGCGAGGGAAAGTGAGGACGATAGGAGAGGGAGGGAGGCAGCTTTGCGAGAGGGGCGAGCGGATGAATTGTGCCTGAAATTGGGGTGGTGTGCAAAATTTTCAATGTATTAATGAGCATGTTAGTGTCGATTTTCCAGAAATCCATCCAGCGGCCCCTGTTATTTGTGCAAGATTGGATGGTTACAACAGGCAGTCAAAAACCAACCCTATTAACGACCGTTCGTAAATGATCAGACTTCTATTTTAATATATCTACAAATGCCCTGAAAGCAACAGAATGAAGGGAAAAAAAATTCCTGTTCAGTTTCCCCCCCCTTTTTTCTGTCACTAATATCACAAAGAGCACCCAAAATGGCCATTGATCATTGATGATGGACGTCAATATTTTTTCAGAAGAGGGCAAGAAATTCTTCAGTAATCTGGAAAATAAGGGGATAATATCTCTAACCTTATTGTAAAATTTGAAAAAACATAGAATGATGGGATATAATATTGATAAATGATTCGTAATTGCAAATGCAAAAGGAGCTTCTATCTCACATATTACAAATTTGGGTTGCTATCTTATACATTTGACAAGGTTCCTGGATATTATTTCAGTATCTGGGACAAGAATGTACGATATAATTTTTACCACATTTGCATTTTTTTAAAAAAGTGAGTGGGGCAGTTTGCTTTTATTAGTGATTCTATTGGCTATATTAATTTTTTTAATTCTTGTTTTTGAACTATATTATTATTGTTTATATTAGGGATGCGTTTGGGAAGTGATAAAACTTTCGATGAAAAATTTTCGTTGTAAAAGTTTTTGAAATGGGAGAAAATTATGTTATATGGTGAGGGTAATAATGAGGAGTAAAGAATGAAGTTAAAATAGACAGGTTGGATGTTGGGGTAGTTACATTGAAATGATTGAAAAGTAGGGTAGTTGTATAGGAAGAAGTGAAGAAATAATTAAAAAATAGAGTAGTTGTAGAGAGTGAAAAGTTTTTGGTATAAACAAACACCCCCTAGAAAGCTTTCACTATTATTGTTTTTATGGAAAGTTATATTTTCTATTGTTTATTTTTTCCTTCGATTTTTTTTTTTTTGCAGGTTGAATTTCAGATTTAAAACTGACACAAATCTTTTCGAGATTGCAAAATGCAAAACAACTGTATCTGCAATTGAGGTGTGGCATCTACAAATTTCTATGTTTTGTTTGTTTATCTTCCAAGTTATTTCTTATTTTTCCTTTGTGTAGGATTTTGATTGAGTGAAAGAATAGTATAATTCCATTCCACACCCCACCATCCCCCTGCCACCCACCCACCACCACCCCCACCCCCACCCCCACAACAACAAAACCAAACACCCATACCCACCAAGAAAACAAAAAAAAAACAAAAACTTCTTCTCTCTTTTGTTTCAAGTGAAGCTTCCATAACATTTCGTCTTGATGATGTTTGTCGTTGAATCCCTTAGTAAGCTTTCCTACTTCATTGCGTTACAGAAACAGATTCTTTGATTCTGTGATGAAAATTTTCTTCCATTCTATCTTGTAATTCACTTTCAATATTATTAAAAGGCAATGCCATACAAAATGATATCTATTCCAGAATTTTGCAGATGCGGTTAGGATTAGGTTGGGCTCTACCTGAGTCAACCCTATCCAATTTATAACCCTAATCTTACAATAATATACTATCATGGATATTCCACCCGTTTACTGTGTCACAAATTGTGTGCACCAGTCTGCCGGACACATTTATGAATTGTACAAAAAAACATTTTACTTTGTTCCTTATTATTTTTATTATTATGGTTGTTTTTGTTATTGCGTCTCTCTGGATTGACAATGATATATTTTGGTTGTTGAAGGTGAGTCCCAACGGCCAGCAATTTGTCATTTCATCTCCAGATCGTAGGATTCGTGTATTTTGGTTTAAAACGGGCAAGTTAAGGCGAGTTTATGATGAGTCTCTGGAGGTATGTTTACTGATGGCTCAGTTGCTCTTTAAGAAGCATATGTTTCTGTGTGCTTATGCATTAAACTGCACTAATTCCTTGTTAGGTGGCTCAAGATGTACAAAGAAGTGATGCTCCACTTTATCGACTGGAAGCAATTGATTTTGGCAGAAGAATGGCAGTGGAGAAGGAGATAGAGAAAACAGAAAATGTGCCACAACCAAATGCAATTTTTGATGAGAGTTCTAATTTCCTTATATATGCAACTCTTTTGGGCATAAAGGTGAAATCTTCTGTCTTCTTCTGTCGTTGAGATATTGATTGCGTCTTCTCCAGTTTTTGCTTTTATTTTTCAAAAAAATTTCTTTAATGTAATTAATGCAATCTCTTTGAGGAATATTAGTTTCATGACCAGAAATGCATCATTTCATCCTCTTTGACATATTTTTACTTGTTCCCTTGTCATTGTTGCACATGAGCACAAGGATAGCTTTAGAATGAGTGTTATTTGACAGGGTTGGAAAAGGATTCTCCAATGCACTTCCCATAGGCTGGAGATTTGTGGGACACATGAAGTTGCAATTTAGCATTCCCAGCCAAAATTTGATCATCTGCATATCCACTTATGTAGATTAAACTGTTAGAAGAAAATGAAAATTCCTTATCTAATTTTTCCATTGCCTTCCATGTTTTAATGAGGAGATGCTCATGGTGCTGTTCACTCGATGGGACTAAATTCTGCATGGTTATATTTTTTTGCGGTGTCTCATCCAACAGAAAAGAGCAAGTATATCATTTTGTAAAAACTGAAGATTGTGTGTTTATGCTTAATTTGTTTTTTTCTCATTTAGTGGTGAAAGATTGATTCCAAATTTGTCCAACTCGGTTACTACTGAGTTCTGACTTGATTGCGCTATGAAACTTCTTAACGTGTTGGAATACTAAAACAAATATTTTCTTATAATCATTTTTCACAGATTGTGAACCTGCATACAAATAAAGTTGCCAGGATTCTAGCAAAAGTGGAAAATAATGATAGGTTTTTGAGAATTGCCCTGTATCAAGGTGACAGTGGAAGTAAAAAAGTAAGGAAAGTTCCTTCTGCTGCTGCAAATGTCAATGAGAGCAAGGAGCCTCTTACAGACCCTACTCTCCTGTGTTGTGCTTTCAAGAAGCACAGGATATATTTGTTCAGGTATTAAATTAATTTTTGCTGTCCTTTAGAAAGTAGAAACTGATACTTTGTTCTGGAACAGCGATTCTTATTGGCTATTTGGTTACCATCTTTTCAAAATGTCACAAGTTGCCTGTCTTGTGTTTGACTGTTTTTTTGTGATTAAGAACACTTAGTAGGCATAAAATTCAATAAAATATATCTTGGAATCATGAAAAGAATAATTAGGCAAATTATTGTGTATGCTTTCCACTATTTTCTCCAAATGCTGTGATCTGTCCAGATATGGCAAAGCAAAGCTAATTAAGACCAGTTTAAGTTGTTGCACCCATCAAGGATGGCTGATATTACTAATATGTTTTTTAATGATGTTCTTTTCAACTCACAAATATCAATGGAAGATGAAAAATTGTCTGTCTCTTTCCTGTGGCTTATATTGAATGAACACAAAACTCTGTCAAAATATAGTTTGTGTTGAGATGTCTTTAAGTATCATGTCAAATAGGCTGTATGTGAGAAATGTTGGATACACACACAGAAGCATTCTTTACTGGCCAAGAAGAAGGGTGTTAAGTGTTGAATTTGTTGAAATTTTCTTGTATTTTGCCAATCACTAATCATGGATGTCTTCTGAATTTAAAATTTTGGCTATCATTGATGTGGTATAACAGCCGCAGAGAACCAGAGGAGCCTGAAGATGCAACTAAGGGTAGGGATGTCTTCAACGAAAAACCACCTCCTGATGAACTGTTAGCAGTTTCAGATATAGGAAAAGCTGTCACGACTTCTCTTCCTGACAATGTGGTAATATTTCATTCACCTGTATCAATCTCATTTTCCACAACCCAAGATGGATTCTTTTTTTTTTTTTTTTTTTCACCCTGTGAAAGGAAATGAGGAGTGGGAAGATTGTTATTTATTGATATTTAATTGGGTATATGTTCAATGAAAGAGAGGAATGCATTGGACATGGTAGAGGTAAAGAATGCAGATATATCTTGAGGGTTGTCAATCTCTGGAGAGTGTAGGGTACAAAATGGATGTTAAAAAGCCATAGAGTTGGAGCTAAAGAACCCTTCCACTGGTGTAAATCGGGTCAGGTTGAGGTAAACTCAACCATAACCCACCTAGCAAAACCCCAACCTAACCCTACTTTTAATCGTATTTTTCCACCTTTCTAACCCTATAGAATGTTAACATCATTTCTAAAATAACGAAAAGTAAGGAATTGAAAATAACATCAAAGCATTGCACTAAATTATGCAAAATGAAAGACAAATAGCATAGTCTTATCTTTCAAGTTGCATTAATTCCTTTAATTAGGCCAGACCATTTGGCACTGATATAAGCTAATGAATTAATAAGCCAGCTACAGATTTTGGAGTCTATATGTTAATCTAATACTACAGATCTGGTAGAAAATGGTTCCAGAGGCACAATAGCTTGGCTGTAATGGGTTCAAGTAAGACTAGTTCATTCAACATAGGGCATATAAAAATAAATAGCTACTGTTCCTAGTAATTCATTTTGGCGCAACGAAGATAAGCTGTTGCAGCCATCCCATGATGTATGTTTGCTTCATGAAAAGATATTATTGGCAATGATTTTGAAAATGGAAGCAAAACCACACACACACACGCACACATAAGAGTTAATTAAATTGAATCCTTACCTGATGTTTATATATATATATATATATATATCTCCAGAGCTTCCACTGATACTCTGCTGATAAAACAGTTTTGAGGGATCCCACAATATATTCACTGATGACCTGGATCGATTGAACATTTGATCATATGCAAAATTGTGTTGATGCTGATATGGGGATAGGGGTTAGTTAAATTCTTTAGAACATGTGCTTGTGCTTTCTGATTGAAGATTTAACCAAAATTTGGAATAGTAATAAAGACTAAAGAGGGAAAAGGGAAGGAAGAAGAGGAAAACAAGGGAGGGAGGGAGAGAGGAGAAGATCGTGCAGGAGGAAGAGAGAGCGAGCTGTCCGGGAGGGAGGGACTAAATGAAGAAGACAATGCAGGGACAGAGGTGCCGGGAGAGGATGGTGCATGGCAACGACGCCTGGAGAGGACAATGCAGGGTACCAATGCTGGCTAGCAAGAGGGAGAGTGCGGCAGCAAGAGATGGGAGCTGGGGTAAGAGGGGAGGGAAGAAACCCGAGCTAGGATATGAAGTTTGTATATTATACACAAAAGGGGTATATCATATATGTTGGGTCAACCCCAACCCCCCAAACAAAAAAAAAAAAAAAAAACCAGCTCAAACTGAGCTGATTCTCAAAATCGGGTTGGATTGAACCCAATTTCTTAAATTTCCAACCCAACCACTATACAAATCAGTCTGGGTTGGTACGGGCTCAGGTTGTGGCTGCCCCTATTCACACCCATACTTTCATGCATGGATTTCTTAGTAGCATTGGTTCAGGCAAGGCACTAGTCATCAAAAGAAAGACATTGTGGAGAAGAAGATAAGGGAAGGCATGGGAGCAGGCACACATTAATCAGTTGAAGGATGACCTTGGCTGGATGCGACACGCTTCCCCTTTTCTTATTAAAGATCAAAAGAATTCCCTTTTCCCTGTACGATTGTAGGTTCTTAATTCATCAATCGTATCAGATGACTCTTTGCTGTTTTATCTTTGGAACTGCTGAAGAGAAAATTTTTGATCTAGAATGGACATTCTATGAGTTTGTTGAGTCCAAAAAATGTTGCTTTAGATAGCCTAAATCGTTACTCTGTTTAAATGTGCCTGGGTAGGGGCCAAAGCTGGCATAGATTAGAAGATCCTAATATCTAGAAATTGACCCACAAAGGATGAGAGAAAAGAGATGTTTTGGTCAGCTATCAACAAATAGGTCTAAGTTGGAATGCGCCCGTGGGTGGGCAGGAATTTATTTATAAAATTTTTAACTCTTTTCACTTGTTTTGTAGCAGTTTGATATTGTATTTTTTTTCATGCTTTTAAGTCATGTATGTTTCCTTTCCAAATAATTTCCTTTCAACTTGCCTTATATGTTTATCAGATCTTGCACACGACGATGGGAGATATTCACATGAGGCTATATCCAGAAGAGTGCCCAAAGACTGTGGAGAACTTCACAACGCACTGCAGAAATGGATATTATGACAATCTGATTTTTCATAGGGTTATAAAAGGCTTCATGATACAGACTGGAGATCCTTTGGGAGATGGCACTGGTGGTCAGTCTATTTGGGGAAGGGAATTTGAAGATGAGTTTCACAAAAGGTAAACTCTTGTCAATCTAAACTTTCTTTTTGGTAATGAATTGAATTCTTTGATGGTACCGAATTGAATTCTTTGACTTAAATTCCTAGAAAGCATCATTGTGTATCTGGGTTCTTTCTGAAGCAGCTAAACTGCCACATATGATGTGGTAGTGCTTTATTGCGTGTGCAGTGCTCTGGCTTTGGCCAGCTATTCAAGCTATCATTAGGGCTAGATATGTGTATCCAGGTTCTTGCTGAACCAGTGACCTGAATGAGAGCTACTTGTTGCGTGAGTTAGTTGACTCCCAGAATGTAGTGCAGTAAGCTGGTCTGCATTATAGCAGAATGTAGTCTGGATTTTGAAATTTTACAAATGTGATCAATGCATCAATGGGTCGGTGCACCCATACCTTCCTGTACATAGTAAAATGAATCCATTAGACAGCATCGCCTGGTGAGATGGTAAGGTTTCTTGCCTTCACCATGGCGGAATGGATTGAATCTTGCAAACAACCGCTTGAAAACTGATTATGGTTACATACATCTATTTCTTTCCTGGCCCCACAATACTGGGGGCCTCTTGAACTGGCCGTACCTTTTTTTACGGATTTCGATTTTACATGAGAAATGCAATGTAGACAGAATGGAAATACAGTTGTCTTTAATGGTACTAATGTCACAATGTGAAATAACCAATAAGATATGACATTGCTGTTGACAAATTTGACCTTGTCAATCAAATCAGATAGTTAAATATCTATGTGCTGTTAATACATGGGATATGTTTGTAATATACCTGCAAAAATGCCATAAATTGACCAGTGGTTTCTTACACCAAAATGGTTTAAAGGTATGCCTTGTGAATCCCATGCTTAATTTTTAATGAAACTAGTTTGGAAATTACTAAATTATTTTGAATTTGAAGCCATTGCAAGTGAAACATGATTTGACTATTGAATTTCTAGTTACAATCTTCATTATTGTACGATGGTTGGAATCCATTCAGACTTGGAATGTTTCCAGCTTGTATGTGTTTCTAATTATGCTCTTGCATGGTTGGGCCCAATGTTTTTAAAACCGGACAGGTCACTGAACCGGTTTTGTGACCGGTTCAACCGGATCGAACCGCGGTTGGACCGGTAACAGTACCGAACCGGGACGTGACCGGTTCACGGTCCGACCGCCCGGTTCGGTCCGGTTTTCAAAACAGTGGTTGGGCCCATGTTATAGATGTACGTACTTGACTTTGAAACATTTAGTGATTTATGGATGTTCTATCCTTAAACAAAATTTTGGATGAAGGATGGGAGTCTCCATTTGCATGCATGCTCCAAGTGCCAGTGGTCTCTCAAATAAATATGCTGATGGAAGTTGTATGGTTTGCATGAAAAGTTGGCTTACAGTTACATTTTTCACCTGCAGCTTAAGGCATGACAGACCCTTCACCGTGTCAATGGCAAATGCAGGGCCAAACACCAATGGCTCTCAGTTCTTCATCACCAGCGTTGCAACTCCATGGCTGGATAACAAGCATACTGTCTTTGGGAGAGTTGTAAAAGGAATGGATGTTGTACAGGTATGAAAGTCATACAATCCTCACGTTTTTTGCCCTTCCACTGAGCCTTGCTACCTTTTGCAACTTGCATGTACCGAATTTCTTCCAGTAAATGCATGAGATGTAGGCACCGTTATATGGCTTTTCTGCCTTATGTCAAGATGCCTGGGTCAGATATGACTCTTTTTTTTTTTTTTTTGGGCCCCTGCGCAGAAAGCTTTAGTCTTTAGACACCTTTCTGCTGTTTTGTTTCTGGCTTCTAATAAGCCCAAGTCTAATAGTTGATTAATATTTTTCTTGGGCAGGCAATAGAGCAGGTTAAGACAGACAAGATGGACAAGCCATATCAGGATGTAAAGATCTTGAATGTGACTGTTCCAAAGTCCTGATGCGACCATTTTGAGAGGAATTTATATTTGGTATATGACATTTGTCATTAGCCCTGCCCTCACATTGACCAGATCAGTGGATCCTCTGTATCTTATTTGTTTTCCCCATAGATAGATAACGAGCGAGTATATGAAACTTGTCTTTATAAATCAAGGTGTACATGATTTAACTAGATTTTTCTAGTTTGGTTTTATTTTTCTTGCATAATTATTTTTGCATCACTAATTACATGACACTCATCTGGGATCAGTTTTTTATATTTAAATCTTTCTACCCGTGGGGAGAAGTGTAGATAAAACCTTCCTTATGATTCTTGCATGGTTGATGCTAGTGTTCATTGTGGCAGGTAACATCTCAGTTGGAATTATCCATTTTTTATTGGGGGTGCGGCTCTGCGTTGGGTTCCAATTCATGTAATCGACGGTATACAACGCTGTGGGCTTGTAGGTTAATCATATACGGTTTTAACTTATTTATTAAAAAGAATCTCTAAATTGGATGGTGGATTACACAAGAGCACAGTAATATGTGGTGCATCATACCTGATACATTGAAACGTGAAAATAAAATCACGCCTTTGGCTAAAGATTACCGTTGCAAGTTTTTCCGCGCACACTTGGGAGGGGCCCGGCATCGACTGTCAGAGTAGACGCCATACGCCCTGGCGTGGCAGTGAAGGACTGAGGTGGGGAGTAGGGAGGAGCTGCGCTTCCCCAAACGGACGGAACAAAGTAAGCACCATTTATAAATGCGTCTTTGTCGATCTCCATTTCCAATTCTTCCATCCGCTGCCCTCTCGCTTCGTCACCTGAAGCAGATCACCATTTTGAGTTCCCCAAAGGCCAATGTCGTGGATTGGATTCATGTGATCAAGATGCTCATTTCTCACCTGCTTGGAAGCTCAATCGTTGGAAGCATTGTAGTAGTCCCCATGGCTTAAGATAGTCGGATTGGAGCTCCCCCCGATTGCATATTTCTTCCATTCATCGTACCGATTGTTTACTACATGCGCAGAGCCCATACGAACTCTGCATGAGGCATCATATTGGTTATGCTCACATCACACGCAAATTAATGTCAGCTTAGATCTCAACCAAAGCATAGTCCGCTGGTATGACGCGGTTGCATGAGTATTGATCCTGGCTTGATTAAGTGCTGATAGCAATCCATTACAACACGGTTAAAAAAAAATTTGTGGCCTTAGATGAAACTTCAAACGACCGACCTTGGCATCCTCTCGACGCAACCTGGACCAAAATAGTTAAGTACAATCGTTACTTTCATGATCTTGTCCACCGCGTAGTTATCCATATCCCCCAAAAGCGTTACCTTTGAATATATTATTAGTCAACTAATTTAATGAAATCTTTAAACAAAAATTAAGGGCTCAATGTCAACCATAAAAATAAAATGCGTGTCGATAAAAATAGATACTTCGTCATGGCCATGGAAATAGTTGTTGGAGATGGTCACAGAAGTTGGACCATGGATGACGTCGATCAGGCTGTCCGTCGAGTGGGACAAGGAGCAGTGGTCCACCCAAACATGTGAAGATGCAAAAATGACGATTGCATCGCCATCCGACGCAAGCCGGTGCCCCAGGTCCGTCGGGGGTGCTGCGAACGAGTCCGGCTTGGCTTGGCCAACAGTCATGAAGTACGGGGCCATGGATGATCACGTTGCTCACTCCTTGCACGGTGATGCACGGCCCATAAGCGATCACCACCCTCGCCCCCCGTCCATCGATCGTCTTGAAACTGTTCACCGTCAGCTCTTTTTTCAGAGTGGGAAGCATATCTCTCTGGAATACGATCCACGTAGGTTGTGTTTGTATTGCTGCGTGGCGCAGCGTGCCGGGCTTAGGATTGATGGGATCATCGGACGGGTCGATCACGACGTATGATGCTCCGAATTTTCTACCGATGGCCGCCTTGCCGAAGCCCACGGCACAGTGGCCAGCCGGCGACGGTCGGACACCCAAGTAGGGTCCATCGCCAACAGGCATCGATGGTGTTCATGGCTTTCTTCGGGGTCACCAACTCACTATTGTACAGAGAATGGGCTTGAAATAAACAAATTTCGAGGATAAAAGTGAGGAGCAACTGCAACTGCAAGGTTAGCGCGGCCATTTATTTGTTGGTGGATGTTCCTCCTGAGCAGCATTTGTTTCCTTAGATTTATATGAGTCTCTTTCCAGCTGTCATTAACGTGGGGTGCACTGCCCTCCCCCTCCCCCTCCCCCACCCCCCCAACCAATCCCTTATGTATATATTTAGATACCCAAACAATAGTCAGTTTTTCCTCCCTAGTTATATAAGTGGCCATTTCAAACTTGGGTCTGATTAGTGAGTAGCCATGAATTTTGTCAACGATCCAGACGAAGATTCGTTTGAGGTTTACTTGCCAATTAGTGTAGCTTTAGTAGGCATATGCATGGCCAAATTGAGGATTTTGCAAGTTTAGATATTGTTTGTTTACGTATAAGCGTAAACTCACTGAAATTCGTGGTAGGGGAATGCGCACATGGTCAAAAAAATTTTAAGTAGTTCCAGTGAAATCTCAGTGAAGATTTTACTTAGGCTTAAGCCTAGCCTAATATTTATTTTTTATTAAAATATCGATATTTATTCCAATAAATAGATCTATTGAAAACCGATTATACTGGACCTCATCAGGTTAACTTGCGGTTAAACCCGATTCAATTAGGAAGTCCGCTAGTTTTTTATTTATAC
Organism: Annona cherimola; assembly: GCA_030490835.1. Taxonomy (NCBI): domain Eukaryota; kingdom Viridiplantae; phylum Streptophyta; class Magnoliopsida; order Magnoliales; family Annonaceae; genus Annona; species Annona cherimola. The sequence continues at coordinate 12,247,502 of CM059977.1, read as the reverse complement.
GTCCCATTCCAATCGCAGATTTATAATTGGTAAACGAGGTCATACGTGCTTTTTATGGTTTTCCTTTTTTTTTCCAAAAAAAAAAAAAAAAAAACGCTTCCATTACTTAATTCATAGGGTGTAAGACAAGAGTATATCACATTGCATTAGCGTGAGAGATAGGAAAACGGGACAAAGAAATAAACAAAATAGTAGCCTTCTTTTTTACTTTGTTGACTTATTTGTCAGCCAAAATTTATCATATGACCAGGTTGAATGAAGCTTAATGTTGGAAATCATGCAGAAGATGAGATTCAAGGAAAGATGGATACAATAAATGAAAAGTTGCATGGCCTCAATCTCCCTCAAGATCTCACTTAATGGCACAAAATTAGCATCTTTCAGGACTTAGGTGGGAAGATCCTCCTTTGCTTATATGACTGGCAAACTTCATGGTATCAAAATCTGCAAGGATGGTCCAAGAGTGTCTCATCTTTTTTCCTCAGATGATGTCTTACTATTTATTCAAGCAAATAGATGGGAGACTGAGCAGATGTTGCAGATTCTCAAGATATATAAAGATGCGTCTGGACAGATTGTGAACAAGGAAAATTTTGCTTCCTTTTTTAGCAAGAACGCAAGAAGGGAAACTAGGAAGGCAATTGAAAAGGTGATTTATTCAATAGGGAAGCAAGACATCTATTTGGAACTCCCAGCGTGGTGCAGATGCAACAAATGAAAGATTTTTTGAAAATATCAAATAAGGAGTTTTGAAGAAAATTTAGTAGTCGCATAGCAAATTAATTTCAAGTGGCAGGAAGGAGATCTTATTGAAAGCTGTGGTTCAGGCAATAGTATGAGGATAACTGATGAACCTTTTTCTCCTCCCAAAGAAGGCGTGGCAGGATTTTTTAATACAATAATGAGCAAATATTGTTGGGGAGATAAAGACAGCAACAGGAGAACCAACTGGATATCCTGAAAGAAATTGTGTCTACCAGAGGAAAAAGGTAGTCTGGGCTTTAGAGAACCTTCAGCTTTCAATTTAGCCTTAGTTGTAAAGCAAGCATGACGCCCAATGATGGAAAAGGAAACTTTACGCTATAGAATCTTTAGCGTGAAGTACTTAAGTCAGGGAATATATGGGAGGGAAGAGCTAGAAATTGCTGTTCATATATTTGGAGAAGCATTGCTAATGCATTACCCCTTATCTGAAAAGGAATCAAGTGGAGGATTGGAACCGGGAGAGGAGTGAATTTTTTTAGAGGCATCGGAATTCATCACCATAGCTGGTCCTCTCCCAGCAGACATAGAAGATGATCCTTGGGTTGAGCATTTTTTGGACAATGAGAGAAGTGAACTGAGAGAGCAAGAGACTAATAGGGTAGTGGGGAAACTGGATGGGAACTAATCAGGAGTATACCAATATCGAGAAGAAAGATTGAAGATAGCACTTTCGAGAGCTATGAGAATGATGAAAATTTCAGTGTGAATTCAGCATAAAAACTTGTGCATGCAAAGAATATGGGAACAGAAGATGTGGATGGTGCAAGGGGGGACAAGAAATTAATAAGATCCTGGAATGGATATGGAAAATGAAAGCCCTAAATAAGATCCAGCATTTTAAGTGGAAGCTATACCTGAACTTCCTTCCAACAAGTGCAAACTTGTCAATGAGGTGTTCCAACATACTCAAATTATCCTCTTTGTATGACAAGGGAGGAAACAAAGACATGTGTTTGTATCTTTTAGAGTTGTCAGATGGTTAGCCACTTATTTAAGATCCTGATTTTCGATCAGCTTGTTAAGAGGCAAGCATCAGATACAAAGTTTTTGAACAGTTATGTTTGAACAGTGACTGTTACCCACTAACACTTTTCATCACAAGTTGACAGAAGATATGGCATTCAAGAAATAGATGGATGGCGAACGGTTGCATGATACTATTTAATGGAGTAAGGAGTATATTCACCGTTTCTAGTCCTCAATTTTGCTGCAAACGAGTAGACTAAGGGTACTGAGCAATCTTGCTAGGTGGGTCAAACTGAACAGGGGTTTCCTAAAACTAAATGTTAATGCAGGAAAAAATTGGAGAATCAAAAGGTGGAGTATGGTGGTGAAAAGGAGTTGGATTGAATTAGGGCCTCTCTATCCAGTTGAGAAAGAGGCAAAAGATAGTCTTTTGGGTATGAAATGGCTTATGGAATTAGAAGTTAGGAATGTGGAGGCAGAATCTGATTCGCTTATGGTAATCAGCTGGATATTGAATGAGACAAAAATACAGTCAAGTCGTGCTGGTGATAGGAGAGGTGAGGAGGTCAAGTAGAGTGTTTCAGCAAATGAGATTCTGTCATGTCTTAAGGGATGGGAATCAAGTTGACCATCAGGCTGCTAGGTTAGTGGTGGAATCCTGTAGAGGAGGGGAATTTGGAAGGTTCAAGTCACAAGTTGTATTCAAACTATGATATGTGAAGATAATCAGTACCTTTTGTTTTAGTTTTTTGGGGTTGGTTCTCCCCCAGTTTATCTGATTGTTGTATATAAAGGCAAGGTGAAGGGGGCTAAGGAACCAATAGGCTGTAATCGTCTTACTACTCAGAAAATTTTGTTATAAGATGGCCATGGCATTCTCGGTCTTCATTTTTTAATTTTTAAAAGGTTATTTGCATCTGCCTTGCTATCTTTTTCTTTTCTTTTTTTTGTTTTTGATTTTGTAATTCTTAACAATAATTATAAACTTTGTTTTCTAAAACAACGCTATTCACAGGAGACAATAAGATTTCTAAGAGAAATCAAAATTCACCCACTCACCATTAACATCTAGTAGGGTGTAATCTTAATTGTATTGCAAACAATATTCAAGTGCCCGGGCTTCAAATATAAGTCTAAGCTGTTGGTAGCAACTAGTATTGGAGCAATGGGAGTGATTTTAAATGAATTCACAAACTAATATGTTTTTACAAGATTGATCATGGATAAAATTTTCAAAATTGCAAAAAGATGAGGAGAAAAATGCAATAACCACATCGGCTTTCCTCGTGGCTCAACCCTTGCGTCATTAGCAAGACTCGTAATGCATGCAACACCCAAAGTTCCAAAGGAAGAGAGAGAGAGAGATGGAAGGGATGCTGACCGAAAGATACGTGATAGATGGAGATGGGGAGGATAGTGCACAACTCTGCCTTATTAACAGATATGCAATAACATATAAACAACAGGGCTGGTTTGATGATGTTGACCGTACAGGTTTGGAGGTGCAAATCTAGGTTGGCCAAGAGAATTAAAAATGCTTTATCTGACTCCAATATTTTTAATTAACTTTCCAACATTTTACAAGGTTATGATATTTTTAACCTCTAAACTGGCCTATCATTAGTAAGAAAAGTGATTGTGAGTTAACTGGTTAAAGAAATCCACCACAATCAACAAACAGGTTTAATATAGAAAAGAACATATTCTGAATTTAGTACCAAATCAAGCGCCGCATGTTAGATACGAAATTGCTGGGTAAATCAGCGGGGGAAGATGACCTCAGTGAGATCCGCCAAAATGGCATGTATCCATTTTAATAGATAATCATTTTTAAATGAATAAAAGAATCTAGAATATTAGACATTACGCGTGTCATACTAAATAATAATTATGAAAATGAAATAACTAATAGCTCAAATTAAAAGCTTATTTTATGCATGTATAATTCATATTTTTACCGGCTATAGCTTAAATGGGTGTCTAATTTAAATTAGTTTAGCAATTAAAATGAATTATGTTTAAGATGGTTTGCCTCTGGCCTGCTGACGTCATACTGCCTAGTCTGTCTGTCCGCGTCGGGGAATTTGCGCCATACCCCTCTAAGTTTGCGAATTAGCATATTAGACCCCGAAGTTTTCGTATTAGCTTTTTGGACCCTGAAAAGTTTCATTCTGTGCATTTTAAACCCTGCGCCCTAACGCCGTCAGTCTCCCACCGCTTAACAGTGTGCAATTACAAAATTACCCTTCGATAAAAATGAAAGTGGAGCCGCAACGAGAATACCCTTACCAAATCGAACAGCCAGCCGGGCGGGAGGCCGAACCGAAAGCCGGCGCAAAATCAAAAGCTTGGTTGTATTCAGAAACCCCAAAATCGCAGTCCGAGCCCTCCAAAATCGAAAGCCCTTTGCTTTCAGAAAACCCCCAAATCGCAGTTTTAGAAAGCCCTTTGCTGTGGGACGTCGCTGGGTATCGTCTTCTACCATAATGGTTCGAAAAGGGCAAAGAGAGAAGGGTAGAGAAGAGAGGTAAGTTGGTTGATAAATTATATATATTTATATGGTAAAGTCGATATTATTTTATGCACATTTGTCACATTTGTTGGATGGTGAGCTGTCTGTGTGGTATGCTTTATTGTCGTGTGCGGAAGACGCAGGGGAGGTGGTCCCATATATGGAAATATGCCTTCGTCTTTTAGAAATTGTCGTTGCTTGGATGTCCCTGTCGGGTGGGTGGTCCCATATGGTGATAAAAAATGGGGCTTTTACATAGACAGTTTATTTAATTTGTTATAAGTAGTTTGATTTATCGTTGCCTAGCTGCCCTTGTAGGGTCGGTGGTCCCATGTGGTGATCGACAAAAGGGTGATGGTAATAATTGTATCTAGGAGTTTGTATTGATAAATAAAAGCTAAAGAACCTGTACAATAGGCAAAATAAGTCTTCTTAATACCAGGGGGGCAGTTCAAGAGCATGGAGCTGATGGAACCTAAGAATATTCAAGAGCATGGAGCAAATGGATAAGTTTAGATGCCAACAGTTATGATGACAATAGCTGCAAAGTGGGGGCCAGTTCCTGTAGATAATCAATAGAGCAAGAGAAAATTTCAGACAAGAATATGAATAAACTTGGCTGCGTGGGGTTGGGGAAATGAAAAAGGGATGTTATCTGTCTTGCTATTGTCAACATAAACATCCTATCTGTGACTATAAACTTGGCTGCGTGGGGTTGGGGAAATGGAAAAGGGATGTTATCTGTCTTGCTATTGTCAACATAAACATCCTATCTGTGACTATAAACTTGGCTGCGTGGGGTTGGGGAAATGGAAAAGGGATGTTATCTGTCTTGTTATTGTCAACATAAACATCTCTTCTGTGACTAAGGTCAACATATCAGTACATAAATATATTTTACACACATCAATCAGGCCTAATTCGATGTGGCAGAAATGGTGTTTCTAGGTGTTCTAACTATCATTGTCTTTAAAATGGATGACCATATCATTTCTCATATATACTATTACATCACCATCTAGGAGAAATTAGATTAAATTGTGGAAATTTTTTAAATTTTATCAGAATTTCAAAAAAATAATAAAATACTCGCATAAACTTTTAGGACAAAAATGTCAGTATGCATAATAGTTGTCCATTAGCATAGGAGCTTTAACTGACTGTTGACACAGAATAACATCATGGAAAAATAAAAGACTTCAAAATTTTCAACAAATAATTCCAACGATACCAGCATAAATGATTTTAAACAAATCATTTCATGATACCACTCTTAGTGCATTTGGTACCATCTTGCATCCAATCAATCAATGGTTGTGGCTACATGTGACTGTAAGCAGCTAGTGCTCCTAATTTTCTATGTTGAATATTCTATAATTTTCTATGATGGAGAGCTTCCTTTGAGCTCCTAATTGAAACAGCTAGTGCTCACAAAATGGTGTGCATTGCATAATTGATTACTATTTTTTGAACAACTACTACCTTTTTACAATATTGTGGATTTATAAGATTTAAATCCTTTCTTGTTTCATTATTTTCATGATCAATCATTTATTTCTGATGTTTTTATGATGGATAATATGCAGGAAGACATCTGAGGTTGATTTGATTTTGTGGTGGCACTATGGAGGCAGATTCGTGTACGACATAGAGGAAGGTTGTGAGGTATACGTTGGGGGAGATTTTGGGGTTGGCAGTGCTAATGTGGAGACATACAGCCTATGTAGAATGCGTGAACAGATGTCTATAGAAACCGGAGTTCATGGTCATCTATTGGACTTTTGGTGTGGGAAAAAGAAGATATTGATCTCAAATGATGAAGTGTTGCGTAGTTGCCTACGAGAAGCCATTTTGGAAGATTGCATCGATGTGTGGGTCACACCGAAAGCAGGAGTCCAATGGGTGCCAGATCAACAGGAAGAGCCGAGTTCCAAAAAATCCAAGAGTCACCGTACAATTTTTGTGAAGGAAGAGGTATCGGAGGTTGTTGGGCAGGCAAACGAAGTGGAGGATAATATTAATGGAAGTGCAGCCAACGAAAATGCAACCAACTTTAGTGGAAAAAATGAGAGGCTTGAAACTGAGGAAAATGTGAGCGACCTACCTCCGCATGATGATACCAGTGATAGGGGATCTGCAGAAAATGACCACTATGAAGCGCAGCATGACACCAACAGATTTAATAATTATGATAGTGATGATAGTGTTGATTCTTTTGTTAAGGTGCACGAAGACTACAATGGGAATGTGACTTCCCATGAATATGATCCATACTTCGAGCTCAATGATCCATGCCTATGTGTTGGCCTTGAGTTTCAAAATAAGAAGCAGTTGGAGCTAGTGATCCGTCAACATGCAATCGTAAATGGTTTTGATATAAAGTTTGTGAAGAATGAGTGCTACCGCCTAACTGCCACATGTAAGGTTGATGGTTGTCCATGGAGAATACATGCATCAAGGAAAGCTGATGGTGTGACCTTTGTTATCCAGACATATAACAATGAGGAGCATACATGCACAGTTGCAGAAAGGAGTGGAAACAAATCAGCAAACAAGAGCTGGATCACAACATCGATTGAGAAGGAACTCCGTGTTAACAGTAATCTTACGATCGAGCAATTGAATAATGGGTTGCATGCCAATTTTGGGCTGACTTTGAATTACTGGAAAGTATGGAGAAGCAAGAAGCAGGCGATGGGGAAGATCAACGGGACGGAGGATGAATCATTTGCAATTCTACCAACATTCTTTAATACAATTGTGAAGACTAATGTAGGGTCAATCACACATATCAAGACCGATGCGGATCATCATTTTCAAAGAGCCTTCCTATGTATTGATGCCTGCAGAAAGGCTTTCAGTGATGGCTGTAGGCCATTTATCGGTCTGGATGGTGCTTTTCTCAAAGGGGGTTTCAAAGGAAGCCTATTGACTGCTATTGCAAAGGATGCAGAGGGACAGATCATGCCGATTGCAATTGGAGTTGTTGAGTATGAATGTTACAATAGTTGAGTTTACTTTCTAACACTCTTGAAGAGAGCAGTGGGAGGGGGGGAATTCACCTTTATGTCAGATCGACAAAAGGGTTTAATTAAAGCAGTGGCTGGAGTCTTCCCAACTTCGAGGCATCGCTACTGTCTACGACACATAGCGGGAAATTTGAAGAGGAAGGAATTTGGTCAAAATGACGTGGTTCGAAAACTATTCTGGGCAACATCCAGATCATACACCCAAGCAGAGTACAGACATCATATGAGTAGAATACGGGAGATCAGCCCACTCGCATGTGACTGGATCGAGAAAATTGAACCAATCCATTGGTCTAGAGCCTTCTTCGCCGATGATTCCCCGTGTTCTGAAATTGATAATAATTTTGTGGAGTCCTTTAATGCTTGGATAAATGCAGCAAGGGAGATGCAAATTTGTCAACTGTTTGAAAGTTTTCGCACTAAGGTGTTGGAATGGTTTAATGTTAGGAGTAGCAAAGGCATTTCATCACAAGCGCCCTTGTCAGATAAATCTTCTAAATCCCTGGATAAGATTGGTGTAGACGGTAGACGTGCAACATTCTTCCATTGTGAGAATGAAGAGTATGAGGTTTCATATGGAGTCAACACCCATGTGGTTCAGTTTGGACAGAAGAAATGCAGTTGTAGGCAATGGCAATTGGAAGGAATGCCATGTTTACATGCATACAGGGTTATTCTTTGGCGACGGGAAGACCCGATTTCGTATTGCAGTTCGTTTCATACGATGGATTCGTATCGAAAGACCTACCGCCATGGGTTCCATGCAATGCCTAGTAGACAATTTTGGGAAGCTGACATTGATAGTATACTTTTTTCTTACCACTTGTCTTGTTTACTTGAAAATTAGTTGATCTTTCACTCATTTATTATATTTGTTTCTTCTTTGGGGTTGAATTTAATATTTGCCGTTTAATTTTTACACAGATATGGTAGTTTTACCCCCGAATGTTGAGAAGACAAAGGGTCGACCTCAAACTGAAAGACGGAGAGGTCCAGAAGAGGGACCCCCGCAACATGTGAAGAGAACTTGTGGAAAGGTACATTGCAGCCTATGCAAGGGAAAAGGGCACAATCGAAGGGGTTGTCCTAACAAAGGACCAAATACAACAAGTCAGTCACGACCTCCAATGAAGAACTCAACTTCACAAGCTTCTACGCAAACAACTCAATCACAAGATGACACCCAGCCAACGCGCCAACCAAGACCAACACACCCATCTGCAGAACCAGCTCCCACCACTACTCACAACCCATCATTTTCACCGCCATCGAGGCGTTGGGTGAAGAAATTGGCACGAAAGAGGACATTTGCATCGACACAATGACAATTGAGCGGCTGTAGAAATTTACATTTTTCCACCTTTTAGGACTTGTAAAAGTTATATCCAATAGATTTTCAATACATGAATGAACTTTGTTGTATGTATTTAACAGCTTGGTCATTAACTATACAGCTCTTGTTGAAACTGGTAGAAAGTTCTTTGCAGGGCATGGTCTCCAAATGTAGCACAAGATAAACTACTTTTTTCCGTCCATTTAAATGAATGAACTTTGTTGTATGTATTTAACAGCTTGGTCATTAACTATACAGCTCTTGTTGAAACTGGTAGAAAGTTCTTTCAACAGCTTGGTCATTAAGCTAATACAGCTCTTGTTGAAACTGGTAGAAAGTTCTTTGCAGGGCATGATCTCCAAATGTAGCACAAGATGAACTACTTTTTTCCGTCCATTTAAATGAATGCAGTGACAATAAATATTGCCTTGGCATTAGTTTATTCCACCGTATAGTGGAATAAATAGATTATTTCTATTAAGCCAATACCTATACGAAACCAATACTCACAGAAATGATATCATTATACCGGATGTCCACGACATAAAATAAGTTCCATAGTCAATCCATACACAAGCTAATTCATTGATTACCAGTACTCACAAAATAAGTTGAACAACAATCCCATACTAGTTTGCTTTTAAATAGATTAGTACAAATCATTCCTTTGGATTAGGAGAAGAACATATATTAATATTTATGGTCATGCTTGTCGCTCCTTTAGTTATCTCATCCACTGAAGTTGCTTTCTTCATTTCAGATAACTCTTTTTTCAAAGCATCCAACTCCATCCTCAAGGTTCCATCAGTTCCAGTAGAGCACTCCATCTTGCATTCTTCTTCTAATATCATCAGCTCCTTGGAGTTATATTTATCACACCAATGAAAAAAATTACATATCTTCACATCCTAACAAAGAAATGCATTCATATGTTATTAAGCAATCAAATGACGAATATCATTGTTTAATTGCAAACAAAAAAATCATATTTCATACCTTTTTAGGGCAACGGTAGAACCACCTATTTGGATTTTTAGATGTTCTTGACATAAAAACTTTACAAGTTCCCATTCCACATGGACATTGAATCTCTTTAATCCAGCAAGGGATATTTCTGCTTCCACAAAAAAAAAAAAAAAAAAGCAACATGACGAGATAACAAACATTTTAAAAAAAACCTGTGCAAGTCTAATTTCTATATGTATTTTGGAAAACCAGGAAAAAGGTAAAATATCTCCAACATTTCTATATGCAACAAAACATTTTAATGGCGCATTTTAAAATATAATGTGTCATTTATGGTTTAATCAAAACTAAAAAACATTTAAAGTTTAAAACACTAATTTTAAAATTGAACCTGTAATTTACCGTTAAACATACTGAAATTTTCCAAGATTATTAAGCTGATTTTGATATATTATACATGGTATACAGTTTACACTAAATAAAATTTTTTTTTAAAGTTCATAGGCTCAACGACAATTATTACACATAGTTCCGATTTAATCAAAACCAGAAAAAAATCGAGGTTGCAGGAGAAAAATTTTTTCGTAAATCATCTTCCCCATTCACCCAAAGCCCCAACACAGCACCGTCCGTCTTTGAAAGAAAAAAAGTGAAACCATCCTTCCCACTTTCATCGTTTCAGCTTAAAAGCATCTCTACAATGGCATATTCGTCATTTACAAAGAACCAAACGAGATATCACACTGTTAAGCGGTGGGAGACTGACGGCGTTAGGGCGCAGGGTTTAAAATGCACAGAATGAAACTTTTCAGGGTCCAAAAAGCTAATACGAAAACTTAGAGGGGGTATAGCGCAAATTCCCCGTCCGCGTCCAGTGAACGAGAATGCGAAAGAGAATCTGCGTCGCAAACACGTGACTAGGTTGCAGTCAATAGAATATCTTATTCTAAAATAGCAGCGACACTCACGAGTGCCACAAGAAATGTTCGTCTGTGCATCACGTTCAAAGCCCCCTAAGAAAAATGTTCGTCCATGCATCCTAGGACTTTCTAAATTCTTTTATTTTATGATCATCCTCAATGACTTTGATTTTGCAGAGAATCTAGCTCGCGTACCAAACTAATTTACAGAAGTTTTTATTTGATAATAAATACCAACGAGTTTGAAATTACTATACCTCAAAAAAAAAGTTTGAAATTACTATGAATGAATAAAAAAAAATTTTTAAAAAAAACACCATTTTAGAAAATGTACGGATAAGAAAAAGAAAAGTGGAATTATGATAAGTGTTGGGAAGAAATAAATATTTCATTATGATAAATAAAGGAAGAATAAAAGCTTTTACAAATTTTTAAACTTTTTTATACATATGATTGAAAAAATAACAAATCTATGACCTACGAAGTGAAGAGAAAATTAAGATCAACATGAGTCACTACTGAAATGCATTGTTCGCTCAAGCAAACATCAATGATATTTTTTTTAATAAAATAAGATAATTGTTATGTCAAGAAGAATATTTTCTTTTGAAACTAAATATGAAAATTTTCTTTCATTCATCCTTTAAAATGTCGAAAGAGCTTTCTTGCACGCACGTACAGATTATTTTTTTAGTCAATTTTTTTTAATACCCATCACCCACCCGAAAAATTGCCCAACTGGTTAAAAAATTGAATTTCTTAACTTCTTATGTTTTAATAAACCCAAGGCATTAATCCTACTCATCGAACACCAAATTCTATCATTCTATGAAGAAAAAAATTATTTAATTTAGATAGTCAAACACTCAAATGGTTCCTAATAAATCCAAACTTATGAAACTTTGTGGACCACGTCGATACCAAATAACACATTTTTTGTGTCGGCTAAAAGATAGGATTAGGTATAATATTTGGGTCCGGATTAATTGAATCACATTATTCATGGAAACCTAAGGATTTCATTATAAAACCTTAGTTTGAATAGACTTTTACGTTTGACACTTTGACCCCAATATATTGTTGTTCGCTCCAAATGTACCTTGCTGGAAACACAGGCAAAGTGGGGAATTTAATGAAGCTGTAAACCATTTTTAAGTTGTGTAAAACTAACAGCAGAGAGTTCGGTTCCTCTCGCCTCCGGAAGATCGCGCTTCGAATGCCCAACCATCCCCCGTGGACGGCGAGCAACCAGAGATGATGAACGGCCCCAGACCCTTCCACTTGTCGCTGACCAGGTACCCGCGGTCAGCCAATCCGGGGTAGCCGGTTGCCTATAATATTAACCAGTCCAGTCGACTTCCATTTTCTGCATTTTGCCGTCACGAAGGGAGGGAATAAATCTCGATTTAGTGATTCTTGTCGCATCCTCCAACCGATCGATCGATGGCAGAGAAGCATTTCAAGTACGTGATCCTCGGCGGTGGGGTCGGCGGTGTAAGTTTCTGATCTCCCATTGCTTTTGCCGCGTGAGGCGATCGGATTAGTCCTCACTGGACTGTTCTCTGTTTCAGCTCGGATTTGATTTGTTGTAGTTGATGCGTTTTCTGAGAGAAATTCAAATTTCTCCATTTTTTCACTTGGATTTCAATCTTTGTCTTGTTTTGTCGAGATTTCCATGTGAATGATGTTCTGTTCAAGTACTTGAAGTGCTCCTCTGCGGAGGAAAGGAGGGAAGAAATATCGATTTATTGATTTTCTTCTCGCATCCTCATACCGGTCGATGTCAGAGAAGCACTTCAAGTACGTGATCGTCAGCGGTGGGGTTGCTACTGTTTCTGATCTCCCATCGCTTCTGCTGCGTAAGCTGATCGGATTAGTTGTTGCCGGATTGTTCTTTGTTTCTGCTCGGGTTTGATTTATTGTAGTTGATGCGTTTTCTGCGAGAAATCCAAGTTTCTCCGTGTTTCGTCGAGATTCCTATGTAAATGCTTTTGAATCCATTGATCCGATTTTAGTTCCTCTTCCGGGATTCGAGCTTTCACTCATTTATCTTGGAACTGAAGTTGATTTCTGGGATTTTGGTCCTGCGAACGTAGATTGTGCGGATTACTTCTCCTCGAAATCCTCTAAATGGATTTTCGACGTACGCTGATGATCGGATTTGTTGGATTGTTGGGCTGCAATTGTAGGCAAAAGGATGGGCTTCGACTTGTGAGTTGGTTTAGGTAGTGTCCTCTCTCTAGCCGTGATGGCCCTGCAACCTGATCACTTTGTACCCAATTGCAATCGCGCCTATTGAGATTTCAAGCTGATTTTAAAGGGGGTGTAATGTGCAAGTCTCAGAACCCAAAAGTGGAAATAAACATTTTGTCTGTTAGACAACAGCAGCTTGAAGAATGCACTGGCTTCACGCCGATTCTGTGGTTGGGTTGAAGCATGGGGGCATAAGTGGATCACGAGTTGAAATGGATTAGACAATCCCACTTTTCGGGACGATGTGATAATCGAATGTGGACTCTGAGCATATGCGTTTACTTGCCTAGCAGCTCCACTCCTGCATGTGGTCCCTATGCAATTCGTTGAAACGTGTGAATTCAGACAACGCATTTAGTTCTTTCAGTAGTTTTTTGGTGGTTCGCAATTTAGTTAAAGCTGGGAATGGGTTTGACTTTTCCATGATGAGTGTTTATCCAGCCAAATGCTGCTCTCCAAGTGCTTCACGAGACTGGGTCCAATCCCGTTCTTTTGCTGCACTAATGAGCATCGAATGTGTATATTACGCAAGCCTAGGCAGCAAATCAGTAGGTCTGGACCATCCTGGGAGGCTTCAAGTGATATATGTATATATATAAGTTTTAAATTTAAAATTGGTTAGCTTTGAAATTCGGGATATGTGTGATGATGTATTTTCTTTCTAAGTTTTTAACTCCATTTTCCAGGGTTATGCTGCCAGGGAATTTGCTAAACAAGGTGTACAGCCTGGTGAGTTGGCAATTATATCAAAAGAGAAGGTAATGCCCTATGTCACCCCGTTGCTTTGGGAATCATGATGTAATTGAAGGGTTCTGGCAGGCATTTACTAAATTTTTATTTAGGATTTATGGTCATATGTGTAACTATCCTTCAATCATGCAGGGGAGGAGTGTGATATTTTTTCCTCTGTAATTTTTATGTCTTTGTGGGTGCTGAATAGTTTACATGAATTGCTGAATATTTTTCATAAGAGATTATCCTTACTTTCTTTACATTGCTTGTGAGGTTTCTGAGGACCGCTAACTAGAGACAAGAAATTAATTTGGTATTAAACTTTGTGAGGCATTAAGTAATGTTAAAATAAATTGGTAATGTTAAGATTGATTTGCCCATGCATCATGAGATTATTTTTCTTTAAGATGCAAGGTTCACTAAGGTTCAAAGGACGACTCCTACGCTTCTAGGGCCTAGGGGCAAGGTGCACACATTATGTAAAACTAACTAAAAATTGTAGCCATCAACATTAAAGATTACATCAAATTTCATTAATCTGGCATTCAATATTTAAGTTCAATGGATTGATATTTTAATTGAAAGAAAATTCAAAAGATGGCAACAAGCAACCATCTTAACTTAATAATGTAATTAACATGTAACACTTGTAAAATTTAAAGAAAGACATTACAGTAGATGGAAGACATCAACTTTGGTTTAGTTGAACAGGAAAGGAGAAATTAGAAAATTCAGAACCTATTTGAGCATTGAAAATTTTTATGTTTTTGAGCGAATTCAGTGGACTGCTCCTTAAGGCACGTGAGGTCTGCCTAAATGCACCTTTAAGTGAGCACCTCTAACATGCATATATTAGCATATTTTTGTTATCATATTAAAACAACATATACAATAACATCATCTGGTGCATAATTATTGATCACGAAAGCGCAATATCTCATGCCCATCCTTCACTGTGGCACTGCCTATTTTGGTTAGTGGAAACATTGAATACTTTGCCTTTTGAAAAACAACTAATAATTGTTCCAAGTTTCTATTGTAAGTTTATATTTGTGCAATTAAAACCTCTTCCCCTTGCTGGAAAAAGCCTTAAAATTGGTTCAGATATGAGCACTACAAAATTTTTATTGAAATTCACCCTGCTACATGCAAACTTTTATCCTCTTTCGTTTTTAAGTTTTTGAGTTTCTTTGTGCTTCAGTCAGTTTATTGGTACATGTACCAGGGACTGCTGTTTGGCACATCACTAATTTTACAGTTTGAAATTGGAACTGATGCCTGCATTCATCTTGCAGGTGGCTCCTTATGAGCGTCCTGCACTGAGCAAGGGCTATCTGTTCCCTGAGTGTAAGGATGAATTTCTTTGTCTATCTGTTTTTGTATGAGTTTTGAATACAACAATGGCATGGATGTTGTACTGAAAGCTGTATTGGCTACTATGTTAAATTTTTCGGGGGGCTATAACAGGTGTTTGTCCTTTTAAACACTTGAAATGGTCTCTTACTTCAATTTCCTCATATTGTTGGCAAATTCTTTTCTTTTTAATTTCATTAGATTGTTGGCAAATTCTATACAAGTGGTTCTACTGAGCCAAGTTTATCACTTGGTGAATTGCCTTTGCCTTTGTGGATGTGCATTACAATCTATATTGATTGCGTAACTAAACATGTATTTTCTGGATGTGTGATATGCAAAGAAAAACACGTGTTCTTAAAAGTTACTAGTGGCTTTCAGCTCCTGCAAGGCTCCCTGGGTTTCATGTTTGTGTTGGAAGTGGAGGCGAGAGACTTCTTCCGGAATGGTATGCTGAAAAAGGTACTTCTCTTCTTTTTTTGTCCTTTTTTAATTAGAAAAGGTACTTCTTTTCTGAAAATATTTTTTAAATCTTAATTGCATAAATTATGTTATTATAAGGTGTTGGATGGTTGTAGGCTTTTGGTATTGATGCACTTTACGCATTTTATAGTTTTCAGCTGTCAGAACTGTCCCCTGCCCATTTATGTTCAATGATTAAGTCAAGATAGAATCAATTCACGAATTCTTATTGACCATTGTCAAGTCCTTGTCAACCATATCAATCATGCAAATCCATTCTTTTATTTATTTCCTCCTTTCTAAGAAGGTCCTTTTCAACTATGTGCTGCAGGCATAGAATTGATTCTTGACACTGAGATAGTGAAAGCAAATCTAGCTTCAAAGAGCCTCATAAGTGCAGCAGGAATTACATTCAAATATGACATTTTGATTATTGCAACTGGCTCTACAGTAAGTATCCAAAACAATAAACATGCAAAGCCACATACATGCATACATCGTTACAATATTTATAGTATATTTATACACAAAATATATCTTCACAATATTTGTCGTTTTTTATGCTTTACATACCTGTTCATTAGATTTAAGGTACTTTTATGCTTTGCATACTTTTTTTTATGGAATATGCTTTGCATACTTCATCACAATATTTATGGTATTTTTGTGTTGGCCTTGTAATGTTTCAAGACTTGGAATATCTCTCTTTCAGAATCATGTTACTGAAATCTTATTGTTTAGTAAATCTAAAATTCACTACCCCCTATTCCATATCATTTAAACGAAATAAAACCTTAAAAATTTAGACAATTTGTATATGCCGACACATCCATATACTAGAAAATATATGCACCAAGACGATGAGAACAGCCAAATATCATCCTCATTAGAAATTTTGGTCTGCTGAAAAAGTTTTCACGTCTTTGCTTGCTAATAATGATGAGACCTGAATTTCATCAGCCCACCAATTCAAGGTTTGTCACGTTATTAAGGAATTTAAATGATGCATGGCAACTATGACAACACAGTCCTACAATAATTGCATAATAATATTTGGAGTTCATTAGTAGAATTTTGGAGGGAAATTTAAGGATTTGAAGCTCATCGGTAGAATTTAATAATATTTTTTATTATGAAAAAAAAGGTTGGTAATCTTAAAAGAGTCTTACATCTTTAGAGGCTATTTAATGATCGTCTGATGAACTGTAAATAATTTTTTTTTTAAGGAATTTAGGATGCTCCACTTTCTGTCTTTGTCACTTTGTTTATGGGGGGTCCAGAGAGGGATTTTGATCCAGTGCTCCCAAGGCGCATACACCTATTTTTTTAATTTTTTTGAAAATTTTTTAATAAAAAATGCCACTGTTTTTTAAAAATCTGAAATGAATATCTAAAAATTTTCAAAAATGGTAAAAATTGATACATATGTTAAATACACTTAGATTAACAAGTTCATTAAAAAAAT
Source organism: Annona cherimola (assembly GCA_030490835.1). Classification (NCBI taxonomy): domain Eukaryota; kingdom Viridiplantae; phylum Streptophyta; class Magnoliopsida; order Magnoliales; family Annonaceae; genus Annona; species Annona cherimola. Next base: position 12,230,746 of record CM059977.1, on the reverse strand, counting down.
TTCAAAAAAAATTTCAAAAAATAAGTGTGTGCGCCCAGGAGCATTGAGGCTCAATGCTTCCGAGAGCACTGGATCAAAATCCTCCAGAGAGAGATAGAGAGTAATCTTTTTTTTTTTTTAAGGAATTTAGGATGCTCCACTTTCTGTCTTTGTGGCTCTGTTTATGGGGGAGGGAGGGAGGGAGGGAGGGAGGGAGGGAGAAACTCGAGATGACCATTTTTCCTTCATCTTTTTTTTCCCCCCATTTTTGCGTTGGAAGGACTTGAACCAATCTAAGATACTGCTTTTGTCGCATCTCAGGAAAAGTTGATTAGATTGTAAAATGACCATTCCTTGTCATTTAACAGGTACTTAGGCTGTCAGATTTTGGTGTGAGCAACTCAAGATGATCCTTTTTCCTTACTTAATCTTTGTTTTTTTTCATTTTTGCGTTGGAAGGACTTGCACCAATCTAAGACACTGCTTTTTCCACAACTTGGGAAAATTTGATTATATTGTAAAATGATAATTTCTTGTCGTTTAACAGGTAATTAGGCTATCAGATTTTGGTGTTCATGGAGCTAATGCCAAAAACATCTTTTATTTGAGGGAAATTGATGAGGCTGATAATCTTATTGAAGCCTTTAAGGCCAAAAAAGGTGGAAAGGCTGTTGTTGTGGGAGGAGGATATATTGGCCTTGAGCTGAGTGCAGCTTTAAGAGTCAATAACTTTGATGTTACTATGGTTTATCCTGAACCTTGGTGCAGTAAGTAAATTTTTTGGTTTAGTTATTTGTTATTTATGCAGACAGGCATTCGGTTATTTTCAGTTTTTTACTTCCAAGAATAGACAGTTAATTGCATTTCACTACCATGTTTCTGTCATCAATCTCATAATATCCATCCATTAGTTGTATATCTGAAAAGTTTTTCATTACCTTCCTTATTTCCCCATGTGTTTCTAATTCCTTAAGGAATATCTTGTCGAATGTAAATGTTTTCGGAAGACATCATCATAAAAATATATATATTAATTTAATTTAATTAAATTAAATCTTACCTATAAAAAAATTTTGAACTTCTTACTGGATGAAGCATAACTATGTATTTTCTTTGCATTTGATTAGTCATGATCTTTATATAATTCAGAAGGACAGACTGAATGACAGACCGAATGAAATCTTTTAAGGAAATGACATGTAGATTTGATCTTATCCATCTGATCTTTGAAGTTCTCATTATGTTAACCTCTTCCTTTAGCTGTAGCATTCATGAACTCCATGATGCTTAACTAAGGGGACTAGTGGCATTCCTGAGGTACCAATGTGAGTCGTATGTTTAGAATAGTATTTTCACATCTCTCACCTTCCCTCTGATTCCTTCTGAAACTAACCATGAGCAGCAGTATCAATTACATTTTCAGTCATCATCCTTCATCACTGGTGTTAGCCAGCTAGTCTCCCAAACTGTTGACAACTCTTGGCCTAGGGCAGTGCTTATCTGACTAAAATAAGTATTATATATATATGAGATATATTATAATGCAGTTGCCTGCACCGTAACTGACGGTGCATTTGACCAAGAATGGGTCCACATGTAATTAAATTTATTAATACTTTATACAATCATTTATCCATATATAAATTATGTAAGAGATAGTTTACATGTTGAAAAAACAACTTTAAAGTTATTATTTACTTTAAACTATTTTATTATATTGAATTTATATCATTTTCAGATAAGGTCCATACATATCCAATTTGGATGAAAATTGGTATGGTAATAAAATACATAGTTTTAAATACAAGGGGTGGAATATATTATAATTTTATGATCATGTGGGGCTCATTTTGAGACAACTACACTGTAACTTATGGTGCAGGTGTCTACGCTGGAATATTGCTCTATATCTATATATATAGTCAGTCCTGCTTCTATGAAACTCATTTTCTAAGTAACCCCCTCCATTTTTAATATCTTGATGGTTGATGGAAAATCCACTCCATCTATTATGTTTAGCATCATTTATATTATCATAAAAACTATTTTATTTGTTCAGTATCATTGTTTATGGGTCCCATTTATAAATGTATAAAGTCAACGTAATAAAATAATTTAATGCTAAAATATCAATTGTAAATTAGTTTTTACAACATCTAAACCATCTAAAATATCACTACTTTGTGGATAAATAATTCTCTAAAATATTATTATATTCTAATACTATGTAAATGGATCTAAGAGTTTTTCATAATTTGCACATAAATATATATATATTTGAACAAATGTGGCCTGCGAACATACTTGATTTGGATGAAACTTAGTTTCTTAGCTAAATAAATGATGTTAAGTTCGATGAATGAATTGGATTTTGCATCAATCTTTAATATCTTAAAAATTGAGTGAGTTACGTGGAACTGTTTCTATATAATGTTACATAGAAACAGAGCCCATATATAGTTGTAGACATTATAAGTGACTCTCCTGTGGGGCACCTGACTATTAATCTCTGGGGTACTTCAAACATGATTGCCTGCCATTCTTAGCCATGGACTGGAAGTTCATTTTAAGGTGTCCATGTATCAATCCTGGACTAAAAGTTGGGTGTCCACCTAGCAGAAGCTCATGAGGTTCCATTATCATGATTCAAAAAAGGTGTCTTTTTTGGGTTTTAACTTTGTTTTTAGATTCATTTTCAACATTTCTAGTTCTCCATATTTGGTATTTTTCACCACTTGAAATCAATCAGGTTGCCCTAAAAATTTGAATGAAGATGCAGAAGCCATCATTTAACATTTATGCACCTTCTATATTGCAGTGCCCCGGCTTTTTACAGCAGAGATAGCTGCTTTCTATGAAAGTTATTATGCAGAGAAAGGAGTCAAAATTACAAAGGGTACCGTTGCTGTGGGATTTGATTCTGATGAAAAAGGAGAGGTAAGCAAAGCATTTAAGAAATGATATACAGCCTTTTTCAGAGTCCAGCCGAGTAATCAGAAGCCTGGCTTCTGCGAACACATTGATATTATTCCCAAATAAAATCATGAATAACCAACCAGTTCTCTTTAGAATTCACTCGTGTTTACTTGCAATTATGTCAAATCCATTCCGGACTGAAGTGAACATAATTTGAGTGTCATCCCTTATGGGTGCAACTTGGGTTAGGTTAACCTGAACCTGATATATGTTCATCCCTCCATATCTTACCTTTCAATGGCTAGTGAACCATTCGGAGTTTTGGACTGAAGACTGACGAGCACTATTCAACTAATTGGGCCTAGTTGCTAAGATAGGAACAAGGAAGTGATCCTTTTAAGGGGAAAAAAAAAAGATAAATGATTGATGATGGGCTTCTTATTGATTTGCATTTGCAGGTTAAGGCTGTAAAATTGAAGGATGGTAGAGTGTTGGATGCTGACATTGTTATTGTTGGTGTTGGTGGACGACCACTAACAGTGCTTTTTAAGGGCCAAATTCAAGAGGAAAAAGGTGGAATTAAGGTTAGATCAATTTAGACTCTTTTGAAAATTCTGGACTCCATTTTCTGGAATCATAGATATCATTGCTCTACTTACTTGGGATCCCTATGTTCATCAATTGCTGCTGTAAGAAAATTTCATACAAAGTTTTTGAATTAAAAGTTGCATTTTTCTGTTGTGTATTATCCATTTAATCAAGTCGAGGGTCTTTGGGATTGCTTTCTCTTCCATTGACATCGTTGTCCATTTTTTTAGGCTCAAGTTTATCTGTCCTTTTTTAATCTTTTTTCTCTTGAATCCCTGGATCCATTTTTTAGGTCCAAGTTTTTCTGGCATTTTTATCTTTTTTCTTGAATCCCTGGATGTCCACTTTGTAAAGTCTCTATTCATTCTCAAAGTCTCTAGTTGCTTTCTAGTTTTACTTCAGGAAACCTGTGTGCCTTTTTCCTTTTCCAGGCATGTAAGCTTTTGCCTTATATTCTGACCTTGTAATTTTGAGGTCTGCAGTGAGGGAATTTATTATGGGAAACTTTAATTCCATTGATCCAAGTTTTTAGTCTCTTCAATCTACTATATGACAGCATTCCTGTGTTCATCTATCTCAAATCATAATTGAAGCATTCTTCATGTTATTTCTGCTTTTGCATTAATGATAAGTTGGGAGTTTTCTTGACAGATCTGTGTCTTTAGCTCTCACCTACTTGCTTTTTCCTCCCTGTGGCAGACTGACGCATTCTTCAAGACGAGTGTCCCTGATGTTTATGCAGTGGGAGATGTGGCTACATTTCCTCTGAAGTTATACAATGACTTGAGGAGAGTAGAGCATGTTGATCATGCTCGGAAATCAGCTGAGCAGGCCGTGAAGGTGTATATCTACCTTTCCTGCTCGCAATATGCTCTCAACCTTACCCGAAAAATGGCCATTTTCTCAAACCATTCTATTGTAATGTTAATCAATCAATCTACCACGTAGCCATCTGAAAGGAGCATATCCAAGTTATAGTATTTTGGTTGGTGCCTTCACCTTAAGTGCCGACACACGTGAACTGAGGTGTCATTTCCCAGACTCAAAAAGTCTCAATGAAGATCCCTGATTGCTATTCATGTGCCTTCCCCCATTTTTCGAAGTTGGTATTCTGTTTTCTGTTGTTGCTAATTCTAATTCTGCATCGTTGCAGGCAATCAAAGCAAGTGAACAAGGAAAAGTAATCGATGAATATGACTACCTTCCATATTTCTACTCCCGAGCCTTTGACCTTGGGTGGCAGTTTTATGGGGACAATGTCGGGGACTCAGTTATGTTTGGTGACAATGATGCATCAGTAGAAAAACCGAAGTTTGGTGTATACTGGGTCAGAGATGGGAAGTTAGTGGGGGCCTTCTTGGAGGGTGGGAGTCCAGAGGAAAACAAGGCCATTGCCAAAGTCTCCAGGGTGCAACCACCAGTTGAAAATGTCGAGCAGCTTGCTAAAGAAGGCCTTGGCTTCGCTTCCAAGATATGAAATTGAAGGTATTTTTAGAGACTAGTTGGTAATCGGATCAATACATGAAACAGGGAACTCCACTTTGAATGTCTTATTGTTTTGTTTTTGTTTTGGTTTTTACCCTCTTTTGCCTCTTTACATGGATGGATTTGGTCTAGGGTTTCTGCTTGAAGACTAGTTGTGCCCCCTATTCTGTGTGGTTGGAAGCATTCATGAAGTACCATATGTGGTTGTGATTAACCCAGTACAGTGCATAAATAGGTGATTACCTATGCCTGTATGAACCTACTAGTTTAATGAATGGTGAGAAGGTCCTGATTGATAGTGAGCTTGAACATCTCTGCTTACAAATTCACCTCTCTTTTCTACAGCAACAACCAAGCAATAATACCTAGTCTCCTCTGTAAACTTCTCTCTTAGCATCTAGACTTCCAAGAACCTGGGTTTCAGTTAACCATATTTTTCCTCCCAGCAATGGCTGGTGGCAAGGAATCCATATTCTTTACCGCCTTTTCGTTTTCCTATAATACCCCCACGTTGGTGGTGGACTTGTGGTTGTGCCCTAACCCTAACGATACTACCAACTTGGCGATCTTGTTGCCAAATCAAAGAAATTTATTTCTCAACAACTTAACATGCAGGAAATAAATCTCAGGCAAATTTCATAAGACGAATTGCGAATGTACCTGCTCCCTTGTTCTCCGTTAACGCCTCGACGGAACGGGCTAAGTAACATTGGCGTTATTTGCATGTCAGTTGAAAGAGCACGCTGTCAGCCTACCCACAACGGTATGATTGCGGCAATGGAAATGCAGGATCCAGTATCATCACCAGTTAGGGATGGAAAGAGGGTTGGTTTGACTCAAACTCGACTAACTCAATTTGATTTATAATATAGGTGGGTTAGGTATTTTGAAAAAAATCAATTATATGATTCGATCTAAATCCACTCGATTTCAAAAGTGACTTGGTTTGGGTTAGATGATTGACAACTCAACCCAAACCAATTTCATATATTAGTGTACAATATAATAAATTATTAATAAATAATCTTACATTATCACATAATATATCAGAATTCACTAGACATTATTGCTTTGAAGTAAAATTATTTAGCAATTATATCATTTTATAAGTTATAAATTTGAAAGTATTCTTATAAAAAGAATTAATTTTTATTCTTTCATATAAATTTATATTCTAAAATAGATTTAATTAAGCAATAGTTTTGTAAATATTATATATTTACTAACCCAATTTCCAACTTGAACCAAATTGATTTCTATAAAGTTAAAATATAATTGGATTAAGGTGTGAAAAATAGAGTTAACAGTAGGGTTGGGTTGAGATTATATAAGGTGAGATTAGAGTTTTGTTTACTCTAACTCAAGTCAACCCGATTCGATTTACACCTCAATCACCAATCACCACTCCCTAAAACATTTGCACATTTAGCGTGTTTTTGGAAAGTGATAAATTTTTTGATGAAAAATTATGTAAAAGTTTTTAAAATATGAAAAAATGATCTGATAGAATATATGTAACGATAAGGAATAAAGATAATAAAGTTAAAATAAATAGGTTAGATGTGTAGATAGTTATGCAGAAATGATTGAAAAATAGAGCAATTATACGGAAAAAAGTAAAAAAATAATTAAAAATATGATAGTTGTGAAAAGTTTTAAATTGAAAATGTTTAGTTAAAGTTTTGTTTTAACGAATACCCCTTTAATCATAAATTTCTATGCATTTTAGTATTAACTAAGATCGCAATTCAGCATTTCGGCGCACAGGGAGCCTGTAAGTAACATGCCATTCCTAGCAATTTTAAGAATGTCCAAACCATTGCTTGCTTTATCGACATTTGTCGAGATTTCGTCTGATAATGTTTCTTTCCAATTTACCAATAATTTGGTGATAATATCATTTTGGTTATTAATTATTGTACAAAAACCTTTGACATCCTCCTAATTTTCATATATAGGAATCGCAATTTGTTGAGCATTTCTAAATAAGAAATATTTTAATGGTGCCCACACCGTGAAAGCTTTCAATGTTATTGACTCATTTGGGCCTACTTCCATGATTAGTTCGAAATTCAATCCATGTAACGCAAAATTATTTAACCAATATGCCAACTTTCTGTCTGTATTGTCAACGTGTTTCTGAATTCTTTAAAAAAAAAACAAAAAAAAACACCGAGTTCATCCAAATCAAATATTTATCTAAGCTTCATTTGAACTAAAATAATCATACTAAAATTGTTTAATTTATATATTTATATTAAAATTATTAATTCAACTTCTATACCATCTAAAACATCATTTCCATATTGATAAATAATTATATAAATTATTAAAACACTTCCAGAAATATGTGAATGAATACAAGTGATTTTCGTATTTTTACATCTAATTATATATTTCTAGCTGCGACCCATCCAAAACTTTGATCATGATAATCCTTGGAACCACGCTAAACAAATCATCTTAAACAAAATAAGCCGACTGTCTTTTGATTTAATCATCAAAACGTACCAAACGAGGAAGAATTTCCCGGATCACAGTACTATCTTTATTCTCGGAAGGTGGCAACTTAGCCCAAAAGCTGGAATGCTGAATACATAAGCCAACCAACGGACCTTACATCAGAACAGACTGGCCTTAGCGACCCAGGCAAAGACAATGCATCATCGCCCACGAGAGAGTACGAGGGAAAAATTATTAAAATTTTTATGGTTATGTTTAAATAGATGAAAATGGAATTTAATAAAAAGTAACTTGAATAGTCATCAACATCGATTTGAGGAAGACGTTGAACGTAGAGATGAGAAAAACACAAATTAACAAGCAATGAATCTTTCATTAATTATATACATGAGAAACATCTTGGAAATATAAAATTTGCGAGCCTAGCCGTTCGAGCTTATCTATTAAAATAGTAAAAATAAACTATGCCATAAGGTAACTTATTAATGGGAGCTTTCTTTGCTCTCCCGAACGAAGTCATAAGTTCTTACGTCCACAACCATTCTATACGGTAACTCATTAATGGGAACTTTCCCACTTTCCCGAACAAAGTCATAAATTAGAATTTACATAACCATTCAGTCCAAACCACCATAATCAAATGTTTCAAGCATAAAGTGAAGCAGCATTACTTGACGGTTGCAGCGTTACTTGATTGTTGCCTACAGTGAGCTGTCCTATCTCTAACGACCCACTTAACCATTTCCTCTAACGCGGCTCGCTCCCAATTGCACACAGCCGGTTTCCAAGACTAGTCCAAATCAATATCCAACATGCCTAATGGGAGCATCCATTTATACAAAGCATCCACAGATAACTATGTTTCACTTGTCATATTTCCAACGAAAATCTCATTAGAACAATTTTCAAATGCTCATTTCACTAATGTCATTTGGAAAGGGCACATTGCTTCTAAGAAAATCTGATAGGCATCAAAATCCAAATACAAAAAAGGATTCAAACAGTTAAGAAGTAGCCTCCATGCTAACTCGCTAAGACAACTTGAACTGATTGCCACTTAATCAAACAAGGAGAAGCCCATGTCCTGCATCATTCCAAACAAGTACAAAAAGATAAGTAAGAATCAAGCCACTCAATTTTTTCCGAACAACCTTCAAAGAACACTAGAATGGGATGTATTATGCCAATGCATATAGCCATATGCATCTGCTCTACTATGACAGGAATTGAAACCTGGCATCTGCTCTACATGAATCCTGCCAATTGGCAGGCGAGCATCCTGTTCGCAGGTGGAATGTCCAGGCTCCTAGAGATTGCAGGTAACTGGCAACCAACTTGCTGGTAAATTTAGAACATCAAGTTGATCTACACTACTCAAACACAACCTAGTGCTTTTTTATTATAGGACATGAGACGGCTAATTCTTGGATGCAATGAAATGCAAGAAAATTCACAATCGTCTACAGAATATCATAACTAACATTTTGTACAAATAGCTCAACATCAATATTAGACAATCCCATTCCACCCTTGTCAGCCAAAAGGTGCCAACTGTTTCACTTCAACCATCTCAATTTGACCTTTACCATGTAGGTGAAGATGGAAATATTCACGAGGCATGAAACTCAGGTAAGGTGCCCTGAAAACGAATAAGGGAGGTATATCTATTTTTATACCCAAAGAGTAGCAAGTTAGGTTCCAAGTGAAAAAAATATCAGGTTCAATTATAGTAAATTAAAGTTCCGATGCCCAAATACTTGGGAACCAACTAGAATTATTAATATATGTTCAATATAGATTTTATGAAATATCTTTTATATTAAAAGATATACATATATTATTCAAATATATAAAAATATGTTTAATTTGAATGTTTGTTTACACTCAAAAGTTCTCGAACCAAAACTTTTCAATTTAAAACTTTTCACTCTTCACAATCATCGTATTTTTAATTATTTTCTCACATCTTCCTATATAACTACCTTATTTTTCAATCATTTCTACAAAACTACTCGTACAACTAATCTATCTATTTTAACTTTATTTTCTTTACTCTTCATCATTACCTCTATCATATCACATCATTTTCTCTCATTTTAAAAACTTTTACACTAAAAACTTCTCATTCAAAGATTTTAGCACTTCCCAAACACACTTTTTATTTATTATTTAGTAGATTTAATGTGTTTCAGAAATTATATTATTATCATCTCGATTATAGGTTTCAAGTAAGATATGTAATAAAATTAAAGTTCTAAGATTTATAATAAAATTATAAATTTCAAATATAGGATGTGTTTAAGAAATGACAAAACTTCTAGATGAAAAGTTTTTAGCGTAAAAGTTTTTGAGTTGAGAGAGATGATGTGATATGATGACGGTAATGGTGATAAGTGAAGAGAATAAAGTTAAAATAGATTGTTTGGATGCATGAGTAGTTGTGTAGAAATAATTGAAATGTAAGATATAGAAAGATGTGTAAAAATAATTTTAAAAAATAGGATAATTATGGAGAGTAAAAAGTTTTAAATTGAAAAATTTTGGTATTTAACAAACATGCCCTATAATATAAAGACTATTTTAAAGAACCAATTTGAAATTAAAATAAGAAACTAAAACCCACACAAATTTTTAAAAATAAGATGAATAAGCATAGAACCAACTTGACCTAAAATTGGGTAGAGCACAAATTTTTGAAAATATAGTGGAAGTATAATTGACCCAAACTAGACCTACTCAACCCAAGTTGCACCCCTATTCACAAGGCAACTACAACAAAGCCATGTGAACCACGCAATCAAAACTAAAAAGCATGAATCATATTTGATGCATCGGACTGTTGGCAATTTTTCTTCTAGAATTCCAAGAATCAAAGCAAATAAGAGGCAACTATCACAACGACAACCAAGTCTCCGCCACTAGTAGACTATTGAGCACAAAAAATATTCTGTTTTGAAATGTAAAACAAACATACCTCATCACTTTCTTCTTTCTCCTCCACTTTCTCTTCTTTCTTGGCTTCAGCAGCCGGAGCTTCAGCAACAGGGGCACCACCACCTGCAGCAATGGCAAAGCTGCCGCCGCCGCCACCGGAAGGCACTGAAGCAAACTTCTCCCTTCCTGCAGCAATCAGCTCAGCTACATCCTTGCCTGCAACTTCAGACAAAAGCAGTTCTATCCTATCGTCATCGGCCTCGATTCCAACTGCACACATTGAGAAGCCCAGAGTCAATTCTCAGCAAATATATATATAGCATTCATCATTCAAGAAAAAAATCACAATCACAAACATCCTCTCTCATCAAATTTTCTAATCTAAACATGTGTGAAGTTCCTGAGTCACTGTTACGACGAAGATGAGTACCACGAATTCGATTGCATCATGGAAATCAACAAACAAAATCCTTGAATAAAAGACTTACGAATGAAGAAAAGCTCCTCATTTTCAACAAAATTCATCAGAACTCGAAGATTACTATTGATCGAGGAATCAGTAGCGTAAATGTATGGGCCACGGCTGTTTGCCGTGCGGTTTGTTAAGCTCAGATTAATGGTTGATGATATTGTCAATTGTATTTCATTATATCGTCAACCTCCTGGCAAGCTCGTCTCTCACCAACAAGATTGCTATGAATGTTTTCGCCACCCAAAACAATTTGTGCCACTGAAATACCTTCCATTAAAAGGAGGGGTTGTGCCATAAAGCAAGATTTAACAACTTTCGACCATACCTGAGCCAAGGATTTTTTTCAAGTCGTCTGCGGAAGGATTGGTATTGCCTCCCAATACAGCAAGCAAGAAAGCAGCAACAACCTTCATTCCTGCCTACAATCTGATAGAGGCAAATAATACAGGGAAAATTTTCAGACAAAAAGCGTATCTTTCTGCCCGCGACTAAGATACAATAGTATAGGCTACAAATGCAATAAATGAAAAACTAGATCCTATGAGCAGGAAACTTTTTCGCGATAGCTAAACCATTAAAATGGCTTGTTGCAAATGTTCAAAAACCAACAGATGACACTATTCCGACATTGTTGGAAGAATGATTCTAGCCGATTCCCATTTCTGTCTCGGTCACGTGAAATTTCAACAAGCGCGTTCTACGCTATTCCGGACCAGGAAATGCACGAAACAGGGAACGAAGAGGTATTGATGAAGAGAACATTACTCACGCAAGTGTGATTTCAATCGGCAGAGGAGAACGGCTGCAGGCGGGCGCGAGAGAGCGAGAACGTTGGTGCTTCTGTCTAGGGTTTTTGGCCGATGAAGAAAACAGGCCTTTTATAGCTAGGTTTTGGACCCTTGTCAGATGATGAGAGAAGGGGATGCAATCCCTCGACGCCCGCGTGCACTACATTTATTTTTAAAAAATTTTAAAATTTTTTTTCATGAAACGGTTAATTTAAATATTTATATATATATATTAATTTTTAATATTTTTAGAGGCTTTTAAATATTTTTTTGAATTTTTAAAAATCAACGGCACTTCAATAATTTAGTAATTTAAAATTACTAAAATGCAATTGATTTTTAAATATTCAAACAAAATCTGAAAATTTCTAAAAATAATAAAAATTGATACGCATATTAAATACGCTTAAATTAATAATTGTGTAAAAAAAATTTAAAAAATAAAAAATTGATTGTATACACCTAAGTGTATTAAAGCTCAATGCACTCGAGTACATACGACTACACTTCCCATCCCCACTTGCTATTGTGCTACGCTCTCGAGGAAATAAATAAATAATGATGGCCCTTCAGCCCCACCTGCGGTTGTGCTACACCCCGGAGGAAATAAATAAACATTGATGGCCCTTTAGTCCAACCCCACCTAGGGTTGTGCTGGACAAATCTTACCTGTTTAAAGTAGATGGTGTGGCTATGGGTGAAGTCTGACGATAGATTTACAGAATCAATATCATTAAATTTCTGTTTTTTTCTTACTATGCTTGATTAGATGGCCAAGATTTCATAATGTCAATTTCAATAGTCAATCAAATCATTTTTTTAACAGTTCTTAAGCAATGGGCATGATTATCTCCCGGCGGACAACTTGAAATTGAAATTAAAAATAAACTTTTCATTATTCTTAATTATCATAGTTTCAATCATTTTATAATATTTTTATATAATTTCTATATTTTTTAATTATTTATTCACGATATTTAGACCACTGTCATATTTTGTAGTCATTATCCATGTCACACGACATCATTTTTTCCGCATCAAAAAATTTTAATTCAACGAATTTTCTCACAAAATATTTATTGCTTGCTAAATACATATTTTATTTTTAAAAAATTAATATCGTAAAATTATTGATAAAAAATATATTTAGAGTGTATTTGGCATTTGTTAAAATTTTTAGAAGAACAACTTTTTGTTATACAACTTTTAAAATAAGACGAGGGTGTGTTCTAACAATAGTAATGGCAATAAGTAAATACAAAAAAGTTAAAATAAACATTATAATTTTATTAGGAGTGGGTGTAGTATTCATGAATTGACCAGTCGGGTACCCTAAGATGAGTAGGGTATGTCTTTATTTTTACACTTATATGATAAGATAAGTTTCAAGTAAACAAAAAAATAGTCAATTAAATCATGATGCTGTAGGTTCCAATGTCCGAGGACCTATAACCAACTTTAATTATTAATAATGTTTAATATAAATTCTATAATATATCTTTTATAGCAAAAAATGTAAATATATTCTTTGAATATATATAAACTTGTTTAATTTATCAATTATTTAGTAAATCTAATAAATAGTTAAATACATTTCAATAATTATATTATTGGCATATTGATTTCAGGTTTTTAAGTAATGTGTACTAAGATTATAATTTTCAAATGTAGTATAAAAATTATCTTAAATAACAATTTTTGAACCCAAATTATAACTGACTTGGTCTAAAATAAGGTAAGATAAGAGTTTTCTTGAATAATACAAAGGTAGGATTGACCCTAAACTGGATCTACCCAACCCAGGTTGCAACTCCAAGTTGTAAATGTATTTGTATAGTTTTTGGAAAAATAATTTTAAACAAAAGTAGTATATTGAAAGATGTGAATAAATGATTAGAAAATAAAATAGCCGCAGTTATTAAAAAATTATTATACTTGCTAATGACGCTTTTTTATATAAATCATTCCTTACTTTTTTACATGCTCGTTAATAAAGTTTAAATACACGTGTATTTTAATCGCTTTTTATGCTTGGAAAATGATTAAATTATCCTCGTGTTTACAAATTCGAAAAATATGTCGGCATATTTGGAAATGGCAAAAATTACTTTGCAAACTAAATACATCTAAGCTAGTATTTTATAAAAAAATAAAATAAAAATTAGAAATATCATTGTCTTTGAATAAATGTCTCATTTAATGATTAAGATGCAACGGAAGTAGTTGGGGCATTTAGTTAGCCTAGACACATGGATCAAACATGTTGCGTGTGAACTGTACAGATGTGTGTGTTTTTGCATTATAGTTCATATAACTATACATATTTACTTTTTAACCAATGAGTTTTACGTATGTGCTATTCAAATCCTGTAACTTCACCATATTTGCCTTTTAAACCTTGCTGCCAAACTATCGAGCTGACAATTATTATCTGTAAGCGAAAAAAACATTCTAAAATGCCCTTGTGACTTAGTTAAGTTGACTCATATATGTAATTATAGTTAAATCAACCCATACATGTGATTAAGCAAATTTTATATAACTTAGTTGAGTTGACTCATGAACATAAGTAATCTTATGGACACGAGTTGACTTATGAAAATGAGTTGACTTAAACTTCTTGACATTGTCATTTATTTATGCAAGTTGAGTCAACTGCTTTAAAGGCAATATTGTCATTAAAAATTTTGTTTGCTTACCACTAATGTATTTGTTCGTTTACTAATGTGCATCAACGATGGGGTTTACAATGCAAGTAAGACAAACTTACAATGTTTTAAAAGCAAATATGTGAAACTTATGAGTTAAAAAACAAATATATATAGTTTTTTTATTTGTATTTCTTATATTACAATCATCTCAACCATTACATTATAATTAGGGGTGCAACTTGGGCCGAGTTCGACCCCAAACTCGGCCCGCCGAACCCGGAATTTGGCAGTGTCAAAACTGGCTGTTTATGGGCCCGAACCCGATTTTTCGGGTTGAACCCGAGACCGATTTCAATACCCCTTGTAAAAGGAGATTTTTCCTGTACACTAACCCGTAGATTTGGATTTCCCCCCAATTCCAGGCTCTACTGCTCTAGCAATCTGCCCGCCGTTAATCCCGCTCCTGCCATCCTGCGTCCTGCCCGGCGCGGCCGTGCATTGCCGTCGATCGACGACGGGACGAGGGACGACTGATAGCGGAGTTTGTTTTCTCTGGTGTCTTCTGCTTCTGCCTGTCGTCTACTACTCCAACCTGCTCTGCTGCTCAGAGATTCATCTTCTGCTTCGACCAGCTCGTGCGATCGACGCTCGATCATCTTCCCTGTCGACGACGAGACGACAATCCACTTATTGCGCAGTGTCGTCGTGTCGACGAGACGACGACTCAATCACTCAGCTCAGTTCGTCTTCTCCGGTGTCGTCTGCTTTTGCTCGTCGTTGACTTCTCCGACCTGCTTCGAGCTTCATCCTCTGCTCCGACCACCCTGTCTTCTTCATTCCAGACGCTGGACGACCGTGCGACAACAATGCCTGTCTGCAGCCCCGCCTCCCCATCCATTTAGTTGGTAATAACAAAACCATAGCCATACCTCCTCCTTATTTCAAGTCCAACAGCTATCTGCCTCCATTAATTTCGACATCACTAGCCATTTTTTCCTCTGTTCCGATGACAAAAATAAATCTTTTTAATTGATTCCGGCAGCCGCTTCCCTCTTCAAAGTTCAAACCGACATCTTTATATCTTCCATCGGCGAAATCAAGACCCATCCCCAGCAAACTCTCATGCCTTTTTTCAACTCCGGCTGATCCCCAGCATATTGGGTAGAATCTGTCATCACACCTCAGCAGTCATGAGTAGGTTTTTTTGTGATTGGGAGGCGAATCTGAATATTTCTAGATCCCTAAAATGCCGAAACTCATCCGAACGACAGGTTAGAACTTAGAAGCAGCTGCAACAATGAAGGCGGTGGCAGCCACCAGAATCTCTGCTTGCTCATCTCTAGCCAAGAGCTAGCTCATGCATATGCTTTTGTTATCTAGTGGGAAATTGCTTTCGACGCGAATCTAAAGACGGATAAATTCAATTCCACACGCTGTTTGCCATCTCGATAATATTTCTTTTTTGGTTGAAAAGCTGAATACAATACTACTTATTTCGCTTGTATAATTTTGAATTTTGTATGACATTTCATATATCTAATTTTGAATCTTTTAAAATTGTATTTTATGAAATTATGCTTTTAAATGGGCTGATATCTAATTTTTTTTATTATATTAAATTTATAAATTAATTGAAAATATAATATATAATATAATAGTCTCATATTTTTAATTTTCCTTCCAAAAAATATTATTTTTAAGGTGTGTTTGGCAATGATCCTATTGAAAAGATGCATTTGTCTGCGACAAAACACCAACTATTTTGGTGGAAAAATCTTCATTCAATTTGTCAATAAATTTCATTAAGATCAAAATATTCCTGAAAGTTTGTGGTGATCTTGAATGTGCTATAATCTTGACTAGCTTTGTTTTTTAATTTCTCAGGTGTGTAAGAAACTATCAGAACTAATTCGGGATTCAGGTGTGCAGGCATCACTGCATCAAGAATTGAGCACGACAACCCACGTTGCCCACAGCCCACCTCTGTAATTACCTTTCCTTCTATAAATGCCATTTTGTTTCAATCCTTAAATTAATTTTTTTCATTTCGTAAGTTAGAACATGATTTGGTTTGCATGCTTGTATGAAACACCTCATCTTAGTAAATTCATGAAATCTTAGATATATTCCTTTGGGCTTTTGCACAACAAAAAATTATTTTCAAATTCTAAATCGAGCAATTTAAGGCATGTATTTGGTATAAAAGATCGGCATTTTATGATTTTAAGGCATGCATGCTTGTGTTAATATGTATTGGTTAATATTGATATAATGTAGGAAGAATTATTAGGATTGAAACAAAAATATCTAACTGTGATTATATGTTATGAAAATGATATCTATGTGGTTAATAAAATATGGATGATTCAAGTAATATGCAAGACAAGAATAGTGAACAAGAGATCGACAGTGAGCAAATAAAAAATACAACAACTGCTTCAAACACTATTGATCTTACACAAAGTTTGGATGCAAACGAGCCTCTTCCCAAGAAGAAAAAAGAATATAAAATTTTATCACCAGTTTGGGAAGAATTTGAAAGGATTTTGGACCAAAATGGAAAAGTGGCATGGGAAATTTGTAAGTATTGTAAGATTAAACTTAAGTATCCAAGTACTCAAGGAACAAGCACATTAACTAGACACTTAAAGTTATGCAAGTATAATACCAACAAAAGAGCTAAGGGTCAGTGTTTGTTATCATTTCAAACAGTAACTGATGATGGTGGAATGGTTATGTCAAATTGGAAGTTTGATCAAGAAGCCTGCAAAAGAGCAATGGCAAGAATGATCATTCTTGATGAATTGCCGTTTAAATTTGTTGAAAATGAAGGGTTTAGAGAATTTTGTAAAGTTATGCAGCCACTCATCAAACATGTTTCAAGGACCACAATTGTCAAAGAAATTTTCAAAATATACATATTAGAGAAGGCTAAATTACGAAAGATTTTTAGTGAGGATGTTCGGCGTGTATGCTTGACAACAGATTTGTGGATTTCAAATCAAAATATTGGGTATTTATGTTTGACTGCTCATTTTATAGATTCTAATTGGACTATTCAAAAGCGCATTCTTAATTTTTTTATTCTTCCTTCACCACACACGGGTGAAACTATTGCTAACGCAATTGAAGAATGTTTGAATGCTTGGAATATTGGACAAGTGTGTACTCTTACTGTTGATAATGCATCGGCCAATGATGTTGCGCTAAACACTTTGCGTTTAAATTTAAAAATGAAGAATGCTCTCTTTGGGGATGAAGAATTTTTACATGTCCGTTGTGTTGCGCACATTTTAAATTTGGTTGTGAAGGAGGGAACCGAACAAATCAAGGATTCCATTGCTTGAATTCGTAATAGCATAAAGTGGGTCAAGAGTTCTCCTAGTAGAAAACAAGCATTTGGAAAATCTTGTGAAAGTGTTGGAATTTCGAGTAAAATGTCTTTGTGTTTAGATGTGCCAACACGTTTGAATTCTACATACTTGATGTTGAAACATGCTCTACCCTTTGAAATGACTTTCAAACATCTTGAAGTGAATGATGCAAGTTTTAGAAGCTCTAGTCCACTTCTTGAAGAAGATTGAAACCATGTCAGAGTCCTTTGTGATTTCTTGGTTTTATTTTTTGAAGCTACTGAAATCTTGTCGGGTACTAAATATGTCACTTCCTCGTATCATTTTCCTTAACCTCATATCATTTTCCTCAACTTGATGCAATTCAAGATCGATTAAAGTCATTTCCAGTCGAGAATGATAATCCTATCCTTCTTCACATGTGCAACAAAATGAAGGAAAAACTTGCAAAATATTGGGGTTCTGTTGACAAGTTCAACATTTACTTGCTCATTGTGGTAGTTTTTGATCCACGGTACAAAGCTAGGCTATTTGGAATTTTGTCTTGGTATTTTCCTTCTTGCGGATCAGGTTTCTGCATTATCAAAGCAAGTGTATGATAAAATGATTGAATTATATGGAACTTATAAATCTGGGTCTACTAGTAGTACTACAAGTTTTTTGTCTGAAGTGAGCGGGGCAACATCCGAATCAAAGAATTCAAAATGGAAGTTGTGGCAATCTATAAATAACAGTAATGCTGGAGCTATCATAAATGAAATTGATGCCTATTTAAAATATCTAGTTGAGAATGAAGTAGAACCATTTGATATTTTAGCATGGTGGTCAGCGACTACAAAATACAGGATTTGATCTTTTATGGCAAAAGATATTTTGGTTATTCCTATTTCAACAGTTGCATCAGAATCTGCATTTAGCACTGGAGGACGTGTTCTTGACCAATATCGTAGTTCATTAACACCCATGTTGGTTGAGTGCCTAATTTGCTCTCAAGATTGGTTGAAAGCATCTCGAGTCGATTCGAATTATGAAGAATTTGTTGATCAACTAAACAAATGCGCAAGAGGTAAAATATATTTTTCTATGTTTTAATCCTATACCTTACTCTTAATATTATTTTTAATGCCAATATTTATTTTTTTCAGATGAAGTTTCTCAAACATCGGGAAATGCTGCTTCAGGATCGTTACCACCTATTCCACAAAGAAATTAATTTACAGGAGGTATTATTTATATATTTGAATATATATGCATATATATGCTCTTTAAGTTCAATTGTACAAAATGACGTCGATTTTGTGCATTTTTTTTAGGAAAGAAAGAATTTGGATTAGCAGATGAGAATAATAGAAGACAAGAAGAATGAAGACTGCGTGGAAAATTAAAATGTTTCATGTTGTTATGTTGCAGTTGGCAATTTAAGTTAAATGTTGTAATTTGGTTATTGGAACTTAAAACTAAAGTTGTAGACTTGGACCTAACTTGGATGTTGTGATTTGAAGTTGTATTTTTGAACTTGTTATAATCTTATTTGTTTTGATATTATTGTATTTTTGGGATTATTTTCTTTTCTTATGATTGATATTATAAAGTTTGTCTTATGGTCGGATGCTAATATTTCTATATATGATTGTGATATTCATGTTAAATTGCAGGACGGACAAAGGTTGTACTTCTACATTCATCAAATATATGGTTGCTATTCAACTTAATGCGAAGAGAATGCCCAAAACAGGTTTTTCTTCTTAATACTCTTAAATGGTATTTAAATTTTTTTTGCTTTCTTCTAATAAATTGTTATTTTATATATTTTTAGCAATAATTTTGTGATTAAATGAATGTAGGATATATATTTATAGTAACATGTCAACCCGAAACTCAACTCGAGCCCGAATTTCAAAAATAGGGTTAGAGTTGAGGTTTTACAAATAGGGTTAGGGTTAAGGTTAGGGTTAGGGTTGAAGATTTATAAATAGGATTAGGGTTAGGGTCGAGGCGAACCCGAGTTTCATGAGCCCGAGTTGCACCCCTAATTATAATCAGGCCCAGCAAGAATTATTTCTAACAAATTTTCTCAACCAATCACGTATTCATCCATGCGATATGGATTTTTCTTTACACTATTTTCTACATCACCTAAACCCACTGTGGATGCTCCCACGTGGCGAGGAAAAGACATCGCCCCAAATGTAGCCATTGTCGTTTGAACCCACCTCAACATAGTGGTCAAGCGGCAAGTTACCATGACGTTAAAGATGTCGTGCAAATACACATAGTTAAATGAACAATAATGCAGAAAGCCCGACCATGCTACATTATGGGTATGCTTGGCAAAAGTTGCGAAACGTTTTAGAATGCATTCATGTGCACATAGCCTTTGTGTACCTATGCGTATTTAATCAATTTATTTGAATTTTTATAAAATTATTAATTTAAGTGTAATTAACATGGGTATAAAAAATTATTATTTTCCGAGATTTATAAATATTTGTTTTTGGTGGCTAATGATTTTAAAAAATAAAAAATTATAAATACCAAAAAATAACAAATTTTGACATATGTATTAAATATAATTAGATTAACAATCGTATAAAAATAAAAAATAGATTTGTGCACGCGAGTGCGCTGAATATAAGTGCATCTGGGTATACTTATCGGACTCTGATCTTATACTCTTGGGCGCATACACCTATTTTTTTTAAATTTTTTTTTCATAAACTCGTTAACCCAAGTATATTTAACGTATGTATCAATTTTTACCATTTTTGGAGATTTTTATATATTTATTTCGGGTTTTTAAAAATCAGTGACATTTTAGTAATTTAAAATTACCTAAAATGCAACTGATTTTCAAAAATAAAAAATAAATATATAAAATACTCAAAAAATGGTAAAAATTTATATACAGATTAAATACACTTGGGTTAACAAGTTTATGATTTTTTTTTTTAAAAAAAAAGGTGTATGCGCTCTGGAGCATGCAGCACTGCATGCTCTCGGGAGCATAAGATCAGAATCGATACTTATCAACATTAAAAGTTTAAACTTTTTGGGTGTGTTTGGTAATGAATAAAACTTTTAATGAAAACTTTTGAAGAATAAAAGTTGTCAAATGATGTGATATTATAGGGGTAATGATGAGGAGTAAAGATAATAAATTTAAAATAAATAGGTTAGTTGTATTGATAGTTGCGTAGAAATAATTGAAAAGTAGGGTTATTGTATAGAAATATGTATAAAAAATAATTAAAAAAAGAGTAGTTATGGAGAGTGAAAAGTTTTGGATTGAAAAGTTTTAACTTGACAACTTTTTCAAATTGCCAAATACACCATTTAAATAAGAACTTTTCGCTAATCATGATTACCATATTTGGGGATGCCCGCATCTAACATTATCTCTACTTCATCAATACGCTCGACACTTGCGTGAAAATCGACTGCTACGACCGCGTCTGATCGTGAAACCACAGCACATTTTTTGCTGTTGTCAGGGTTTGATCTATGGCTACTTCGGTGGGAGTCAGACCATACACGTGGCGACAAGAAAATTTGGGAGAGTGTGAATCGAATGTGTTTGATAAATAATTCATTAAAAATGAGCAATTAGTTTAGATAGGCATGTACAAGGCGCGTCCAATGGATATTGAAAAAATATATCAAAGTTGTAAAAAAGGAAATAGGCTATAAAATAATAAAAGATAAATATATAAATATGAATTTTAATAAAAAGATAAATAATGGTAATAAATGCATCCGTCAGAATAGTTGTGATTTTAAGTAATCAATGTATACTGTATTACACGGCCCCGTGACCCTAAAGAAATGATGTATTTTTGGGAAAAGAAATAGGTGGGGTTTGCCCATGATCACTTGGATTTAAATTTAAAAGATGGATGTTTTAAAAAAGTTATGATGATTGGTTTGATTAAACTCTTTCACGGGGCACACTTCAGAAGACTCGCAGATGAAAGAGGATTGCAGACGAACGGGCTTGCTGGCTTTAAACAGCTTTTGCTTTAGGGTGTGTTTGGTTGGAGGAAAAATTTTTGATGAAAAGTTTTTGGAGTAGAAGTTGTCAAATCAATAGAAAGTAATGTGATATAATAGGAGTAATGATGAGGAGTAAAGAGAATAAAGTTAAAATAGATAGGTTAATTGTATGTGTAATTGTGCAGAAATGATTAAAAAGTAGGGTAGTTTGTATAGAAAAATGTGAAAAAATAATTAAAAAATAGAATAATTATGGAGAGTGAAAAGTTTTAGATTGAAAAGTTTTAGTTGACACTTTTTTGCCATAAACAAACAAACCCTTAGTGAAGCATGGGCGGGTTTCTAGTACCGGATATTTATTTATTTATCTATTTAACTTAATTTTATTTTTTTAATTGAATCCGGTGCCAACCCGGTATTATTATATTCTGGTCCAGGTACAACCTCGTCAGTAAGGGGTTCTGGTTCAATGCACTTGGGAGTATTGAACTTCAATGTTCCGGGTGTACTTCACCCATTTTATTTTATTTTTTTTTGAAAATTTTTTTCACGAACTTGTTAATTTAAGTATATTTAACATGTGTATCAATTTTTACCATTTTTGCAAATTTTTAGATATTTATTTCGAATTTTTAAAAATCAGTGGCATTTTAGTAATACATGTTAAATATACTTAAATTAACAAGTCCGTGAAATTTTTTTTCAAAAAAAATAAAAAAATAGGTATATGATCCCGGGAGCATTGGACCAGAACCCGATATTAAGTGTATTTCTTGCAAACCCGAAAACAAGTTATTTTTGGTGCCGGACCGGACTGCCCGTGAAAAACCCACAGTGGGTGCACCTCTAACCATAATTTAAAATTATCTATTAACAAATTTTATACAGAATTATTATACATTTCAATCATTCATTCGTACATATATTTATATAACTAACTTATCTATTTTATTTATTTATTATTACAACCTCTATCATTTTACATCATTTTATTCAATTTTTTAATCCTTTGCACGAAAAATATTTCAAATTTTTTTTATCACTTTTTAAACACAACATAAAAAAAACTGGTGGGCAAGAGGTTAATTTTTTTACTGGGCAGGGGTGTTTGTTTAGTACCAGAACTTTTTAAATTAAAAATTTTCACAATCAATAACCATCATATATATATTTTATTTTTTATATATAACAACTATAATTTTCAATTATTTATATTCTAGCACCCATATAATTAACAAAATTTATTGTTATTTTATTATATTTACTACTTATAACTATCTTTATCATATGATATTATTTTCTTTTATTTTTTTAAAAATTTCATAACAAACGCTTTTCATTAAATTTTTTTTATCATTGACCAAATATACCCTATAATTTAAAATATAAAACTTATTTAATTTATCTATAATTGGTATCTAAATAAATAAATTTTAAAACTATATCATTATCATATGAATTATAATGGTGTGTTTGAAAAGTAATAAATTTTTTAGATAAAAATTTTTTGGTGTAAAAGTTGTTAAATTAATAAAAAATGATGTAATATAATATAAGTAATGACGAGGTGTAAAAAAATATAAAATTAAAATAAATAAGTTAGCTGTATATACGGTTGTGCAGAAATGATTAAAAAATAAGATAATTATATAGAAATAAACGTGAAAAATTTTAGATCAAAAGATTTTAATTTGAATTTTTTTTATTAAAAACAATAGTGCCTTAGTTTTTAAGTAAAATTTATATTAGAATTATGCTTGTCAAACATAATATAAAAACTAATGTAAAGAACTAATTTAAAAAAGAAATCAAACCGTCCTTAAAACAAAGAGTGGAGTACGTTTATAACTTACTTGATTTAAAATAAAATAAGATATAAATGATTTAAAATAAGATAAGAATAAGTTCAACACTTCAACCTCGAAACGGTTCCATCCACTCCTAGTTACGGCCGAGAT
The DNA here is from genome assembly GCA_030490835.1 of Annona cherimola. NCBI lineage: Eukaryota > Viridiplantae > Streptophyta > Magnoliopsida > Magnoliales > Annonaceae > Annona > Annona cherimola. Next base: position 12,207,169 of record CM059977.1, on the reverse strand, counting down.
GCATCTGCTTGGAAACCAGGCCATAAGGATTTTAAGCGCCCCGCGAATACCACCTGAGGGCACGGCCCACGGCCCACTACAACGTGGTTTGTTTGCATTGGCGAGCGACTCGCCATAGAAAATCGGCAACCTCAAAATACATTTTGGAGGGCGGGAAAAAACTCACCGTTTCCCTCCAGTGCAGCGCTCTGCGCTCTCCTTCCTCCCTCCTCTTCCGTTCTCGGTCGAAGCGCAGATTCCAAACCAGTAATCGCACCGTGGTCATGGTCATCGAAGGCAGGCGGCGAGACCGCAGTGGAAGCTCGAGAAATCCTGCGAACATCCGCACTGCTGAAGAAGATCTTGAAGCCAAGCTAGGATTTGATCTCTTCACCGAAGGCGACAAGCGGCTGGGTTGGTTGCTTACCTTCGCCCCCGTAAGCGATCTCCCTGCGACCTTTCTTCATTCCCGTCTATCCCAATTTCCACTAAAAAGGAGAAAGAAAGACAGAAAGAACAATCAGCAGCTGACTATTTTAGATCGAATTACATGTTACTCCTTTCTGCGAAGCTAACTATTTTTATTGTCAATGTCAGTCATCATGGGAGGATGAAAACGACAACAAAATTTATAGTTGCATCGACCTTTATTTTGTTTCCCAGGTGATATTCCTAACGCGTTTCCCACATCCCCGGTGATTGTCTGCTTTTATGCGTAAAGACCGGGTTATACTTTTTAAAGTTCAAATTACGATGACGCATATAAAAAATGGCCTGGAATTTGACGCGTGCGTTCACGATGTCAATGTTGCTATTACAATTTTTTTTTCAGTAGCATCAGGTTGGCTGCAAGCGACCTGATTTGCTGATTTGATTGAGTTTCCACACATGCGTCTGTTCTTCTTCTGCTTTGTATTGTCTTTGACTATTGATTTTGAATTCTCGTATTTCGTTTTTACTTTAAAATTGTTTTGGTTCTTTCTATGCCTAAGAATGTCGAGTGAATTCGATTACTGACAAATCGGTTTTGCTTCAAATTATTCTAGTTTCTCTCTATGTCCAAGGTTTTCTGAATGGCAGCATCACCATCCACATTTTATGGGGTAATTTTAGATATTGGGCAATCAAGGATTAAAGTCTGCACAGGATTGGTCATAAGGCCCACGACCAAATGAGGATGCTGAGGTGGCCCAGAAAGGCAGCAATACTTGGATGAACGAACAGCAAGTCAAGAAGTCCGGCCCTCTATGCATTTCATAGATTATGTACAATCCATTGTATAATGGGATGATGGAAAGGAGGCATAATGGGTTGGCCATGTCTCAATAAATAAGGAGTGCAAGTTTATTTGGAACGTAAGATGCATCTGCTTCAAGTCAAAGACCAAGAGGGCAAGGCAAGCCTAAGAAGGACACCGGTTGAGGGGGGCATAAACTGAGAACTGTGATTGAAGCCAATGAATTACTGCATTATGAAGTCCATGTAGTTATCTCAATTCACGAAGTTAATTTGATGACGAGTATGGCGTGGATGATAATAATAGTGATGATGATGAAATCTTGCTATTTTGTGGCTTGATTATCTATCGAGGCTATTCTATTCTGCATGATGTTGTTGCCTCATGTCTTAATTTTCTGGGGTGCTATTTCTGCATGACGCATTCCCATAAAATGAATGGCCTTGATCTTTTTGACTGATTTTCAAAAGTCAAGCTGTGTGCCTGAACCTCTTTTGTGGAGTTGACCTGCTCAGATCTATTGTGACCACCGAATCTCATTGACAAACAGTAAACTTCAAGTAAAATTTGAGAACAAAAGCATTTTTGTTTAGTAGTATAGTTATTGGCATCAAACCTTAGGTATTGATCTTTCATATGGATAAGAAAATCTGTCTAACAACTCTAGTCAGTCCATATTATCATAACCTGGACTTTCTGTTTGGCTTGCCCATCAGGCCTTTCCTGGTTTTAACAACCTGGATAAAATCACTGGAAACTCAGCTCTTTTTGTTATCTGAAACCATAGGTTTGGCTGGTTGATATGTTATATGGCTCTTCAAAGAATATTTATTCTGGAAACATATTGGTGGTTCTCTTTCCTCTTGCTTTCATGTTGAAGCAGATTCTAGTGTCTGAGAATTTCTCTTTGGGCAGGATGGATCTACTTTCAAATCCAAATACAGGTTCTCTCCTTACTTCTATGCTGCCACCAAGGTTGGTATGGGCTCTAATGTTCAATGAAAGGAAACACTTGCTGCTCATGCTTTGTTGTTTCACCACTGTATAGGACATTAGGACGCCATTTCTCCAAAAGTAGGCTCTTGCCTTGCACATCTATACCTTTTTTTTTTTTTTTCATCATAACGTTGCAGGAAAAAATGCAAATGGATGTAGAAGCCTACCTCAGAAGACGCTACGAGGGGCAAATTGCTGACATAGACATTGTGGATAAGGAGGACCTAAATCTTGTAAGCCATTATACTTTCAACTAAAATTACTATTGATTTCACTTCCTCTTGAGCAATCACCTTGGCTTCGTCATTTCATAGTTGTATTATATAGTTGTGTAATTCTTGTGTTTGGATTAGTTTAGAAGACCAGGAAAAGATTTCTTCCCTTCTATTTGATTTGTCATTTACCTACTTGCACCTACACCAACTAACCTTTTTCCTCATCATTGCTTATATTTCTTTTCTGAAAAAGACTTTTTGTTTTTCCCTTTATTCATTTTTTATGATTAATGTCACTTTTCTTTCACAAACATTTCCTTTCATTTTTCAGATTTTACTGGAATCACCTTTTTCTTACCACCATCATTGCCTTTCATTTTTCAGATTTTGCTTTCCCCCTCCCTTTTTACACCGTGTCAAGCACATCCAAGTTTTGAGATCACAATCACAATAAGTTCTTCACCTGAAAGGGCTAACTTTTCTGTTGATTTTAAAAAGAAAAATAAGTTGAAATCTTGATAAGTCAGGTTTTAGTTATTGATCTTTGAAATAATTGTGTTTACTTGAAAAAAATTGCGGTCCACTGCAATTCTCTTGCCTATGTTCACTGTTATACACTGGATATGCATGCATTTGGGGACTTGTTCTTTAATTTTGCTTTGAATAGAGCTAATGTGCTTGTAGAATGGAATTATGGAAATGCCAAAAGTTATAGCTTAGGATATAGCTTGTTCACGACTTGGATTGGATGGGATGTAGGATAAAAAAGTGTTATTTGTGTCGGGAATGAAAAAAGTTATATGAGAATCGGGACAAGTTGTATAGAAAATGGGCAAAGCAGGTTATTATTTTTGGAAATGAGAAAAATGTTTTTGGAGAATGAGAATTTCATCCCATCCCATCGAAATTGTGATAGGTGGCTGACAATTGTTGAGAAGCTAACTGCAAAAGCCATGTTCAAGTTAACCTTCTATCCTCTTACATTGTCTTGGTTGTGCCTTTTTCCTTGTTTTTCATCATCTGTTAATCCTTCATGGCTTACATGGGTTCGCTTTCCACCTATAGCAATTGCCACGACACAGTAAATCAAGATTGTCATTTCAGTCCTGCCTGCAGTTACTAAATTTCTTTTTAGGAGTTTAATCTAATCATATTTTATGTTTTCCATATCTATCTTGCTCTCTTAATCACTTGGTTTACATTATTGACTGACATTTCTGCATAGCTTTTAACCAACAATAATGCCAGATTGAGGTTTGAGCTGATAGCTTAGTGTAGAATGGCTGCGGAATGACATTTTAGGGATCTTGTGTTGAAACGAAGTTGCCTATTAACAAAGAGAAAATCCTGCTATGACTATGATTGTTGCCTTTTCCTCAAATCTTAAAACTTATGAACTTTTTTGTGTTGCATTTGGCAGAAAAATCATCTCTCTGGTTTGCAAAAATCGTACTTAAAGATTCAGTTTGATACAGTCCAACAATTAATGCGTGTGAAGAATGATCTTTTGCATGTTGTTGAAAGAAATCAAGCAAAGATGGATGCCTTGGAAGTATATGAATTCATTTTTACTGGCAAGAGGTGAAGTTTCCTCTACAAAGTACATAAACTGTTGAGCTGTAAGAGGATTCCTGACCAAAGCTTTGTGACATGGTTGTCTCTCTCTTTTTTTTTTTTGGCATGTGTTCATATGAATGATATTTGTGGATCAGTTATTAAGGCCATTGATCTTAGTGGTTGGTATTGATAAACCATACCACACAAAATATCATGGATTCTCATCATACTACGTAAGGCGCTCCAATTGCAATCAGTTGAGACCTTGTACTTATAATTAATTTTTATTTGTACTGTGTTTTAAAGTGTATGGATAATTAATTTTTATTCGTACTGTGTTTTAAAGTGTATGGGGAACTGCATTAGATGTCGAGAATTGTGGACCATTGAGTAGTTTATATATTTGATTGAGATTATGTAGAGTTCATGTGCGGAGAACAGGGGAAGTTTGAAGGTATTTTTTAAGAATGCCATCTCTAAACGTATTAAGCATAAGCACATTGCAAATGCATTTTCTTCTCAAACTTAAAAAATGGTGTGGAAGTCCTGTGAATGCAAAAGCAATTTTCACTACTACTTTTTGATTTAAGATTTAACTACTGTAGTCATCCTACTTCTCCATGGTCCACATGTTTATCTATTTTTCCAATAAGCTTATATATATCTCATCTTTTTCTACTGTATTGCTACATAATCCTCTGTATTGCTTATGTCGTCGTTCTAAACATTCTTAAATGTGCTTTACAAGTTTGACTTTTCCTCTTTTATGTTGTTTACATTTTAAACATGCTTTAAAAAATAAAAAGAGAGATGAAAGAACATTCTCAAGAAGCATGATAAGGGAGTTCTGGAGTCTAACTAGTAGTGTTCTCCCTGTTTTCCTATTTTATGTGTGGCTTGTTTGCACTAGATTGTACATGAAAAAGGATGACTTGCATCACCAGAAAGCAAGTGCTGTATTGGTTTGTGCTTGGAGAGGTTCTAACTTTTGTATACATGCTAAATGGCATGGCCTTGGTTGTGTATTAGCATGGGTGCATTCTCAGGTTTCAGAGCTTTGTTTGTAACCAAGACTAATAAGGCATTCTCAACAGAACTTACGCGGGAGTTCTTGAGTTGCTTAATGGATGTTCAGTTTGTTTCTCTAGTATGTGTTGTTTGTTTGCACTGGAATGTGTATTCAACAAAACACCTGAGCCAAGTGTATGTGGGTTGGTGCTTGGTGAAGCTCAAGTCATTGACAATAAGCTCAATTGGATATTGATAAATGTTTGACTGAGGTCCTAAAATTAAAGTTTCCAGAGAACTGCAAGACAGTTACGATGCATATGATCGAACAATCTGTGAGTTTTGGTATGGTCCATTGGCAGTAGCTGATTAATTCCTTTATTTTTCTGTAGCATTTTAAGCCGGTTGCTGACCTGAATATTACAGTAGAAGATGGAGTTAGAGTTTTGTAACACAACAATTTTTTGTCTTCTTTGGCCAGTGTGGCATTCAGAAATGGCTGGAGAAATACAGTGGCCACTATGATCCATCTTAAGAGATCAAATGGTAAACAGTTGTGCGGACATGTTCTAGGCTTTATGGCTAGCAAGGAAGCAGTTGACATTGTTCTAGAGTTGTCAAGCCAAGTATACGCCGTGTGGAATGCAGATTGGAATAGGTTGCCCCCTGTTCCACTGTTGTGGGCGCCCAATGTGATGCCACGTACACCCCTTCTCATGCCCACCCTCCTCGTGTATTTGCCCATCCCCTTGCATTGAATCGTAGGGGTGCCCGCAGTGGCTCCTCATTCAAATATGCTTCCACTGTGCCCATTGCCCAGCAAAGATTGCTACTCAAACAGTAGTGTTACTGTAGCAATTTGAATAAAATTTATTACAATACCTCCTCCCTTTAGACATTCTTGCAAGACAAAACAATATTTTTAATAGAAAATTAGATACGCCATGAATTCTTGATTCATTTCCTTCTGCGCCCTTCAAATGATGAAGAAACTCATGTGGTATTAATGATGCTGCTTTTTTCTTTTCCCTGTTTCTGCTAATTGGATGTGATTTGCTAGAATGTGACTTTCTATATTTCTGTCTTTCTTCCATGCAGCAACAATAGGCCACAGGATTATATTGATTGTATAATTGATCTTCGTGAGTATGATGTTCCATATCATGTCCGCTTTGCCATTGATAAAGGTTGGTTCTCCAGAATGTGGATCTCTAATAGCATTTAGTTTCCTTAATGTTCTCACTGTATGCTATTTGCTTTATTTCTGTAGATGTGAGATGTGGCCAGTGGTATGATGTTAGTGTATCTAGTACGGGCATTATTTTGGAGAAAAGAGCTGATCTGCTGCAGCGTGCAGAAGTTCATGTTTGTGCATTTGATATAGAGACCACCAAACTACCCTTAAAATTTCCTGATGCTGAATATGACTTGATAATGATGATTTCTTACCTAGTTGATGGACAAGGATATCTTATAATCAACAGAGAGGTTTGTGAAACTCTTGTCTCTATCTTTAATTGTATTTCTTTACAGTTTTTGATTCTTTATAACTCTTCTGGAAATCAGCTTCATCTTAAATGTATTAGACAACTGTATCATTTATTGGATTACCTGTAGTTATTACCTGTATAAAATCTTCCTTGGGTTTGATCAAGAAAATTGAATGATTTAAATTTGAAATAGTATCAGGTAACTTGAGTCGATCAATTTTTCATTTCTTGTAAGAGCTGTACCCTTAAATGGATTTGTGAGTGTTGAAAAAGTCATCGAGCTAAGTTAGTGCTGTTAAAGCTACTATAATTGGGAAAACATTTCATGTGCCTTACTTCGGAAAGAATTTCAGTACATATGCTAGGTTATGTTTGGTAATCTCTGTGTCTAGCACCCTTTTCAGCAAGGGCATGTAGGAGGTATCATGGTTAAGATGCCATTAAGCATGTGAATCATTATGCTGAGATTTGCAAAGAAAAGAAAGTTCATGGAAGGCCACTGTTGAGCGACTTGCTTGATTTGCTGTTTCCATGATCAGCTGGCCTAAGTTAGCCTCATTTGCCTTTGCTACGTACTTAGGAAATATTGCATCCCATTTCCCATCACTTCTATGGGATGTAATTTTTACTTTGTCTTTATTTATTTTATAGATGCAAGCTCTTACCATCTCTCTCTCTCTCTCTATGTGTGTGTGTCTTTTAGGGTTCACTTCTTTCACTCCCTTTTCCTTTTTCCGGTATCCAAATTGACCTAAGACATTGGTCTTATTTTGACATTGAGACATCGAGTCTCTCCATAGTGTTATATGAATAACAAAAGATTATGTTTATATGGCGTACATTAACCGGAGAACAGAATGTGCTGAATTGTGTCTAATTTGCTTGTAGTGTGTAGGGGAAAATATTGAAGATTTGGAGTACACTCCAAAGCCAGAATTTGAGGGGTATTTTAGTGTGAAAAATGTTAAAAATGAGGTAATTGTATTCTGATGCAGTTGCTAAAGATGCTTTTAGAGTAGTAGGTTCTTACACTTTCTTTTGCTTCAAAATCCCTCAGGAAGAGCTCATCAAGCACTGGTTTTCACACATGCAAGAACTCAAGCCTGGTATTTATGTCACATACAATGGTGATTTTTTTGATTGGCCCTTCTTGGAAAGTAGAGCAGCCCGTCATGGAATTAGAATGAATGATGTATGTCATCAATGTGCTGGTTTTTACATTATCATTCTATTTCAATTTTTATTTGTTCTATATATACATTTAGTCTAACTTCAACAACTTATTTGTTATCTTGTTGTTTTTGTTATGATTTTTTGAGCATCTGATGTTCTTTGGGTAGAGATGCTCTGCTATGCCTCTTGCTTTAAGAATTAAATTGTGATGCGGAGTTAAACTAGAGGTTTTTGCCCTCTCTTATCTACTAGCAAGTTTACAATGTGATGATAACATCCTGAACACAAATTTACGTGACAGATAATAGTAAACACAAAAGAAATGCTCCTACTTGCTCCAATGATTTGGCGTGAACCTTGGAGGGTAGGTCCTAATCTAAACTCAACTCTAGATGAGATCTTGAGTGAAGCAGTAATAATCTCCCTTGGAATGATGAGTTGTAGTCGAGAAGTATTCTCTTCTCTGGATTTAAATCTAAGCTACAATCTACCCTTAAACTTAGGAGAAACTATTTCGATGCTCGTTTGGTCCAAGAGAATTGAGATGTTTTAATAAAGAGCTATTATAGTGTAAAAACTCACTAAAATTCATTATAAGAAAAGTACAAATTCTAAGGGACTTGACTTGTATACTTCAATTGGTATTTATTGGTATATAAAAAAAACGAAAATATGACATCAAATGCATTCAACTTCAATAAGCACTTCGAAGAATAAAAGCCAAATAATCAATTGAAACATCAAAATATAACCAAAATTGACAAGACTCTAAACATCAAGTAGTTCAACCAACATAAATAAAATTGATAAAGAATCAAGTTGAATATGAAAAATACCCTATGGAGGAATGGATCTTCTCTTAGTATTCTCTAGAAGGTTAATGTTGGGTCAGAGATGAGTTGAGATAGTCGTAGTGACCAATAGTGGAGGAGGGTGTTTTGTTATCTTAACTAAAGGGTTTGGAGGAAAAATTATTGATCGAAGAATTGCGAAATTTGACCATGAAGGAATTAGCGTTGAAACAAATATATCCAAAAGAAAGACCACCCATGACATGTTCCATTTGGACAACAAGGAGTTACAACAAAGAGATCTTCAAGGCAATAATGAGAGAATTGCAGAAAACAAAAGGCAACCATTCTATCACTGAAGTGGAAGAAAATTTATCCAGCATTAGATTGGAAAGGGAGGAGGATATGGACTTCATCTTTTCTGGGCAACCATGGTAATTAGACTACCATATGGTTTTGTTGGAAGAGTTTAAAGTACCAACCAATCCCAAAATGATATCTCTATGCAGATCTCTAGTATGGATTCATATTAGGAATGTCCATTACCTGTATGACAAGATGCAACTGGGGAGAATTATTGGAAGCACTTATTTGCCAGGAAGTGAATGAGAAGCCGTTGAAAATTAAGGTTGCGATTGATGTGATATATCCTCTTCAGAGAGGTGTATATGTGTAATCATAATCTTTAAGTAAACGATGTGTACAATTTTAGTATGACAAGTTGCCCCTTGCTATTGTTGTGGATGAATAGGACATGTATGTAAAGAATGCTTACATGCTAGTAAGGAGGATAAAGAAGTTATAGAAACATATATGCCATATGGGAATAGTCTATAGATTGGATTCAAATCTCTTAGTCTTAATGTAGGATTTAACAAAGTTAATCCAAAAAGCTATCTGAGGGAAGAAGGAACATTGAAGAGGATTGACAACGAAAACAATGAACGAGAAATCCAAGTGGGCAAGTAGTTCAAATTTTGCGAGTCACTAGTAGTGATTCAAGGATACAAGTTCTAGAATATGCTAAAAGTAAGGAAAAATTATTATCATATCAAAGGTGTGTGGACGATATTAACGTAATGGCTAAAAATATTATCAAGAGAGCAGCCAAGGTAGCATTTAGGGCTAGATACCAAATAAAAATATTATGGGGGTATAGTTATCTAATAAGGCGGTTGATATTTGTCAGCATTCAAGGGATGAAAAAGGTAAGCAAATAATAAGGCATAAATAATAGGTCTAGAAAGAAAATTGTGTGTGGGTCTAGCCAAATGAACGAAGAAATAAATTCAAATGAGTGAAATAATATTATAAAAAGAAGTTTGTCGCAATAACGAACACCCGTAGGCCAGAAGGGAAGTGCTAATATGGAGGATGATAGTGAGTGTGGAACTATGCAACCGAATAAATGGAATTTGCGGGCAAGAGTAAGCAGTACCCTATTAAACAGTAATCTGGAACATGGAAACAAGTTGGTGACTATAGGTAAGAGACCACTTGATTTAGTAATGAAGGAGATAACCACCGAAGACACTAAAGTAAAGAAAAAACAAAAAAGCCTAGATTGTGAGAAGAATTATTAGTTCATCAATGGTGGAAGTTGATTCTCAGCTTCACCGAGATTAAATGTTTGCTATAGCATGAAATTATCATGGGCTTGAGATCTCACGATTAATTCACAATTTATTGATCTTATTAGAAAACAAGATCCATATTATTGGAGACAATAGAAAAGTAATGAGATGGAAGTGATCTGTGAGAAATTGAAATTCGAATCTTGTCTAATAGTAGCCGGTTAGGAAAGAAGGGCCGGTCTAGAATTATAGTGGAATAATGATATTGATGTTATAGTGAGGTGTTATTCAAATAATACTATTGATTCTAAAATTTTAGAGAGGGACGAGTTTGAAGCGGTGGTTGACAGGAGTGTATGGATATCATGAAAGTTTTAGAAGAGTGCAAACATGGCAATTAATCATGTGTTTGAAATCTTAGTCGGACAATCCTTGCCTCCTTGGTATTGACAGGTGACTTTAATGCAGTATAAAGTACTGTGGTGCACATCATATGCCAGAGAATCAAATCTGATAGTTTAGGAAGATTTCAGAGATTTGCATTCAGAGATTTGCATTGTGTAAGTCCTTATGACTTAGAGTAATAGCAAATTTGGTCCAGAGAAGGTTGAAGCAAGATTAGACCATGGTTTAGCTGATGTAAATTGGTTGAATGCTTTCCTATTTGCACAGGTACTTGTAAATCAAGTTTATCCTTAGACCAAAAGCCATTATAGCTGATCCTCAATAAAGACAATTGAAAGGACAAGCCAAAGTAAAAATTTCGGTGTGAATTGGTTTGGGTAAAAAGTAAGGAAGTTTACTATATAACAACACATGGAAAATAACAACGGAGAGTTGTCTTTATTTGTGAGATCAAGTGGAGGTTGTTCAAGTGTGGTCAGAAATTGATGAGTTGGAGTAGAAATACAAGAGGTAATATTGCTTGAGAGCTAGCAAGATGTCAGAATGATCTTTGAGGACATTAGTATGCTACCCTCAATGGATCAAAGGGATGAAGATAGTATGAGGCTTAAAGCACAAATAAATTCTTTACTAGAAGATGAAGAGATCGTTTGGAAGTAACAATTTAGAATGAATTGGCTGCAATTTGAGGATAGGAACATTGTGTTTTTCATGAAATGGCGTCCACAAGGAGTAACTATATGGCCAGTTTAGATGATGAATTGGCTGCAATTTGAGGATAGAAACATTGTGTTGTTCATCAAATGGCGTCCATAGGGAGTAACTATATTGCCAGTTTAGATGATGGAATGGGCAAAATGACGAGCGTATAGAAGGAAAAAGTGAGGCTAGTGGTGGGATGCTTTCAATGAAGTTTCCAAGTTGAGTACTCAAGGCATATACATAGAGTGGATGATGATGTAAAGTCAAGGATATTCGATACTAAGAAAAACCAATTGATTGAAGTACTATGAAGGGATGAGGTTGTGACAACATTGAAGGCCATGGATCCATTAAAATCTCTAGTCCTTGATGGCATGTCTTTTGCCTATACATGAAACATTGGGAGATTGTTGGTGATAATGTTCTCAATTTGTGTAAGGAATTCATGGAGGCTTTGACATTTGCATAACCGATTGCTTATTTGAGGGAGGATAATTTAACTACCATTGTCTTTATTCCGAAGAGGAAGAGTGTAGTTAAAATTACTGATGTTAGATTGATCAGTTTATGTAATGTTATTTACAAAGTCCTCTTAAAAGTGTTAGCAAATAGATTGAAACTATGCCTTTTGGGAATTATTTCTGAACAATCAAGTGTCTATGATGTGGTAGACTCATAATAGATAATATGTAGATAGCATATGCAACCATTCATGCATCGAGGGGTAGAAATAGAGGAGGAAAGTAGAAAATGACGGTCAAACTAGGTATGTTTAAAGGTTATGATAGGGTTGAGCGAGATTATTTATGTAATATAATGAAAAGAATGAACTTTGGATAGAAATGGTTTAGATGGATAACACGTTACTATTGCTCAGTTTCCTGTAGAGTGGCAGTAAATGGCCATAAAATTGATTCTTTTTTTCCCTAGCAAGGATCTTAGGTGAGAAGATTCACTATCCCCTTACTTATTCTTATTTTATGATGAAATTTTATCAAGTCTTATAATGAATGCAAATGAGGATGGCTTGCTGCATGCTATAAGGTGAGCGCTAGAGGACCTCTAATATCGCACTTGTTCATTTGAGCTGTTTGAGGTAAGTTGAACAACATGATGAGTTTATTGCACTTATATGAGGATTGCTTTGGATAAAGAGTTAATATAGATAAAACTAGCTTATTTTTAATGTCAATGTTAAACCAAAAAAGAGAAAAGAGTTGGGGAGCATTATTGGAAATTAAGGACAATATATCTAGTTTGGTGGGAAAATTATAGATTGCCATGATCAGAGGCATGAAGGGGAGGTTTTGGGCAAAAAAATTTAGGGGTGAAGAGTAGATTTCTCTCCTTTGGGGGGACGCTAATAAAAGTTGTGGCATGAGCTATTTCTGCCTATGACATGATCTTATTCAAGTTGTTATAGAGTTTTTTTTTGAGGAGATTGACTCAACGCTCAGTAAATTTTGACAGGGAGATAATGAAGGGAAAAGAAAAATAAGTTGGGTATTATAAAAGAACATGTATAGTTCAACAACTGGTGGGGAAATGGGTTTTAGGGACATTGCTACACTTAATTTGGCTTTACTAGCAAAGTAGGCTTGAAGGTTAATTGAATCTCAAAGCTCTCTCTGCTACAAAGTCTTGAAAGAAAGATACTTCTCGAGATGCAATGTTCTAGAATGCAATTCAAAGGTAGCTAATTCGTTTACATGTATGAGCACTATGCAGTCATTTGCAATCATTAAGGCTAGAAGTCGATGGAGATTAGGGATGGAAAAGAATCTATCAAAATTTTCAAGGATAGATGGACACCAACTGCAATTTGCATAGCTAGACCATTGCCAAATGGAATATGCGACAACATTACAGTCGATCTCTTCATTGATCAAAACTCAAATCAATGGAAGCGGCAGGAAATTGTGGTTGTGGTAGGGAAATTAGTATGGAAGCTAGTATGACTCGTGCTGTCGGTAGGTGAGGAGGGAATTGATTAATTGTATTGGGTGATGGGATCTGATGGCTAGTTTACAATAAAGTTGGCTTATTGATTAGTGAGGAATGAAATTGAATTAATGGGACAACAAGATGATGGATCTAAAATTGCTACGGGATCGGATGTAACTAATGCCTAAGGAAATCAAAGCTATCTAAGAAAACTAGTATCTTTCATTGGATGCTGCTATCCAAGTTACTTCCTACCAAAAGTAATCTTGCAAAACATGGGATACCAGTTAATATTCAATGTGAGGTTTGTTAGAATGGTAATGAAGATGCGATGCACATCTTTTGGTACCATGAATGAACAAAATTGGCATGGTGACATTTAATGTTTGACTTCATTAGGGGAGGTAGTTATATGGAAATGAATGATATCACGAGCCCACTCACCTTAAAAAAGAAGCAAAGAACATTAATATTTTTTTGTTTTAATCTACTAGATAATATGGAAAATTATAAAAAGTTTTATTTAGAAGGAACCCAACCACATTTTATTGACATACAACTTTGGTGTATGGAACTATGGGAGTAGTTCAAGGATGCTGAAATGCTTGCTAATAATAGTTTTGTGTTTCAAGAGAGTTATCCATGATGGCAGAAGCCAATGCTTGGTCGTGTCAAATTAGAAGTTGATGCAAGGAGGAAACATGATATGGAGGTTAATGATTTTGTTGCTTTCTCCGTGATGATTAGGGGAACAACATTACAACAAAGGGTTGGAAGGGAATGGGCTTGGTCAAATTTTTCCTAATGAAGGTCATTGTAGTTTGAATGAATTATGCTGGCTTGGAAAATTGGATAATGTAGGTTTGAAATGCGACTTGTTCGTATTATTTAATTTCTTGAAGGATGAGAGGATAGTGGTGTCCCTTATTGGCATGATCATTGAGGAGATTAAATATGAGAATTTAAAAACTGTTCCATTATCCTTCAAGTGTGTGCTTAGGACAGGTAATCATGTAGCACGTGTGTTACCTAGGTTTGTTTTAGGCACAGGGAAAACTAATATGTATAGGAGAACGGTCCACCTGAATGTGGTAAGGAGTAGATGTGTAAGGACATTTCACTTATCGATATATGATTATGGGTTGATAATATTTATATTTTTCATATTATTTTCATACTTTTGTAATGTTTAGAATTGCATTTTAAAAGGTTTTTGTATGAAAATTATTTCAAAATCATATTTTTGTAATTTGGGTGGGAGTCTTGTAAATTTTTGAGAGATTTCTTGGCTAGATATATTTTTTTTGGGGATGCATCATCCATGTATTTTTCATCAATGTGAGCAAAATGCGGATGCATGAACCCATCTCCTTGCATCACCCCTGCTCTCTCCATTGGCCACCTCTAAGGTTCATTGAAACCGTGGCCTACTAAGAATGTAGACACAAACTCCATGGATGGTGGGATTGCATAGGAGATTCAATCTCCTACCTCAACCATTCTAGTTTATCTCCCATCTGGAGTTTAAATCACTAGCCAACATGCACAAATTCGTGCTACCATCAATTTGGACCATAAACGTGCGATTGGAAGCATCTTGCAGTTGCACTATCTTTGATCAAGCACCCCCTATTCAAGCCATGAAGCCATCACAGATGCATCTACCCATTCAAGTGGCAGCAATTTTCTTCAGCCGCAAGCAATTCATGTTTGCCCGAGCAATCCGCACAATAGATGACATGGCAATGAGAAATTAGAAGCCAGTTAAGAGCATCGTAGTCGTTTGGTTTGAGAGAGAAGTTCTTGATGCAAGTTCCATAGAAAAAGCGCGGCTAATTTGTAGCCCAAAATTCGTAGGCAATCCGTCTCTTTTTAGGCTCTCCCAATTGCGCACTGCAGTTTTTGCTATTATAAAAGGGATGCGTGCAAGGTTTAAGGGGGCATCTGGTTCAATCCAATCATTAGCTTCTAATTTCAGCTTTCAAGCTCATGGGTCTAGAGAAACAAAGAGGAGAGGAGATCTTTTTCGTGCAAGTCATCCAGATTTGTTTTCTTTTGCTTTGTTAATTTTAAATTTTTTTCTTTGCTTTTATTTATAGTTAATTTTATTGTACGTTAATTCTTAGTTGTAATGTTATTTTTGACAAATTAGTTTAATAAAATTTTCTTTTCTAATTAATTTAAACTTTCATTGCCTTTCTGTAGATTTGACCCGTCTCACTATTATTGTATGCTATAATTAGTTGTTAGTTTTAATGTGATTTAGTAGAATTTAAGATTGGTGCTCATGGGTTCCTAACGACACTCCCATTATTGTACACCATGGGTGCACTTTTTTTCCATTTCTCATGCTCATATGCTCATGCTCTATATGAGCATGTGCAGTAGTTTTTTAATTAGGCACCGTTTTTAACATAAAAAATTGATAATACTGTGTCTGAACATCAAATAATTCAATCAACAACACCAAGTGTGGGCAAAAATAGACCAAATCAGTAATCAAAACAAGCAAATGGCAATTTTGTGAGCCAATACTACATATACTTTTAATATGCCCTTCTATATCATTTTTTTGTTTGTGTAAAGCAATGTTCCCAAAATCTTCTCATCTCCTGTTATGTTCCTTATCGAGCAACGGACTTTGAGTTTAACACGGAAAGAGGAGAAAACAAAAATCAAGTGAGGATCAAGGACATGAAGAGTTCAATATGTTTTTTTTTTAAATAAAAAATGTTTGGGAAGAAGAATAAAGAGAAGCAGTGAGGAGAAGAAGAGAGGGCCATTTTTCAATAAATTTCAATAATGGGTTGAGTGGGGCTTTAAACTTCCATAGTTGTTTCAGAAATTTGGAGGCTTGTTTGGATCCATCCGATGGAATTGGACTTAGATGGGAATGTGCATGACTAGGGTTGCATATATGGTTTTTGTGGACCTGTGGTAGACATATGTCAAATTATGCATTGGAAAATGAGAAATATAGGTGATGTTAAGGAAAAACGAGATTGTTGTGTATTCAGAAATGAGAGCTAATATTTGGAATGAGAAGAGAAATCCAAATCCAAGTTCAGTGAAAATGCACCCAGTTTTGGCCAAGGAAATGCTGGGGATCTCAAGAATTAGAAAGTAGTTAGCATGCGTATTTGCCTGCCACGCTTATCCTCCATGTTCTCAACTCTTACTTTCCTGGTGCAAGTACAATGTTGTCTGATTCAGTTGATTATTTGCTTATTGTGTTTTTTTATGATGTCAAGTTTAGATATATTTTTGGCATCAAAAAAGAGTTTAGATAGATATACTTGGTGAAACTATTGATGATGGCATTACATTCATAATATTTCTTGTTTATCAGCAAGTTATTCTCATTTCACTAGAACATTAGCCATTGCATTTTGGTGGGACCTTTTCATATTCAAGGAACATTTTTTGTAGTCAATCAACATAGTTGCTCCGTATTTTACTCAATATGTCAGTTGGAAGTTCTAACTGTTGTTCAATTTTAGATTTCTCTCTCACACAAATTACTGAGCTTGCAGGAGTTAGGGTTTCTCTGTGATAAAAACCAAGGAGAATGTCGTGCAAAATTCGCTTGCCATTTGGACTGTTTTGCGTGGGTCAAACGAGATAGCTATCTCCCTCAAGGCAGTCAGGGTTTGAAGGTGCAAATCCATCCGAATTCCTCTCTAGGTGATCAAAAGAGATATAATTGAGCTTGTGTAAATTCATTATTCTGATGTTTGCTGTTTTCATTCAAAAGGAAAAAAAAAATGCAGCCAGTATATATCTTTTGTAGATTTTCAATTTTCAACCAATTCCCTCGTCCTTTATTTGATAATTGCACATTACCGTTTTTTTCTTTGATCTGTAAATTTGCAATGGTTTAGTAATATTTTGAACTTATTTTGCTTGTCAGAATATTTGGCATCTAGATAAAAAAATGTTTACTGATTTCAATAATTACGCCATAAAATTGGAATATTGTTGAGGTTTTGTTTGTCTAGCGTCTCTAGCCAGAAGAGAGAAAGCCTTCCATCATTGATGAATGATATGCTTATCCTAGTAACCAGACATTTTTCACTGTTATGTACCTATGTTTTTTATTTGTTATTTTTTTTGGGGTTTAAATTTTTGTTATGTTGCTGACTTGGTGTCCTTTCTCTTTCAGGGTGATTAGTTGATTTTGAATTACTGGAAAAAGAATGAGAATTATGTCAATAATATTGGTGTTGATGAAATCTATAATCTGAATAAACTTAAATATATAGAATGTGACGATTGGAAATAGTAGGATTGTTGTGGTAGGTACATGTTATGTCGGCACCTGGACAATACGATTTTTCTTTGTGACACTTCCTAGAAGATGAGCTAATCTGCTTCTTCATGCCATTTCTTTTCATTTTCCACTTATCCAAGTGGGCCTTAAGTTCCTGTTTTGGAGTTGTAGAGGAGGCAGAAGAAGTGGTGAAAAGTGAGGAAGTACATGATAAGGGCTAATGATTAAAAATGAAGCAAATGAAGATAAATATATCCTTGGATGAAGAGATAAGGTTGATGATTGGAAGAAAGAGAATAGAGAGTATAAGTATAGTTTTGAAAATATAGATTGTAATGAGGCAAAAAGTACCATTGTTTGGTGGGTAGATGTGTGGTTGGAGTCAATATTTTCATGTCTACAATCTCAAGATAGTATCGTGACAAGTAAACTAATGAAGTGACAACAAAGGGTGAATGAATGGTGTAATACCAAATTAGCCATTTGAGGATGCTGGTCATTTTGTAAGAGTTGGGTTACTAGGTTGATGGGTTGGTCCGCAACCCATGAATATACATTTTGTTATTTGAGAGGTTGAGTACAATCCAGTTTCTAACCCATTAATGTTTTTCCCTAACCCTAATCCAGTTATGACCAAATTGGGTTGTCTGGGTTATGCCTTGACCCCAACACACGTACACCCCTTGTTAATGCTCCCTTATTGTTAATTTTTCTTTTAAATAATTTGTAGTAATGACTTTATTTGTTTTGCCAGGCTGTTACAAAAGCAAAGTTGGGTTATGATCCAATCGAAGTGAATCCAGAGGATATGGTTCGCCTTGCCATGGAACAACCTCAGGTGGAAGTTGCTCAAAGTTGTTTAACTTCTCTTATGTTGCTAGGATTGGTGGATCAGTGATGTCAGTTTGTTGAATTAATCTGACTTTTATAGAACCCATACGGATGGGTCGTTTGGATATTAGACAAACTACAAGGAATTGTCAAGACAACTTAAATTACTATTAATCTGACAGCTTCTTAGGGCATTACTGAATCTTTTTCTTTTTCAAAATTTTTTTTTCCCAGAAAATGGCTTCCTATTCTGTATCAGATGCTGTTTCAACATACTACCTTTACATGACATATGTTCATCCATTCATTTTCTCCCTTGCAACTATAATCCCTATGGCGCCTGATGAGGTTTTGAGGAAAGGAAGTGGCACTCTTTGTGAGATGCTGCTCATGGTTCAAGTAAGTTATCTCAACCATTTATTATGTGGTAGATGCGTTATCCACTTCATCATTGTTTTTGTTTGATGAAAGAGGCAATTAAAGAGGACAAAGCCAATTTCTTAGACATTCCATTTGCATTCTTGAACCTTAGTTTCCTTTTCTATAAGCTTCAGATGCAAGTGTTTCTGATCACAAATATAGAAATGGGCAGTTTTGCGTTTCAGATTGAGCTGTGAATTGCATGTTGTCAACTGAAGCTATTTCAAGTAACATGTGGTTTGTCAGAAGTTTCACTTTCAGGGGGAATGACTGCTCTTGAATTTCAGCCAGATATCCTGTCAATGTGCAGCTGGTTAAACTGGATTGAGCAAAATCCATCAACCAACTTGGAAAACCTTCAATGCATCCCAACCAAAAAATTGGGTTAATTTTATCCCCATGGTTTTTGGTTAAACTTGAATTGAAGAGCATATGTTGGTCCAGAAAAAAAATAAAATAAAGAAAGAAACAGCTTTTGTGTTCCTTGTTATAGATGAACTCGGCCACCTCTGTTTCCTTATTTCTTCATAAAATTTGTGTAAAGGGAGGAGAATGTTCTTTTTTGGCACATACTCTACCTTTTCTGCTTGAGTAACAATCACTGATGTGTTGGTAGCTCTATGTATTCAAATGTGGATTTATTTGTTCGATAACTTGTCATAATGAATTTTCTTGTTCTTTGATGTTCTCTTTTTATTTAGCTTCCATCTCTTTTTTAGCTTAGGCCATGAACACAAATGTATGCATAAAATCACTACTAATTGTTAGAGTTATTAGACCTGGATCTAGAAGCTCAGTAGCTGTTAGTAGATAAGATAACTCTATTAAAAAAATTTCAAATTGCTTTTATTGTGAAAATATCTTTTGCTGTTTCTCTTTTCTTTATGAAGTTTTGCAATGCACCTAGTAAGTTATGCAATAGCAACCCAGTTGTGCTCACTCCTAATTCATTTGTCAACATGCCTTCTAGTTTGTTTAGAACCCATTTGAAGTTTTAAACTATTCAATTTGATGGTCGATTCCAGGGATGTTGCCATGTGTATAACACCTAATTTCAATAATAATAATTTTAGCACATACATTTTCCCTTTGCTTATTTCAAACACAGTGGATTGAAGTTTATAATGCTATTTCATTTATTGAAGTTGGTATATTTTCTGTCCTTTCTTGATATGTTTACATGAGAATAGATCAATTTGGAAAAATTATAAGGCGAACTTTGTGTGTCCTATCTTTCAACTAGTAGAGGTGTATTTACTTATGTCATTTGGTTACCTCATTCACATTATTTAGCTTCATAATCCTTCGTGTGTTTAGTTTATGGTATAGATCTCACTGCTTAATGAATTGTGGTGGACAAGGACCCTAATCGTGACTAATGATGTATCTGGAATTGGATGATTGAAATGGATAATCAACCAAATTAATAAAATTGCATTCAATAAATCATTAATATAAAAATAGTTGCACTTGATAATGTCTAAAATTTATAAAAATCGAGTAATAATTGTAGAACCACCTAGGTGGGAAATGGCTTATGATGATGATGATGATGAAGTAATAATTGTAGAAAGTGTAGTAAAACATTAAAAATTCCAATATCTTAAATGGCAGAGGTTATGGATTGAAGAGGGCACCAATCGCTTTGGAGGATATATTCAATTTCACAAAAAAATTAAGGAGAAAATTACGTTTATTTAGATTTTTGTAAGTTGTTTCACATTGCTATGCTAATATGTTAATAGATGGAAAGGAACTATCTTATGTTGTTCATGAGATGTTTGATAAGGTATCAAAACAGTGATCGTGGTGAGAGAGGCTTCTCATTTGTAATGTGCATTCTGCATCGCGAATTGCAACATATAAATATGAAGAAAAATAATGGTACGAAATTATAAATGTTGTTAGAAAAACCTTTATCTCACTATAAATGAAGATTCAGATGGATTTATAATATCTTCAAAGATAATTCATGAATGAAACTTAAATAGTTAGAATTAATAGTGAAAAGTGATTCCTTTAGGCTTTAATTCCAATCACTGAAGAATTCACTGATCCCACTAGCCATAGACAAAATAGTGCTGTTTTAATCTGTGTTACTTACTTCAGTGTTGATGCTTCAGTGAAACTAATTCATTTGGGCTTTAATTCCAATCTTCAAAAACTTTGTGAAATTCTTGCAGGCCTACAAGGCAAACGTTATCTGCCCTAACAAACACCAAGAAGAGCAGGAGAAGTTCTACAATAACCACCTTCTGGAAAGTGAGACATATATAGGGGGTCATGTGGAATGCCTTGAAAGTGGTGTTTTCAGATCCGATCTGACCACCAAATTTCAGCTTGATCCATCAGCATATGAGGTATTTGTGGAATGTCTTCTTTCAGTGACCAAAAAATGTTTTTATTTTTGTTGTCCTTCTCTCGTAGATTACCTTTGACTGATATTTGCCTTGATTTATTGTTGGCATGGCCCTCCTCCATTTTACCTATAATTTTTCTCATTCAGCTGCATTTATGTTCTTTATGTTTTTGTTTTGTTTGTTTTCCTCATTTCTGCTCTAAAAATTTCCTTTTCAACTGCAGTTGTTATGTCAATATTTGAAATAACTAAAATTTTGTGAAAATAAAAGGATATTTTATTCAAACATAGAATAGGTATTAGATCAACCATGATAAATGGAATGGAAAGTGAGGTGGTCTTCGAAAAAAATGTTGATAAGATGATATTGTCGCATGAGGAGTATAGATTGATCAGTTGTTATATTTGAAATGATAGACTTGGGAATGAAAGAATTCAAGAAAATATGGTGCTAACCTGCAGTGAGATGTAGGAGACCGTCATATGCAGTGAGAAGCAAGAAGGTAAGGACTATTTATTAGGGGTAGGTTATGCGCACCTCTAGTTCTTGTGTATGCGTGGGCGGGCATGAAATCCTGTGGAAGTTCGCAAAGTTTAATTATTGAAAACTTATCTCTACCAATTAGGATCAACAGTTCTAAAGCTTCTTGGTTGTAATATGGGAAATTTAAAGAGTTAATGATGCTCCTAGCAAGTTTATCCCTGATACTCAGCTGGCTCCGAATGCTTGCAATTACTATTAATCTGAAAAATAATTGAGAGGATAGTGGGATTAACCTAAATTTGGGACCAATTTAAGACCATGTGTAGAATTTACGTGGGCATGGTTTATCTGCACAGTCAATAAGCAATTGTGCATCCACTCAGAAATAAGATGTGAATGGGATGTCGAGATTGAATGATAAGAAGTTGTTGTATATTGAAAAATGAGAAATTATTTTGGGAATAAGAAAAGTATTGTTAGAAATGGAAAAATTAATTTTTTTTTGTTTATTAGAAAATGATAAACTGTATTGGAATGAGAAATCTCATCCTGTTCGCATCTCATTCTAGCCATTCATATGCTTCTGAACACTAATGCAATTTTGTTGAGTGACTTTGGGGCACTGAAATGATTGATCCTATGCGGATTGGTAGTATTTATCGAGTTACTAATACTCAAATGGTAGTACAACTGGTAGTTTATTTTTCAATGAGACTCTTCATTTGTAAAGGAAAAAGATCTAAGAATAAAATGGCAAAATAATTTAACCCTGCAATGGGGAATTGGGAAATTATTTTTTATTTCCTATTAAGACACAAGGCTAATGATGATGAATGATTGTGATGGAAATGTTGGCAATGATGAATAGCTGGGAAGTAGTTGAAATGATGATGATGGATAATTGGTTGGCATACAATATTATAATTTTCATGCCAAATATTTAAATGGCAGGTGTGTGCATTCACATTTTTTTGGTGTAGTCCACTTCTAATTTTATCATCTATATTTTTTAGAACTCCAGCCGTGCATATGGACTTTTTTATTTTTGGCTAAACGTGTTGATGATGCCATTGGTTGATGAGTTATTTTATCTAAAATTGATATATTTCAACATGGCATTTGTTTGAAAGCTATTAGTGGTGCTGAGAGATCTAGGATATGATCTTTGAATATTTTCATTTTAGCGATTAATTAAGAATCTCGATCGAGATCTGCAATATGCTATAAGAGTGGAGGGAAAAATGGATGTAGATTTGGTGTCCAACTATGAAGATGTGAAGAATGCTATCAAGGAAAAGGTGAGTCTTATTTTTCCTATTCTTAATGATAATTGAGTCCCGAATTTAGTTATTTGGCATTTTCTATTGTGGATCTGAGTGCTAACAACACAAATTTCTCCATTATATAGCTGGTTATGTTGCAAAATGAACCAATACGGGAAGAATGTCCTCTTATTTATCATTTGGATGTGGCCGCAATGTATCCAAACATAATTTTGACAAACAGACTCCAGGTATGGGCTTTTGGACAATCAGTCCGTACACAATGGATTTCTAGTTAATTTCTTTTTGTTTCTTGTGGAGGATGTCTCTACAGAAATTTCTGGAACTCAACCACATGACATGTATATTTATTTGTTTTTGAAATTCTGCTTATTTTTAGTTCCACTTGTTCTTCTCATTTTGTTTCTTTTTGAAATGATTTCTTGAGCTTGAATCTTGGTGTCTGTGACACTGTTGGCACATTGGAAGAGTGGATACCTTAGGTTGTTATGTGCTTTTCCATTTCATTCCATGAATTGATATGCAAGTTGCATTTCCATGATTTCTTCTTATCTGCTGCCAGTTTCCAGTGTGTTGTCAGAACCTTGAACCCATATCCTACATGTTGAGCTTTCTGTTTATGATTCAGTGATTTCTTTCAGGATGACATTCTTGATCCCAATTTCACTTTTCTAGGTTTGATTCATTCTTTTTGTCTTAACTACAGCCACCCTCAATAGTTACAGATGAAGTTTGCACTGCATGCGATTTCAATCGTCCGGGGAAAACTTGTCTCCGAAAGCTTGAGTGGGTTTGGCGTGGAGAGACCTTCATGGCAAAGAAGAGGTCTCTATTTCTTGCTTTTGCTGCCTTTGCAAAAAAATAATAGAAATGCAACATAGAGAGCTGAACTTTTCCTTGTCTTTTAAATACCAGTGATTATTATCATTTGAAGAAGCAGATTGAGTCTGAACGTGTTGATTATGTCGATGGTAAGCTGTCAAAGTCATTCCTAGACCTTCCAAAAGCAGAACAACAGTCGAAGCTTAAAGAACGGTTAAAGAAGTATTGCCAAAAGGTATACTTATACCTGGCATTACTTTGAATACTCTTATTTTGAAAAAGAAAATCTTAATTTGTGGCTATTGTTTTGTGATAGGCGTATAAAAGGGTTCTTGACAAGCCAGTTACTGAACTTCGAGAAGCTGGGATATGCATGCGTGAAAATTCTTTCTATGTTGACACTGTTCGCAGGTAAATTGCTTCCCACACCCCTTTGCTTGCTTTTTTAAACTACATTCTTTACCTTTTTTGATGTAGTTTGACATCTTAATTACCTAATTGTTCTACTTTTTTCAATCATTACCTATCTCTTCAATCATTGTTTCTCAATTTTTTTTTTCATGCAACTAGTATCTATTTTATCCTCATTCTCTTGATTCCTGATAATTACTCTTATTGCATAAATCACCCTCTCGCTTTTTCAGAATTTTTTCCTATATTGTTTTCCCCACATTTTTTCCCTCGTTACCTAGCGGTCTGTAAATGTTTCATTCCTACAATGGTTTGGAGAGGTCTATCACCTAGCTAGTGAGAGAAGATATAGGTAGTTATGGTCAAGTGGTCACGTTGTAACTTTTTAATTTAGAATATGCTCCAGCCTTTTAGTTAATAGTATTCCAACAAAACTAAAACTGTCATTTAGCTGATGTTTCTGTGACATAATCTATGGATTAGCATGACCTATTTTGATGTTCCAAATTAATTGGTCACTGACTGCTTTGTAACTTCAGTTTTCGAGACAGAAGGTATGAATACAAAGGACTGAATAAGGTCTGGAAGGGGAAATTAGCAGAGGCAAAAGGTACTGGAAATTCTATGAAGATTCAGGAGGCTCAGGTAATCACTGTTCATTTGGAGTTTCTTGTATTCAGCATTCTAATTCTGTAAAACGTATAGTGGGTGCATTGAAGAATGTTGTAAAATTTTCATTATCAGCAATGTGCTTTTTAAGTTAAAGATGCCTTATGAAGTCTGGTTACCTTTACATGGGAGTATCATTTGGTAAAAATACTGGGCATTGCTAATCTGTGCAACCAGTTATTGGAGCAAGCCTATACATGGTTCTGTGCTCTGGTGGTGCATACATTCATCCTCATGTAAAGGGTAATGTAGGCAAAGGGAAAGATAGAATTTATGGAAGTGGGAATTCCTTTAGGGTGGATTTGGTTCGATATAAAAGGAGAGATTTTTCTAAAGATGCAAGATCAAAAGAAGTGTAAATGGGGATATCAGGCATACAGTGAATAAATATGAAGTAGATATGTTTCTTCTTCTTCTTCTTCTTCTTAACAGTAATGATGCTAGAGGCAGTTTACTATTAGATTAGTACGAGGAGAGAGAATAATGGGTTTTACACCCCTTACAATAAACGGGATTTTACCCCTTTCTAAACTCAAACCAAATTGACAGTTGTGTAATTCAGTGCTCCATGCATTCTTTATGCTCCAGTGGATTTTAGTGAATCATCATGTGACATGACATACATTTGGAATTGATGTAAAAATATATTGTGATTTCAGTGCTACGATTCATTGACATGTCATAGTGCGAGTGATTTCGTGAATTCTTGATTTTAATGATGATTAAGTACAATGTGCTGAAAATTACTACCAGGTAATATTGATTAGACTTTTTGCCTTTTTTTCCGGATGGCAACTCAAGCAAACTATTGAGCTATGATCACATGTTACTTCGACTTAGAGCAGATTTGACTTGTTCCAAAATTGATCTGGTTATAAATCTGAGAATCCCAATGGCAAAATGGACCCGCAATCTGATGGATGTTGTAGATTCAGATTTGGATTTTTATTTCATATGAATATGAAGTTCATATCAAACTTGCTTTCTTTGTCTCCTGTAATTCTTTCATTATTAAATGTTAACCATTGGGAATGAAAAAATCCGTAGTTGAAACTTACTATTCAGAGTTAGTAGACTAGATCTTAATCATCTCAAATTGGGAAATTTCGTACATTTGATTGGTAATCCAGTTTCTCTGATTTGAGAAGTACTTATTATCAATTAAGTGATCCATATTCAGCTTATCTGGATTAGTT
The DNA here is from genome assembly GCA_030490835.1 of Annona cherimola. Classification (NCBI taxonomy): domain Eukaryota; kingdom Viridiplantae; phylum Streptophyta; class Magnoliopsida; order Magnoliales; family Annonaceae; genus Annona; species Annona cherimola. The sequence goes on along the minus strand of CM059977.1, from coordinate 12,181,353 downwards.
TCGGATTTATTCTTTATACATATTCGGTCAATTTATGTCACTTAGTTGTGGATGTTCTTCTGTGTATTGTATAGGTCGTCTTCAGCTGTAATGGCTGTCTTTTTGGTTGTGTGATCCTAAACGTCTTGCTTGTCTATTTTATGTGAGGATGTTAGCTAGCATTTTTAAAATCTCTGGCAAGACAGGATTCCTATTGTTCTGGTGAAAAGGAAGATGAATTTAGGATCTAGCCTTTGCCATATAGATTCTAAAATCTGGCAATGGATTGTTGTTATATGGCTGATATGATGTTAAATTAACCTATTCATTGGTTGGTTTGCCATTTGCAGGATATGGTTGTTCTTTATGATTCATTACAGCTTGCACATAAATGTATACTTAATTCCTTCTATGGATATGTCATGCGCAAGTGAGTATTATCCAAGTGCTGGATGTTTTCTTCATTGTATAATTATGACCACCACATTACTCCTTCCCAACCTTTCTTTTATGAAAGCATTCATTGTAACATATCTTTGTCTTCTAGGGGAGCAAGATGGTACTCGATGGAAATGGCTGGGGTAGTCACATATACTGGGGCTAAGATCATTCAAAATGCTCGGTTACTCATTGAAAAGATAGGGAGGCCATTGGAATTGGATACAGATGGAATCTGGTGTGCACTTCCAGGATCTTTCCCAGAGAATTTTACATTCGAAACCAAGTAATTTCTGTTTCCTTTTTGTTTTTGCTTTTTCTAGTATGAGAAATCAGCATGAAAAATGGAAATGAAATTTACAACATTTGCTTGTCTGCTTCATATTCCTCTCTTTTGTATGGTTAACTTTTGTACTATTCTATTACTATATATTGTAGTTAATGTCTCTCGTAGTGACACATTGTGGGCTCTAGCCTATCACACTATTCTTAGTTTTTATCCATTCAGGGCTCTTTTCAAGCGAACTCTGCCTTGTTAACTGCATTTTTAGCAAACGATTATCCTCCATCACATTTCAAAACCAGGAACAGATAAATCCTATCTGTGAAATATTATTTTCCTATCCATGGGTCTTCCCATATTACAGTTGGGTTCTGCTTTGGTGTAACGTGGGTCACTCCAATGTTTTTCATATTACCCAATAGACGGAATCCATGTTGATGAGGGAATCAAAATCCAACTGTTCAAATTGTTCAACATCATCTGCTTTATCACGAGACCAAAAATAATCTTGATTACCATTGTGGATGGGCCATCTTTTCTCAAAAATATGTAATGATGTGTAAATTATGAAAAATGCTTAGATCCATTCATAGTGTATTATAGTGTAATAATATTATATTGAATTATTTATTCACATGGGAATGATATTTTTCATGGTTTAGATGTTCAAAACACATTTGGAAATGAACTTTGAAAGTGGAATCCATTCTAGTCATGATGTGAGTTCAAAGAAATTCTCAAAGAAAATATTGCTGTATTTGCTTGCTGAAGTTCTTTAAATGTATTTCAGAGACCCAAAGAAAAAGCTGACAATTTCATACCCTTGTGTTATGCTGAATGTTGATGTTGCAATAAACAATACAAATGATCAATACCAGGTAAGAATGATAATCCTTTCTTTTTATCTAAAATTTCTACACTTCTTATACTAGATTACTTCTTCATGACATTGTGTCTATTATGTTTAAGAATATCCAAAAATAATTTCATTGAAAACAGAATTTTTTACACGGTAAATGATTTTTGTTTCTATTCAGACCCTCAAAGATCCGATCAGCAAAACTTATACTACTCACAGTGAATGCTCTATTGAGTTTGAAGTGGATGGGCCCTACAAGGTGAGCATTTTTCTGTGTTTTTATGTTAACTTCTCATGCATGCTAGAGTGATTTGGGCTCTTTTTGTGTCTTAGGCAATGATTCTCCCAGCTTCAAAAGAAGAAGGTATTTTAATTAAGAAAAGATATGCTGTTTTTAATCATGATGGATCACTGGCAGAGTTAAAAGGTTTCGAGATCAAACGCAGAGGTGAGCTTAAACTCATCAAAGTTTTCCAGGTATGTTTTACCATTTCTCATTTCTCTGAGAAAATACCTGTAGCTTGTTATTATCTTGTTTGATTGATAAGCTTGCTTAAAAAGTAGATGCGTAGGAGACAGGAACAGTATATTGTAGTGTCCTTAAAGGTTTCCTGTAGAAGTTTGAAAACAAACAGAGAGGCCGACCAATCGTGCTCTTCTTCGAGTCATAGAAAATTTCAAATCATCTCTCTCTCTCTCTCTGTCTGCCTGCCTGACTGCCTGACTGAAAATCATAAGGATCTCATGTCTCCATGCTTCAGGTTTAGTTTTCATTGTACTGCACTCTCTCCCATCCTCAGTGTAATATTTATATGCGTATGCCAAAGGAACACGAACTTCTACTTACATCTTTGTAGAATCCAATATGAACTCTCAGAATGCACTTTCTCCCGGTAAAAATCAAGGTCATCTTTGTGACAGATAGATTTATACCTTCAAAATTCAGATAGGAATTTTTGTAGAGTCATGCAGATATGTTTCATCTTGTAATAATGGAGGATGGGATTCAATTGGAATGAAAGTCCTTGCACTTGCTTTAGTGGTAACTTAGAATGAGGTGATAAAAATTCATCGAAGTATGTTTTCCATAATAAACAAGGAACAATTAGATGATTAGAGATCATTTAAACAGAGATTTATTGCTCAAATTTTGTGAGATGCAAGTCTCTGTCATACACCTTGTTTCTTTATGCATCTGGGTCGTTAATGAATCTCCGACATTTAGATGATCTTCCATTTGTATAATGGACTCAACTACAAGTAGAATAAATTTCATGAACTTGAGTTGATGAAATGATAAAAGTGATAGCATAAAATAGGAAAAAATGTATGTGTTGCAATTATATGCTTTTAACATGACCCTTTTAAAAGGATATTGTTGGAATGTCTGAACTGATACACTTGGCCGATTTTGAATTTAGAGAAATGTATTTGGCTCGGTGATACTGAAAGTGCTGGAAACAGTTGGAATTGGTCTGTGAAATCTGTGGGTAAAACCGTAGGTTGGATTGGTTGACGGTTAAGGGTACTATCTATATGGGTTTGGTCAATTTTCCTTAGTCCACTTTACTCTTTTGTTTAAGGGAATTATTTCACAAAGGCTATTTTTTTTCTCTTTCTACTAACGTTACTGGTTGCAAAGGTTTGTTTTTCTTTCTATTAACTTTATGAACTTTTCGATAAGGGGAAATGGTCAGGGTTATTCCTGTACATGTACTTTGAAAAAATCGGTAATTTTTTTAATATACATTTGAGAAAAAGGTTGATATGCTGCTTTTGCAGAAGACAAATAGTTGCATTATCAATCTATTCAAGTGAGAAGCTTTTTACTAATTTCACTTGAATCTTCTTGTTGCATATCTATCTTTTTTATTGGGCCATGTGTGGATATGCTTTGACCGTTGTGTCTTTGCATCTTGGTTGTCATTACTTGGTCTTCTGAATGAGCTATTCTGTTTTGAGTTTCTGGTGCATGCCTATGCTTTATTTCCTTGTATTTTACATTGAATATTTCATCATCTTCTTGCTTTTTTGTCCTTTTTGGTTGGATTCGTTCTGCAGGCTGAGGTATTTGACAAGTTCCTCTGTGGGACTACATTAGAAGAATGCTATTCAGCAGTCGCAGCTGTTGCAAATCGCTGGCTTGATCTTCTTGATGTATGCAACTTCTGTCCTGAGTTTACAGCTCTCATTGTTCTGAATACCACTTGGGCTGTACTTTTTCATGTGAACTCTATGTTGGTTGTTTGCTGCTTGAATCTTGTGTTTAGTCAACTAATATCTATTTTCCTTTTGCCCATCAGAATCAAGGAATTGATATTGCAGACAGTGAGTTGCTTGACTACATTTCGGAATCGAGCACAATGAGCAAATCTTTAGCTGACTATGGTGAGCAGAAATCATGTGCTGTTACCACTGCTAGAAGACTTGCTGATTTTCTTGGTGATACAATGGTCAAGGACAAAGGATTGCGTTGTCAATATGTAGTTGCATGTGAGCCACAGGTAGGTCATTTTTTTTCTCTTTCGTATTTTTTCCAAGTTTGTGCTAACTTGATCTGTTGGAACTATTATGTTATCAGAAGATTTTATGTGAAACATAAGACTAGAGTCACTAGACACCAATATCTATCACACAGAGAAGATTTTTCAGATAATTTATCTGCACTTTTGGGAGACTTCTCTGATGCTGCATTTTTACTCGACTCTTCTATTTTTAGTTTTTATTGTGTGTTATTATTGAATATTGTAACACCCTAACCTAGCCTAATGCGAAGTATTGTTCACTTTGGGGGCACCCAATTCTGCTCGTATGTGGAACCTGCATTGTTTTTCCAATTCAGGCCTGGCTTACCACCCCCAAAGATGCCTCACCTTGCTACATTGAGGTTTGACTTGAACTCTCAACCTCATATCTCATTGGTTTCAAGACCAAACTTCACATTAGTCTAGCCTCCCAGCCAATACTTCATAGAATGTCAATTTCTTTTGATATTATTGATGGCGTTTGCACAGATTTAGAGGTACTCAATGCAATTTCTATGTTTAACCAAAGTGTGGCAAACTTTATATATGGCGTTGCATGTTTTTGATTTTGTTAACATTTGCAAATGAGCCACACTTTTCTGAAGTGTCAAAATCGCCCTCTTAGCTATGAATTGCTATCTTCTTGTCTTCTTCTTTTACCTCCTGTTGGCACCCTCCTGCACTGGCTACAACATTCTTTTTCTTCTCCTTCCACCGACTGCACCTTAATTGCATGTTGCGATACCCTTCAAAGGTGTTAAAGATCAGGATACTTTCCGTACTCAAAAGTATCTGTTTCATGGTATACTTGCCTTAAAATGATTAAAAATTGTATGGTGCAAGGTCAAATTGACTTTCCTTTTACTGTACTGTTCACCTTGGATGTGACTGTTGAATTAATGTATACAGCATTGTTGTCAGTACCATCGTTGGTGTTTTATTTAAACTTCTATTCTCTATTGATGCAGGGAACTCCAGTTAGTGAGCGTGCCATACCTGTTGCAATTTTTGAGACAGATACTGGTATTGGTTATTTATTAATTTTGCAGGAAGTTTATTATGGTAGCTGTTTATTGAAATTAATTCTAAGTTGTGATTTCTTTCTCATTCCACAGAAATTTCAAAATTCTATTTGCGGAAGTGGTGCAAAATGTCATCTGATGTGGGCATTCGAACAATTGTCGATTGGTCTTATTACAGGCAGCGACTTGGTTCTGCTATTCAAAAGATTATTACTATTCCTGCAGCAATGCAGAAGGTGTTAATGATTTGTTGTTCTCTGCAAATCCAGCATTTTGGCGATTTTTTTCCCTTGTTCATAATCAAACAAATATTTTCAGGTTGTCAATCCTGTTCCAAGAGTAACTCATCCTGATTGGCTGCATAAAAAGGTCCGTGAAAAGGAGGACAAATTTCGGCAAAGAAAACTTATTGATATTTTCAGCTCCTCAAGAAAAGATAATATCTTCCAGAAAGATGCAACAAATAATACTGCAGAGAATATGTCTGGCAGACTGAATGCCACTGACTTGGAAGATTTAGTTAACAAGGAGAATATTTCCATCACTAGACCACAGCCAATTGTCCGGACTTATGACAAGAGGAAGCAACATTCAGCAGAAGTATCTTGTCCCACAGCTGGTGTGCCTTCAAGGGACCAACAGCAAAATCTTCTCGAAGGGTCATCTGAAAATATGGCCCCTCCCAAAGAAATTGATAGAAATTCGGATTATCAGGGTTGGCTTGCAGTAAGTAAGAGGAAATGGAAATATGCTCGAGAAGAAAGGAAGAGACGCAGGTAAAAATAATTTTAACATTCAGTTGTATTGTGTATATTGGAAAATGTGAAGTGAACAGTATGCTTGTCATATTGGTCATCAGATTTGTTAAATGTACTGTTGTTAAAGGCACACTTGGGTGCCAAGGAACATTGGGGCCTAGGTGTAGGGTGCACAAGCAAGGTTTGCACCCAAGTGAAGCGAGACGCTTATAACATAACATTAAATAAATTTAATAATATATGTGATTTTATAAGAAAATGTTGAATATGTTCTAAAATCATAGCTGTTATGAATAAAGGCAACCTCAAATTTCACTAATCTAACATTTAATTTTAAAAAAAGGATGAAATCAAGGAAGTCAACTCTATTTTTTTTATATGAATGGAGACTATCGCTCTAGTCTGGACTCGAAATCAGGACCACATTCACATGCACACAGATGTTCAACTACTTGCATTTGACTGCTAGAATTTTTTACATTTTTGAGCAAGTTAAATAAGGTGCTCAAGAGGCACGTCAGGGCTCAAGAGGTGGGCTTGAGTGAGCCTCGAGCCTAGGCAGGCCATTAACTACTATGGTCAAATATTTTGTTTGATTTCATATCAATTGCATTTCATGATTTTAGCTTTTTGGATTGTAATACAAATACTTGCTTTGTCAAACACATTGCCATCTATTGTATGATCAGAGGACTTTGGTTTTCAGGTTAGGTGATTTAAGGATGTCAGGACAGTCTGCAGGTGCCACTGGGTTCCCTAGTTCTGTGGTGAATCGTAAAGATCAAAGCAGGAATGGGGTTAACTCATTCTTCAGGAGACAAGATTTATCTCTTTTTCACTCTCATTGGCAGGTAAAAACAATTCTCTGATGTCTAATCTTTTCGGTTTAAGTAGCTTATTTAATTGCATCTGATAACTTGAAAAGAAGAGCATGACCTTTCTCCTAATGTTCATTTTTGACATGTAGATAATACAGCTCATTCCAACTAAACCAGGACGATTTTATGCTTGGGTTGTTGCTGAAGGAATCATGCTGAAGGTTCCTATCAACATCCCTAGAGTGTTTTACCTCAACACTAAAGAGCATATTACAGGAGAATTTCCTGGACGGCGTGTAACCAAGATTCTTCCTCATGGACGACCTGCATTCAACCTATTTGAGGTAAACTTGTTCTTGTTAAACTCTTTATGTGGTTTGCTCTTGATCAGACTATGCTGCTTGTAGAAACTAGAATTTGACTCTGCATGTTTATTGTCTTTTTATTTCCAGGTGATAACTGATGAAGAGCAATTCAGGGCTGAAAGCAGAAAGCTGGCAGCTCACCTTGCAGATCCTGAAGTCGAGGTTAAGTACCTGAATGCTCAAAGATGCTAGTTTCTTCCATAAACACATTGTGAAAAGAGTCCTAACAACTGAAAATCTACCCTATGATTCTTTCCTTCCTTCCTTTTCAAAAATTGTGTTTCTGACTTTTTACTTAGTACCATACATGTGCTTCTTTTAGCTCTTGGAATTCGTTGATAGAAATATCTCCTTTGAATAAAACTTATCCAGAATGTTACACATGGGAAATGAACTGTATCATTTCTCCAACTGTCTTCTGTTTTGAGCTTTTATGTGATTTGAACTGAAAGCTTGCTTTAGAGCATACCTTCAGTAAGTTAATTCTTCTGTCTCACTTAACAGCATTCACCTGTCCATACCCGACATGCATTTCCTTCTTGTCTTAGATTTAAGTATATGACTTCCACTTCTAAGATTTGTTTAGCAGACTATACCTTAGTCAATCCAAAATGATAATGATCTTTGTATCCAATATACCAGTTTGGCTTTAATGAATATTTCCTATCACGAAATTCTTAAGCATCTTCTCAGTTCTTTTTCCCCCCTAATAAGAGTGCATTTTCAGAAAGGAGAAATGAGAACGTTAAGGTCCATGAGTGGTACAATAAGAAAGATTAAAATGGAAATGGATTAGCTTGACATAATCTAAGCTGGTGCTAAAATAATGATTTAATTTGTGTTTACTGGTGATGATGTTGAAATTTATCGACGATATTATTGGAATGAAAGAAATGCATTACGTCTTATGCCATGATAATTTGTTTTCTTTGAATCATGTCCTTTTTGTATATCTCATTGATTAATTGAATCTTTTGATCAGGGAATTTATGAGACAAAGGTACCTTTGTATTACAACTTTGTTGTCCAGATTGGTTGTGTCTGCAGAGTGGATCGGACAGCCAAACAACGAAATCCCCATGATGGATGGAGTATGAGTGAATTGCAGATGAAGACTACAACTGAATGCTCTTATCTTGAGCAGGGCATGCCTTTCTTTTACCTGTACCAGAGGTAACAATTTATGTGATCTCAATACCATATTGAAATACCTTTACTGGAAGAATTACGGTTTATATGCTCAAAACATAATGCGAAATAGTCCAAAAACACGCGAAAGTTCAAAAGCTAAAACTGCTACGATGGGCAATAAAGGATATGGTAGGTATAAATAGTATTTTACTATCTTTTTGTGTATAACATTGAAGCTTTGAATAATAAGGTTTAGATTGCTAGTTGTAACACTTGCACATGAAAATATGAAGCAATTTATTTATTAGTAATTTTTTTCCAAATAAAATTCATAGTTGTTCTATTTTTTGCTGGTCATTAATTCTAAAAAATTTCGATGATATTTAGACTCAAAAAGTTTTCAAATTCATGTTTCTGTATATTTTATTGTTCTGTTCATTATTCATTATATTGGTGATTTGAAAGTGTAATTATTTAGGCTTTGTTGGCTGGTTTCTTATTCATGTCATGTAGCTATAATAAATCATAACTTGAAAAATTATTTTCTTTATTGCTTTGCGATTCTTAGATTTTGGTAATTGTGAACCTTGTGACTATGATTGCATGCTCAAATTCTGTAAGTCTAATTGCTGCTTTGTAGTTCTAGGGTCACTTTTCCATACATATATATTGCATTGGTGTTACCACCTCCACCATTCACTCTTAAGATGTGATGTAGAAAGAAGATTGTAGAGACATCATCATGGATAACGTAAAACAGATGCCACTGGATATTGGTTTTGAGAGAATTTTAGAATACATTGGGTGAGTTTGAGTCGGGCATGAGGGCTGACCTGGTGTATTGGGCTCCTAACTACGGGATAACTGACTATGAATTGATACTATTATGTTCGGAGATTTAGGTAATTTTAGAAGTGCTTTAGTCCATGTAAAAGTTGGGAGCCTCATCATAACCAAGCAAGTGAAATGGTAAATAGGAGAATGTTTTAGAAGAGTTCCCATACCTTGTCTACTCTGCTTTCCTGTTTTGGATGATGTGTTTTCTTTTGACTGCGCATTTTTGTGAATGTTGACTTGGCCATGATGGGACTATAAATCAAACTCTGCATGTGACGATAATATGCAGGCAATTAATGTTCACAGGTGTCTGTGGATGATACAGGCAAAGAAAATGTGGTGATTAATATTTAGTGGTATCTACAGATGCATTAACAAAATAAATCACACTTGTTCCATCTCACTACCATCTCTAGATGATACAAAAAATTATCACTCTGTGCTCCAGTTGGTCTCACTTGCATATTGCCAAATGTGTCCAGAAAAGTTCTTGATCCTTACTGATCGGTGCCTATCTGCTGGCTGATAATTGGGCTAGGAAATTTTCTTTTCCTTTACTGAAAACAAGATGCTAGTAAAATGAATGAACTCAAAATTTTCATTACCATCAGGCCCAAGGTCTTGTTATTGCAATTTTAAGGAACAGAGAGGTGAATTTCATCATGTCCATCCACTATTATTATGTTCCTTTTGATTGGTCGGAGGGTTGCTTATTGATAATTACTGCTGTTTATTGCAATACTCTCGTGAATGTGAAGGATAACATTGTCCGCCTAATGGGTGGATTGAGGAAATTTTATTTTTATCAATAAGTTGGCAATTTGTTGTTGTTAGTTGACACAATTTTGTTGCCAATATTGTTGTGCTTTACTATCTTCAGTTTCCTACTTACAAATGAATATAAGTATAAACATCCCTTGTTTATTTATTTCTGTTATTTTCATCCATCTTCATATTAAACTCATTTTATGATGCATTTAACAACCTAATAGCTAAAGGATGAGTATGTAAGAAGAAATATTGATTTGAAACTCATTTTCAACTGTGGGGGTAAAGTTATATAAAAAAGATAAAAGTTCACATTTCCTTATCATGTTTTAATGTGATTTTCCAATAATTAAGCAAATATTTATTTTTTTCAAGTTATTCCAGGAATTACTTAAGTGGAATCAGGTTTCTATTAGTTTATAATTAAAGGTTAATTCCAGGAATTTTTAGTGTGATTACAAGATTGTTTTATTGGATCAAGTTTCTTTTTTGTCTGAATTAATCAAATTTCAACTTAGGCTGATTTGTTTTACTGTTGATCTTCAATATCTGAAGAAATTTTTTTTTTTGATGTATAATATCTGAAGAATTGATTGCTAGTTTTCAGATGAATTTCAAGAAATGTCTAAACAATTTGATTATGTATAACATTTTATAATTTTAAATGTTAACTATAAAGTTTATTGAATTGTTTCTATGATTTAGATGTTTTTTTTTTATTATATGGACAATATTACAATTAGTTTCGTGCACATTTTATGGAAGAAATTTTACAACACATTACTGATTTGAACCATCTATTGTTATTCAGTGGATCTGATGGAAGGGCAGTATATGTTGTATACATCCCAACCTCTTGTATGATAGTTGTGGTGGTGGTTAATCCTTTCCAGAACAAAGAACTCTCTCCATCTCTTCTTGAGAAACAATTCCGTGATGCATGCCTAGCACTTTCTGTGGAACCTTCTTCACATGGAAATAGCATCACTTGCAAGGTCTTGTCTGCATTTATGATTAGTGCTTTGTGAAATATATTATTTTTTTATATCGAATTGTTTTGTTAAGAATATTATTTTTTGTCTAATTACTTATTTTCCTTATTCGTCTCGGCTATTAATATTAAGGTGGACTACGTTGGAGCCGTTAAAGATGCTGAAAAGCTTTTGCAGAGAACCCTTAATGAATTCAGGTTTTGCCCTTATACATTAGTATGTGGTCTTGGTATCCGTTGGTGTTAGTAACTGATTTAGGGAAGGTAAACTTCAAGAGGAGAACAGAAATAATTTTCCTTTTTTTTTTTTTAAAAAAAAAGAAAGCATTCTTGATTTGGGAGAATTCATGCTTAACCAGCATGCATGTCAAGAGAGTATATACTTCCCAACAGATTTAGGGCTTATTGTTTATATCGGATACTCATGTCATACATAATGCTCCCAGTGGTAGATTTGAATTTGTTGTTTTGTTTTCAACAAATTCTGTTATGATCCATGACAGGCATCAGCATCATGGGCCTGCTATTGGGGTTATTGAATGCCCAAATGTTCAAGCAATGAAGTCAGGTATACATGTTCTGGATGATTTCCCATGCATCGACATACCGTGCAATGTTCGTGATAGCCAATATCAGGTCTTTTGCATTCTACTATTTCTGATTCACTTCATTTTGCTAAATTCATCTCAACTCTCAACTAGAATTTTACTGATTGACTTAATGTATACGCTTTAGGCACTGGGATGGCAGATTATTGCTGCCAAAATTGGGATGCAACGATGTGCTGCATCTTCTCAATGGTTGAATGAAAGAATCTCTCTTTCAAGATATGCACATGTAACAACTCCCATATTCTGTGGCAGGAACTCTTCTTTCAATTATTGTTGTGATGAATGAGCATGAAATTCTAGTAATGCATCTGTTTTTTTTGTGAACAGGTGCCTCTGGGAAACTTTGAGCTTGATTGGCTACTATTTACTGCTGATGTCTTTTTCTCTAGAGCATTACGTGATCAGCAAATGGTTAGTTTCTATTGTTTTATGTAAATTGCTCAAAATTATTTATTATTTCATGAAATACCATAGAATTACTCTGCACTGTCCATAGTTACCAGGATTATTCTCCATGTGACCACATTACTCTCTTTTTTTTTTTCCCCCATCTCCTAGCTATAATTTTTTATCTTTTATTTTAAGGAGTTGTTGCCTTACTCCATCTTGACCCAATTATATGTGCTCTGGGTGAAGTTTAGCATAACTTACCTTGAATGTTAGTGTGTCCTATGCAGCCCTTATCTCTTACTCTTGTGGAAGGGATATGATTTTCATATTTTCATTTGACTTAAAATGTGGGAAAGGTTAATCAAGTTGTGTCATTCATAATGAAACATCAAACATACTAGAAGTGCCTGCTGGTGGCCACCATTCTTGATATTGATATTTTCATCAATATTTATTGATGATAGCATATTTTAAAACAGTTATACAATAAATTCCTGAAATTAATGTTTTTGTGTTTTCCCAATTTATCTGTAAGATCCACAAAATGATTAATATTTATCATCAATATTTAAATTTTTATGTGAAATTATCAACAATATTGTGTGTCTCTAAATGATGATATCTATTTTGTGGAAATGACTCCACATTCAGACACTATCACACTATGGCATCCAGAGTTTCCAAAATGCAAATTTTCTCCTTGAGACCATCCATGGGTCCTACATAGTTGAGGTAAATTTGAAACTTCCATTTGTGATTGGAAGGGAAAAAATTTAAAGATCAAATTTTAAGTTTTTGAGTTGGACAGTTAGATGTTGTCAAAGTACAAAAAAATGTGATTTCTTCAGCTTTTTTCTTTTCGACTTGCAATTATTATTACACTATTTGTTTTGCATTCAATATCGGATTTTGGAATTTTTCTTGATTTGGTGGAAAAATATGCAATTTTGGAAAAATTCCAAATTATTTCTTGCAATTTAAAATATGTTGTATTTGATGATTGATGGTAGCATAAAGATGGTAGGTCTAACAAAATAAGTAATGTCCACTTCAATTTTTTATTTTTAAAAAAATAGAGGTTTCAGAAAAAAACCTTGCAAGTGCAATATTTTAACCATTATACGATTAACGTGTTTAGTTGGCCGTTTTATTGTGCAAGTTTTTGTTCTAGATTATATTCATATCTATGCTAATTTATTCAAAATTTTCAATGAATTTTTTTTTTTATTTTCCTATTTTCTATTTTTCAATGTCCTAATACATGTGATATTCTCTCCAAATAGTTTTCTCTGGTGACTGATATAGAAGTATTTGTCGATATTAAGAACACTAGTAGTGGGAAGATAATGACGGAACAATTCATTTCTCTTTAGTGGTGTTCGATTAGTGGAAAATTTTCTACTAGAAATGCTTTCCTCCAATTTAGTTGATCTGGTGTTTAGTGACCATGATAATAATACTTTTTTACATTGTTGTTTTTATGTTTCTATTATAAATCATACTTTTCGAGCAAAAAGCTTATTCATTTGGCTAGCTGGCATTATCTCATTTCGTGCTGCTGGTATATTCTATCCATTTTAAGACACTTCCATTTGACGCTATTCAAAAAGGCCTGTCAATTTTGTCATGAAGTTTCATCTAACAACATGGATAATGTAGAAGCAATGCATGTTTTCGATCCTTCTTTAGAAAGAATAAAACCATGGTTAGTCATTTGTTTTCAGTAGGTTTGACGTCATGATAACATGAATGTGTCTTCATTCACTTTTTTAGTCTCATCAATTGCCTTCTGAGTTCTGCCAGAAAGTTTAAAGTATTTCAGCTTCAAGTTGATTTACCCATCCCTTTCCTGAAATTTCTATGGTCGTTTGAGTTCTCTCGGTTATGCCTTTATACAATCTGAAGTCTTTATTCAAATTATTATTAGGTACTTTGGGTATCTGATGATGGAATTCCAGATTTGGGAGGCTTTACTGAGGAAGATACATGCTTTTCTGATGAGGTTAAGATTTTTGCTGCTTCTATATTCCTTCAAGTTGTTAATCATACTGTATCCATGTTTCTAGGACCTTACAGTTCTTCCTCATTTATTCTAATTTTCTTTGCCTCTGATATATTTGGTTCTTTGAAATGAACAGGTTCATCAACCCATTCTGACTTATCCAGGGGCATATAGAAAAGTGACTGTTGAGCTGAAGGTTGTTATTTTTAATTGGGACCATCTTAACATCTAGCTTTACATTTCTTTAGATACAAAGTCATGTTTCTCCATTTTCATGTGATAATGATATAATGCTTGTTGTTATGTAGATCCATCACTTAGCCATTAATGCTCTTCTCAAAAGCAATCTAGTGAATGAAATGGAAGGAGGGGCTTTATTGGGATTTGATCATGATCCAAATTCTGCGGCTTTTGTTAATGAGCAAAGTAGCTTTGATGAAGTTAGCTCATGTGCTCCTGCATTTCGTGTACTGAAGCAATTGATCCAACGTTGTCTATCAGATGCAGTCACATCTGGAAATGTGTTTGCTGATGCTCTATTGCAACATATTTACCGATCACTTTGCAGGTCCTCATCTGGATTTCATGAATTTACATTTGGTTCATATCTTGTTATTTCACATTATTCTTGCTTGTCTTTTTTATTTTTATTTTTATTGCAGTCCTCAGTCAAAACTTCATGACCCAGCGCTTCACAGGGTTCTACACAAGGTAATCAATTATACTTTTTCTGCCCAATTTGGTCTGACAAGAAGGAAGATCGCACATCTTTGGTGTCTGGTGAAAGTTTACTTTGTTATTTTACTTGTTTTGATTTAGTGGTGAAGGGGGATATCCCAAATGTGAAACTCTTTACAAATCATTATTGACTCTAATCTCATAAGACTCTTTGGATGTATAGTTTTTTAGCTTTTTCTAATTTCTTCAAAATTATACCAGTTCTCATTTTACTTGAAACATATTTGAATCTTCTTTTGTATTCCCACCTTATGTTGATAGGTCATGCAAAAGGTGTTTGCATTGCTGCTGGCTGAGCTCCGTAAACTAGGTGCCACTATTGTCTTTGCAGATTTCTCAAAGATCGTCTTAGACACTGGGAAATCTGACTTGTTAGCCGCCCAAGCTTATTGCGACTGTTTATTAAAGACTCTGCAAACCAGGTAGGCTGGGGCAGTAAGTTGAGTTGTCATGCATTGTTTATTTGTCCTTGAATCGGTGTAATTCCCATCTGTCTTCTGTTTTGTAGAGATCTTTTTGAATGGATTGAGCTTGAACAACTGCACTTTTGGCATTCTCTTCTATTTATGGATCAGGTATTCGAGATATATATTTTTTTAAACTGCCATACTAGACCTTCATTCTACTCCATTGCTTCTTTCATGGATCAGTTTTCTACGAAGATTTTTAGCTAGCCATATGAATTATGTATGTGCCAACTGAGGATGGTTTAATAATCTCAAATATTTCTGCAAGTTTTAAAATTTACAGAAAGGTTCTATTTTCAAATTTTTTGAGAAATATTTTCAAAAAAACACATACTCGTAAAAAAAAATCTAACAAACCAAAATCCCTTCTGGATCAGATCAACATGGAAATTTTATCACTTTTATTATGATACTTCCTACAGAGATCTGACCGATTATTATCCCTCGAACTTTTCAACTACAAGTTGTTATGATTATGATTATTGAAGTTACTTGGAAGGGAGATGTGCAGGCTATGTTTAATGCTGATGTTCTCTATTATAATAATGAATAAAACACCCACACATTCATAATTGAGTGAATTCTGTAGAACATGTTTCTGAATACTGTACTATAATAAATATTTTGGAAAGCTACATTTTGTACTTTCAAAGTGAAGCAATGAATTAAGCAACTTAAAACATAAATTCTGAAATTGCATATTTCTCATAATTAGTTCAACTGGAATTTTGAAAATAAGAATTACTTCAAGAGAGTCATGTAAATGGTGAATTATGTGTTGTAAAAAGGTTTTGTCAATTGCTATGAGGTAATCAAAATACAAAAGATTATATAAAGAATGTTATCAATAGATGGTCAAAAGTTGGATGATGATGTATGCTCTGCAACAAGTTAAAGGCTACTGTTGAGGTTCGAGCTTTGGTTTGGTTTAGAACTAACGAGCATGGAATTGAAGGATTTGAATGACATGTGAAAAGACAAAATTTGTTGGAAAGGAATAAAACAAAATAAAAGGGTTTGAGTTAATTGGTATCGTATGAAAAACAAAGAATCAAATCCTAAGAGGACTTGAGCTTGATGAATTGAAAGAGTAGTAGTTTTTCTCTTCTTTACATTTTTTAAGTCGTTTTTTTTTATTCTTTACATTTTTAAGTTGTTTATTTATTTTTATTTTTTTTATTTATAAAGGGCTTGTTTGGCAAGGTGTAAAAGTCTTGGTACTAAAACTTTTTGATATAAAATTTTTTCACTCGCTACAATTACTTTATTTTTTGATTATTTCTTCACATCTTCTTGTACAACTACTCTACTTTTCAATCATTTTTACACAATTGCCTATACAACTAACTTATTTATTTTAATTTTATTTTCTTTACTCATCATCATTACCCGTATTATATCACATCATTTTCTTCAATTTCAAAAAACTTCTACTAAAAAAAATTTTCATTCAAAAATTTTATCACTTCCCAAACACACTCAAAATAAAAACTTCCTTCGTTCTTATCTCCTTAAAAGGATTCCGCTTTTTTCTCTCCTCGTCCTTAATCAATATGTATCAAATGGTAAAATGTTGCAAATTTAAGGCATGGAATTCACAATTTGTGTAGAGGCAATTCAAACACGAGTGAAACCAAAGGGCAAATGCAACTCATGTGTAGAAAGCACCAACTGGAGTGCCACTGGATTGCATCTGGTGCACTGTGCAGTTTAAGGCAGTATGCTATGATTTCGTGGACTCGGAACTTTGTGCTAATGGTTGAGACTCTTTGGTGCTTCCTTTTTAAGCTTCTCAACTACCAGTCCTCATGTTATGATATTTTTGTTCTTTTATTTTGGTATTGGTGAAATTATTTTTTGCGGCTCTTAAGTAATTTAATGATTGCTTCTGCATTTTAATCTTTTATTTTCTCATGTGAAATTTGTTTTTCTCTACTATTTGTTTCCATGCTGATATTTGTCGTCTCATCCTAACATTCTTTTCACATTACAGTACAACTTTGGTGGGGTACAGGCCAAAGCTGTCAGTGGCTATGTCTCTGAGCCCCCGAATGAGAATACACAGGATGAGCCTCAAGTGGACATTGTGTCTAACTGGAATATAGCAGAATATTTGCCAAAGGCTACTCAGGTAGGTCTTTTCTCTTTCTTACTACTACTTTTGGAGGTAGAAAATTTCGATGAAAAACCATTAACATTTCACAGATCCATGATGCGTGGAATTGATTCTTGACGTCAAGATGTGCGGCCTTGGTCTTTATACGTTGTCAGCTACGCTTAACACCTCTGTGATGTAGATGCACTATCTTTTGAGGACCAGGTGTGATTAACCTTGTGTTTAGGTGTGTGTTGGGCGGCAGGCTGGCAGCTTATTGGTTAGAAAGAAGGCCAGAACCTACTTCAATTTCAAATGCTTTGGTGCATGATCCACAATCCAAAGCATTTTGGATTTATATTTTGAGAGTGGACCTCAATAATTTAAGCATTGCATTATTGGTTTCTTAAGCTGCATGCATTAATTTGCACCACATTCTCTGGCTTCTTGTGCAGGATCATTTTGTCTTAGTTGTATCTGAATTTATCTATGAGCCATGGAAATATGCACAAAAACAAGCTGCGGTTAGAGATTTGTCAAGGGAGGGTAGCTCTTGCACTCCGTCAGTCCCTGTCGCTGCTGCTGAAGCTTTTGAATCCCGTGTCACTGAATATGTTAAGGAACTGGTATGGATGAAACTTTCAGTTAATTTTCTTTCACACTATGCGTGTCCAGGGATCTTTCCTGTACTTAAACAAACTTATTTGCAAAATGTGCAGATTAGCTCTCATTTCTCTGAGAAACTTCATCGGATTGTCCAAGAAACTCTTCGACATATCAAAAGAAAGAACAAAACTGATGGTGATGAAATTAACAGTCATGGATTCCCACAATTAGCAGGTTCTCATGCTTCTGTGGGAGATCCTGCGTTGGAATTTATTAAGCATGTCTGTGCAGTCCTTTCTCTTGACCAGAGTGTTCAGCATGATATCCTGGTAAGTCCTGGAGATTTAAAAATGATAAATAGATAACTCTTTTCGGTGGTAAAGTCAAATGTCAATGTTGTGTGCTACTTATTTTCTCTGTTGCCTTGTCCTTCAGAAATGTAACTTTGATGCTTTCTTTTTTTGGGTCTTTTGCTGACCTTACTGGTTTGGACAGAATTTTTGATGATTGTTGAAGGCTTACCATGGTTGTGTAAGTCCATGGTTTCCTTTTTTCTCTTTTGAGTTGTATGCATCACCAAGTGGTGATGATGTAACCATCTGGAAATCAAATTAAACAGAGGCTTTTTTTCTTTACAACCCAACATGGATTTAGTTCTCTTGAAGAATTGTATCCAAGAAAAAAGAGCATCATGAAAAGCTTGCAGCCAAGAAGTACCCTGCATATGGTGTACCAGCTTTAAAAAATTAGCAAGGCTCTTTCTAATCTTATTGCAGCCATTTATTGTTAAATAATATGGTGCTTTAGTTCTGAATATCAGCATCAACCCACCTAGAGAACTGCACAATTGAATTTATCTCTCAGTATGCATCCCAAAAACAAAAATAAATAAATAAATGAAGGAAACAGAGATAAATTAGAAAAGTGTAGATAGATCACTTTTTTCAATTTCTTGAAGCAGTTTATTCTCTGGAAATTATGTTTACAAGAAGCAGTAACGTTTCAACAGCTGGCATTTAGTTAATAAAAACAAACTCTGGAATTAATGAGCCATCTAGTTGGATGTAAACTCATGGTACCTGTCTTCCTACTACGTAATCAGTCTGTAGAAATTCGTAGCTTACTTCCTTTGCTCACTGTCAAACTGCTAATCAAAATGTATCTATTTTTCCTTTAGATATGTTATTAGGATCATTTTATTTTAAAGGTGTTCAAACGAACAAGGTTTCCATGTGAAGAAATTGATTGACATTTTGTATGTTACATGCAGGTTATGAGGAAGAATCTATTGAAATTTATTCATGTAAGGGAGTTTGCTCCAGAAGCAGAGTTCAGGGATCCATGCGTGTCCTTCACTCTGCCAAATGTAATTTGCAGGTAATGGATTCTAAAGAAACGAATGTTGATGCCCTGTTGGATTCATGCTATCAAATAAACCCTAGTCCTGTTGTTCCCATAAAAGAAATGATATTGGCATGTGTTGCAACTGAAAATCCCATCAAGCACCATTTATACAAGTTCACAAATTAACAATATTTGGTTGATATTTCCACCAAAATTTCAATTAGGGGAAAAACAGAAACGAAATATGGTATCAATAACATAATTTTATTGAAAGTGAACCCTTTGAATCTGTCTACTTTTAGATCGCACGGTAGTCTTTAATTCATCCAATCAATTTAATTTTGATCAAACCAGGATTACTGGGATTATCTCATAGTGATGTCTGCTTATTGCGCAGGCGAAGCACTTTAATCTCTGAAAATGTGCATGCTTTCCCGTGAAAGGCATTCGACAATGTCACATAAAATCATGTTCTGCTATTCTTTATCTCCTAAAAGTCTGGAATGATAGCTTTCCTAGAAAAGCTTCGCATTCATGTGTTTTGCTTATTTTCTAATGCGGGTCATGCCCTTTTCTGTATGTCATGGCATCAATGTGGTGATGTGAACCTCTCTCGTGCTCTGTAAATGATGAACTCTGCATGTCACTGACTTGAAAGTATTTTAGGAAGTGGTGATAGGTCATAGGTGTAGTGTTGGTTTTATGTCTTGGGGGAAGGTGCACTTCTGAAAGATCTGCATTCCAGTGTGCATTACCCCATGGCGGCAAGAATCTAGGGTTGTACGCATCTGTAAGGCCGCATGTTGGTCAGCATTTGACGCCAAATGGCTGCATCTGGAGCCAGCCTGGGGCCATTTGGTATCTTCGATCTCGTAGACGCATTTCCATATCAGAGTTTTCTGCACGGACAAATAGATAAGCCGCACCATGTTTTTCTCAAGCAATGTCATTCTCTTAATCAGTTATTCCTTTTAATTTTATTTTTTTTTCACTACTGCTTATTAGAATGTGTATTGATTGATGATGCTTTTTTTTGCAGCTATTGTAATGACTGCCGAGATCTGGACTTATGCCGTGACACAGCATTACTTGCACATGAATGGCGCTGTGCGGTGTCACAATGTGGTCAACCTTATAACCGTGAACAGATGGAGAATGCGCTCCTTCAGGTTGTCCGACAGAGGGAGAAGCTATATCATTTACAAGACCTTGTGTGCCTCAAGTGCAATCAGGTGAAAGCTGCCCATCTGGCTGAACAATGTGGGTGTGCTGGCTCTTTCAGATGCAAAGAAGACGCAGACGAGTTCCTGAACAAAATGAAGGTCTTCCTTAACATTGCTGTACATCAGAAATTTCAACTTCTCCAACAATGCACTTCATGGATTCTGGAAGTGCATTGATGCTCCAGTGCTCCAAGACATACGGAACTCACCTCCATCCTGTCTAGATGGAGCCATCCTCCCAATGCCTCACGAAGTTTGTTTTTATTAATCATATGGGGTGCACGATGGGAAGATGGTCTTCAACGCCAGTTTTATGGAGAGAAGTTTATTCTGCTGAATGCTGAACGGATATTGTATTGTTGGAGAGAATTTTTGTCGGGGCATATCCAATATTGGATCAGATCTTGGTATCTTCCAACTCAAAAAGTACGGGTGGCCTACTACGAAATCCAATCGTATCCTAATGGCAGGAATGAATATTGAATTACTGAGTATATAATAAGCTGCAGTGGTATCTACCAATATTGATGCG
Organism: Annona cherimola; assembly: GCA_030490835.1. Classification (NCBI taxonomy): domain Eukaryota; kingdom Viridiplantae; phylum Streptophyta; class Magnoliopsida; order Magnoliales; family Annonaceae; genus Annona; species Annona cherimola. The sequence goes on along the minus strand of CM059977.1, from coordinate 12,160,571 downwards.
AATGCAGTTTTAGGGGGATGGGCATGCCTGCCTTGCTGTAAATTGTTTCTTGTCTGGACATGCATCGTTTGTTGTAGATTATTGCGTTAACTTGTATTATTCTTCTGTGCATTTGTAGCAGTAGAACTATAGTCAAGGTAGAGCGCAGTTCACAGTTGCATGCTGTTGACGATTTCTCGGTTAGATTGTTCTTCTGCAGTTCATTTTCCTCTTAAGGGCATGAGTGCATTCCCTTCCATCCTCTGATAACTATCAAGAGTTTAAAGACCTAAAGTCTCATGTCAGGCAGCTGCCCCTGGTACAATAATCTGTTGATATTTCCTAGTCCTGATACAAACTACAAGGCAATGACTTCGTATTTATAGGACTTATTTTTTTCCATCATCAGTTATCAGAAGCTATATTTTTATCTCTTATTCGTGACTCCATCTCTATCCTCCCCTCTAATTTTCCTGTATTAATTTCTCCTGTATATTTTCAACTTTTTTTTCTTTCCTTTTTTTCCTTTTCTTTTTGGCATTTGTGGCGCCAAGCACGAAATTTCGGAGTAAATTTCCAGCACAGGAAAAAGTTTTTTTGGTTCTCAAAATTAAAAAAATAAAGTCGAAGAGCTGAAAATGAAAATTGACGTAAAGTTCACGCATGGCCCCCGGCAAAAAAATTCGAAAAATAAAGAATAGTTGCTCCCAAGAGCTGGAACATTGGATCTGTTCCGCAATAAATAGAGTGGAGACTTTTTTTTTTTTTTTTTTTTTCCTGATGAAGTAAAAGGGTGGAGAATGATTGAGCCGGAACTCTTGCAAATGAGTCCATTACCGAGCCTGAGACGACGCCGGTGAAACGAAAAAGAGAGCACAACTCCCGTTCAAACTTGAGCTCATGTTCTTCATCAAATAAAAAAAATTGAGCTTATGCTGACAAATGATTCTAGCTGCTCTGGCTTTAGATGCTGCTTGCTTAGCATGAAGATGCAGTCATTGTACAACAGAAAGGTGGTAAAAGGTAATAGATGAACTTAAAAGATTTACACCTCAGAGATAAGAGCATTTCTCTATGATGGCTTTTGATCTACTTGCGCCATACCTTCATTAGCAGGATCAGGTAAGAGCATTTCCCTATGATGGCTTTTGATCTACTTGTGCCATACCCTCATTAGCAGGATCAGGTAAGAGCATTTCCCTATGATGGCTTTTGATCTACTTGTGCCATACCCTCATTAGCAGAATCAGGCATAGGAGGGGACATCATTAAAGGAAGCGAGTGCCTCCGAAAACTAGATGGAGTTGGGGGAACCCTGGGTGAGAGCTGTATGAACTCCAGGGCTTGAACCCTCACTTCAAGAGGATAGTCCTTGATGCATCCAATTCTCGGACCAGCTCCTGTAGACCATTTTGAGGACAGTTGATGGCCTAACTGGTATGAGTTTGCTGCTTTCTTGGAATTGATTCTCTCCAGTACTGCTTTCCGTGGCACTTCCGCTCTTGGGCTTTGAAGACCACCAGATAAAGTCCTTTGGTACAAAACCTTAATCTCAGGTTTGGTGGCTACTTCTGGTTGGGTGCCTGCAGGTTCAGATGCGGTTGGAATTTCATTTTGAGATATTTTGGGAGCTGCTGGAATCTTCTCCTCGGGAAGATTTTTAACGTCTTCGTAGTAGTCTTCGTTGGATGATGAGCGTATCTACAGCAAAATGAGGAGCAGCATCAGAACTAGTCTTTCATAATGTTGAGAATGTGTAATATCAGTTCTGCATCTTGCATTACAAGTTATGCATACTTCTACAGTACAGTCTATTGAATACCTCAACTTCACTTGGGTCAACACCATTTTCTTCAAGGTATGATAAGAAGCTCTTCAGGTTCTCCTCAGATGGACGATAGTGCCCGCTGTATGCCCAAATAGACTGCAACCGAAGGTCCAATGAGAGTCAGATATTGGGAATAAAAACACTGCCACAAAAAGATACGGTGCAGAACCAAGAGACCATTGTCTGAATACATTTTTTAGATTGGAGGCTATCCAGAATAAAGTGTCAGATTAACTAACCCTACCAGTCCACATAATTCGCTCAAGATGGAGAATGGAATAGAAAACAGTTTGATTGCTATTCAAGTTGTGTTCTCCTACCAAATTTCAGTACATCTGAATTTTCACACTGTTTTTAAGGGATCTACGAATTAGATGCCATTCAGATTTTGCAATATACTGAGAATCAATAGAAGTGGTCAGTACGAATATTTTGTTCTTCTTCAAGGAATTCCATAGCTACGAACTGTTGTATGTGTATTAATAGGTGAAACTTGTTTATCTAAGACTTAAAAGCCGCATTTAGATTGGCATGCATGAACACTGAAAGTTCATCTCATGCAGGTTTTCAAGCTCACAAATGGTACCATACACAGGAGTGTGTGTCTGGGCATGCAATCATGGTAAATACTGAGTCGAATACCGACTTGAAATCAACAGAAGGTGTCTTCAACTTCACATGTTGTGTCTTGGTTCAAATCATTCAGTGGGGCCAACTATGGAAATGAAAATGCTCATCTAAATGAGTACAAATATCTTAGGAAATCCTAATAGAACATTATCATCAATCAATAATGGTCTCGAATTTATCAAAAATAATAATAATAATAATGGTCTCAAATTCAGTAACTTTTTACATTGCTGTCAAACGGAATTCAGTAACTTTTTACATTGCTGTCAAACGGAATTCAGTAACTTTTTATTTGGCAAATCAAATTTATGCATAAATACCTTAAGATACCCATCTTTCACAATGAATCTTCCAGCTGCTAAAGTGGCCCCGCCTGCAAGGAAGCTGGAATGATGAAACCTCCCTTTCCTTTTCTGGATACAGCAGATAGATGTTAGAAAGTCTTCCTAACATAATCCATCAACAAAGTAACCTTCCTAGCAAAATCAATCAACAAAATATTCCACGAGATGACATGGACCCCGCATGAAGCACACAACATCTTATTATTCATCCATCATTCATCTTGTCAACATGAGTGCTCATATACAAAATAGGCTGTCATAAAAATATGTAGCTAATACAGAACCTCAATCCAGAAGAATAACAGTAGAAGATGAGTCAAATAATTCCATCAATTGGTCATGATGGGATTGAGAAATAAAAAATATTCCTTAAACAATAGAAGTTATTAGGCATTCAACCAGTGCAACTACATGTTACATTCTTCAGCTTGTAAAAATTGTGTCCCAGTAGGACATTGTACCATTATAAGTTTATAATCCAGTTTCTGGAAGATAAAACTAAGCACCCGTACACTTATGCTCATATTACCTGACCAGCATACAGCTTTTTGGACGTGCTCATCACAAAAATCCATTTGCCCTCTTTAGATTCTTCAGTTGTATCAAGCGCCTCCCCAGAACACTTGTGCACAATCCTGCCCTCTTTTAAGTTGTACTCAAAATGCTCCCTTTCTGGCTGAAAATAACAAAAGCACAAATATAAATCTTCATTAGCAAATGAATTTCTTTTACCAATTTCTCCCTATTGATTGGAATCTGAACATAAGACTTTGTCAAAAGTTGTTCAATTCTGTGATAGAAATCGTCTCCAAATGCAAAAAGTGCTAATGTTTAATCATCTTTAGTGAAGATAACTAGGAGCAAGACTAATGATTCAAGGACATTCCCTTCATGGATCCATGCCATCCATTAGGCACTAGAGCATTAGGAAGAAGAAGAGACATGAAAACCTGCCCCCCATCCGACACATCAGTAGAAGCCTAATAATTCTCTGTAAATATCAACGTTATGATCCACCTGCATCTTACAATAGCCTAACATTCTTGTTGCTCTCAACCCAAGCCAGCATAAAGACCCGTCGTATGTTCTCATCCCAAGGAAGCATAAACAGCAAAGGAACCAAATAAAAGCAATAGAGATTATTAGACAATAATTGAAGATGGACCTGTCAACGCATGGTCCACAAGAGGGTGGCACCAGGATTTATTTAGCTGATCCCAGCAATATGATGGAAAGAAAAGAAATATTGAACAAAATTTAGTTACTCACAGGACCAAGATATTTGATGCACTGTTGTCTAAGCAATGACCTTGGGCATTCCTTCAGATCAACATCCCTGCCATCTCCAATGTCTAGCCTGTATAAAAAATTAAAATTTTTTTTTTTAAAATCTCTACATTCAGAGGTTCATGAATAAATTTATGGTTCTTCTGTTTTACCCATGATGGCAAAGCCTTTTTAAAAAAGAAAATACAAGAAATATGTTCAAGATAAATGTAATAAGACACAATTCAAACTTAGTGATTTCATGCAATTCATATATTTGAGTAAATATGGAAATGTATGCATGCTTTTATTTTATTTTATTTTATTTATTTATTGAGTGTTCTGTTGTACACATTATGTTGCCAGGTATAAATATCACACAAGATATTGCAGGCTTGAGCTAGAGAAGCCAAAGAGTTGACAAAAAGCTTTAGTGAGATTATGTCAGTAATGCGTCTCTGGACTCAAACAAATAGAAATTACCCCAGTTAGATACTTTCTGTTGCCTTTGTTTAATTCTCTCAATGGAACTGTTCATTTCAAACACATATCGCTTTAGACTAATTAATTCAAGAAAATTGCTCTTCCTATCAAAATCAGTCAAATTAAGGCATTTTTTTCCAAATCACTTAGGAAAAATCATAACAGTGTACAGACAATTATTTCATTAATCATTGTAACATTTCCTGTTGTCAAATTCAAATCAACAAAATTTCCACTAACTTCTGTAGCCTCTATCTAAGTACATAAAAGAGGCATGATTTTATTAGCTCAGGCTAAGTAATGGCTTACCCTCTACATAAAAGGCTTATGTCACTTTGATTTTTAACAGTACTTTTTGCCAGATGAGATTTCTTAACTTGAATTATCCAAGATCACAAAACCACTTATAGCTAAGAATCTGGTCTAGGAAAACATATACAAAACTATGAAACAACCAAAAGTGAAGAACTGATCTCAACAACTAAGAATTTGAAACCACCATCACTCAATAAAAAAGAACAGCTCAGACAAATCATGAGAAATTTCAGAAAAAGAAAAAGAAAAAAAGCATCTAAATCTTCATTCCACATGACTAGTTATGCAAGAGCAATCCTTTAAAGTTGGCAATACCCTTCTTCTTTCATTACAACGATGATTAAGATAGCGGAGAGACGCTCACCAGTAAAAGAATGGCTGGCCAGCATCGCCTTTACACCAAACATCATAGTAAAAATGTTGGTTATGCCCATACCTATGGCGTGGATCAATCTGCAGAAATGTCAGGAAAATGACCTTAAAATGCAACAAATTAAGAGAATGAATGCAAATCGTGAAAAAATTAGAGCTATATGTCATGCGAATCAAACTAATCATATATCAAATAAGAAATACAGTACAGGATCAGCATTTAGCATCAACAATTCTCAGATTTTTAAGACTCATATTTTGATATGTTGTACAATTGACACTTTTACACCAGAGATATGTAGACTTTTCCCAGGACAAGGACAATGGATGGCAGACACCAACATGGCCAGACCAATAGTTCAACAATGATAGAATCAACCTATTCATACGTCCAAGGCTCCAAGCTCGATTACCTAAATAGTATCCATAGATTTTCCCAGGACAAGAAGATGGGATGGCAGAAAAAAACATGGCCAAAACAACAGTTTAATGGTATAAGATCAACTTATACATGCGTATGTCCAAGGCTTCAAGCTCCATGACCTAATAAATAGGTTTTTAGGTTAACATGCAATCTCAGAAGGTACAAAAAAACCAATAGCAATCAAGCTTTCTACAAGAGATGACCAGGATAATTCTGACATAAATTGTGACCATTGACGTTTTCGCACCTATACATTGCAATCAAGCTTTCTATAAGAGATGCCTTGGTCGGTTCTGAAATAAATGCTGAACTTCAATAGTGTGGCACTCGGATAGCTACCACGCCCATGGTCAACACCTATTGCAATGAGACCACGGCTCGAGTGCACAAGGTCAAAATCGCAAACTAATGAAAAAAGCAACAGCAACCAATCAAACTCAACCCCACAATTGAACAAGAAAGGTTGAAGTGCTTACTGCTTCGATCCAATGCTGAAAAGCTAATTTCTTTGCCTTCTCATCTTGCTGTAAACCCTTTCCAACCTATTTACAAAGTAAACAAAATACCACTCTCAGAACAAATTTGATGAGCAACATAGAAACCGACAAGAAACCAAATTCAACAGGCACGCACAAAATAGAAACAAATCAAAAACCAAGATCATGGGTAACGCGTAGACCAACAAATTATAGCAGAACCAAACAACCAACTCTAAAAATACCAAGTACATGAGGAAAATCAACACTTTGACATGTCGTCATAATTCCTTATAGCTGAGAGCACCTATTCCACCGTTAGGAACTCCCGACATGTTGATCAGGCGGCCAATAATAGCATCAACAGGGTCCTATGCAGTCAGTTTAGATGACGGGTGCCCAGCATAGAAGAAATGCAACAACGGGAATGAGGAGGGGACTTGCACAATTTTCTTGGCAGTGTTGTGTAGTCAACGCCACAAGCGATAATTGATAAAGCAGAAAGGCAGATGGCTACGATTGGGATTTAGGCGGACAAAAATACAGTAAATTCATTTATGTAATCAGATACAGGTCAAAGAATATTAAGTAACCATTAAATCATGATTTTGTCGAAAAAAGAACTGCACGTGAAATGAAATTCTATTTTTAGGAGTTGAAAAGCATGCCTTGGATGCATTCAAAGTTATTCGATTCCACCGAGAATGCGGAGACTCCGGCCTGAGATCGTTGAAGAACGAGATCGTGCTGTGATTCAGTCGGACATAGTCGATGGCTTGCCACCTTCAGAAAATTTAGAGCAAAGTTATGCTTTGAATTAATGAAACAGCCGTTATAACACTGAGGGCCCGGCGATAGCTGCAAGCGATTCCGACCAACATACTTCGGTAATCAAAACGGTTGGTCCGTCACATCCCGCGCCCGATCGCCATTTCTAATCAATCCCCTCCGTAAGACAATCCCCCATTGCCTTTTCAAACCAACTTTGTTCGGTTAGAGGAGTTTTACGGCTGAGCCAGCCCAATGAAAAATATTCAAAGATTAACGGGTAGGATCTTCCGTCGAGGAGATTTTTCCAGCCACAGTAGCCAGCTCAGGATCAGATGACCGACCACGACTGATCAAAAACCCGAGTACGAGTGCAGAAGCCGAGAATCGAATTGCAGCACGCTACAGTCCCTTCCAAGCTGGACACCGATGCCCCAGGGGCAATTTGTCGCGTTCGTCGGATTTCCACCAAAAATGAGATTGCGATAGAAACACTAGAGCGGCAAGAACGAGCACCGGAGGAACTCTCCGGCCAGAGACCGTTTTAACGGCCGTTACAGTCGAAAGAAGGCAAAATGAGACCGCAAGAGAGAGCGCGAGCGCCGGAAAAGCATCTCCGTGCGAAGGTCATAATGGCCGTTAGAGTGAAAAGCGGCAAGGGAAGCGACACAGAGACAGAGAGAGAGAGAGAGAGAGAGAGAGAGAGAGAGCACCATACCAAAGCTCTTCGGCGACTACGGCGGAGTCGGCTAACCTGCGCCGGGTGCGGTAGCTCCGGTAGACTTTCTGTAGCTTGACAGCAGCTGCAGACGAGGAAGAAGAGTCGGAGTTCCGGGGAGTAGCGACGTCGAGGTTGACAGAGAACTGGTATGGCGCGCCCGAGGGGCGATCGAAGATCGACGGAGACGCTGCTGCTGCCATAGTCTCCACCTCCATTACTGTGGTAGGTAGAGAGATTCTGTGGCTGAAAGATCGCAGCGATCGAGGGATCGAGAGAGAGACAGGGAGTGAGAGACGGATATGTGGTGTGGGTGTCCGAGTTGAGTTGTGGTGGAGGGGTTTTAAGGAGGAGGGCCAGAGAAGATCGACTTTGGCGGGGCCTACGAAGTCAGCATATGGCAGTGGCGAGGGCGAAGTGACTCAGCACCAGAGACTCCTGTTCTTCGCTGTAATTACTCCTACAGCCTGCCACCGCTTACGCACGTTCCCGCTCCGTCGTCGTGGCATCGCGGATGGTTCATCTGAACCGTTGATTGTACGTACGTCACCGTTCAGCAATGGCAGCTGCATCTGGCTTGATTCGCAGGGCCACTTCGGTCGGTGGACGGCCTCCTCTTGCGCCATTAACATGATTATTCGAATGATGTCATCGTGGGCTAACATGGTGACAGGATTTTATAAATTTTTTTATGATGATGGGTTTGGAAATGAATAAAAATTTTCAAATAAAAATTTTCCAATAAAAAATTGTTTGCACTTTATAATTTCCCAATTTGTTATCTTTTTTTACATTTTCTGTACAAGTGTCATATTTTTCAATTATTTCAACATAATTACTCATGTTATTAACTTGTCTATTTTAACATTATTTGTTTTATTCTTTAATCTTTATCATTACCCTCCGTGTATCGTATCATTTTATTCCATTTTAAAAACTTTTATACTAAAAATTTCTCATTAAAATTTTTTATCACTTCTCAAATACATCCTTAGTATATGTTTAAATTTGAGGAGTCGTCATGTTAGTTTAGAAATGTCTCATTTCGCCTATTTCAAAAAACTTATTTATAATATTTTTTATTTTTTCTTAAAACACTTGTTTACTTAAGTGTATCTAATATATAAATTAACTTTCAAAAAAATATGTACACATCTAAAAATGATAAAAGTTGGTTTATATGTTATATACACTTAAATAAACAAGTGTATAAAGAAATAACAAAAAAAATTTGTAAATAGATTTTTCAAGGTGGGCTAAGACAGACATTTGTTTAGCCAGAACTAACAGGATTATTACTCTTTAGATTTATTTTAATCTGTTTTACAATCACCACACAAGCTTAATGCCATAACCTCACGGATCGGGGAAAAAAGCTTGCAAACACAGACTCATTGGCAACAGAATGCACTTACCAAGCTGGAACTATTCGATTGGTAGGATTTTATAATCTTTGATGGTGTTTAGAAGTTTGGAATTTACTTTTGAAACTTTTTGCAAATTAGGCCCGGTTTCAACCAGATCTGAACTGAATATTCTCTCTAATTTATTAAAATAATTATATTTGTTTATGCATTAAGTATTTTAATTATTTGTAAAATGTTTATTCTAAAACTTACATGTTATACACTTTTGTCCATAAAAGTTGAATACATTACATTTTTATTAACTTTATTTGCAAATAATTATAAATATACTAACTCTTTAATTTAATTACGTATATACTAATTAACTACGATATATCTAGGACTCTGCTTCTATGTAACCGAATTATATAGAAATGAACCCATGCAACCCTTTAAAAATCTAAAATTTTGATCTTTGACGGGAAATTTAATCCATTCATTGTATTTAATATTATTTATTTATCCAGATGATCAAGTTTCAACCCAATCAAGTATGTTTATAGGTTACATTTGTTTGAAAATGTATACATTCACGTGTAAATTATGAAAAATACTAAAATATCAATTTTAAAGTAGTATTTTCGACAATTAAACAGTCAAAATATTATTTCTATGTGAATGATAATTTTATAAAATATTATTATATTCTAATACATATGTAAATAGATCCAAGTGTTTCTCATAATTTATACACGAATATATACATATATATATTTGAACAAATGTGACCCATAAATGAACTTGATTGGGATGAAACTTGGTTTCCTAGATAAATAAATGATATTAAATACAATGAATGGATTAAATTTTCCATTAATTATCAAAATCTTAGATTTTGAAGGGGTTACATGGGTTTGCTTTTACATAACTCGGTTATATGGAAGCAGAACGGATATATATATATATTTCATTTTTATTAAACTTTAGATAGTGATTTCATGTAATCTCATTTATTTTTCTTACCTTGATTGTTTTATAACGTTACCTTGTTTGTTATATGTAAATTCATTATTTTTATTGTATTTAAAATTATCTTTTAATTAAAAGACTAACTTTCATAAAAAAAAAAGATATCATAGATCATATAAATATATTCACATGTAAATTATTCAAGTGCTAATGTGATAATGTTTAAAAATTTATTATCTCTATCAGTAATTTCAACTTCTATTGGTTTGAGAATAACCCGAAACCAACACTGAAGCCAATGTCAACCTAGTTTGAACCCGGATTCTAATATTAGGCATATGGTTTAGGATTATATAAACCTAATCGGTTTAAGATTTGTTTCACCTAAACCCGACCCAAGTTGCACCCCTAGGCGTACATATCTACCTAGTGTACAAACTTGCAAGCATATATCTTAATTCACAAAATTGCAAACATGTAATATTTGCATAAAATTGTAAGAATGTATGTTGTCCGTGAAGGTAGAGTAAAATAACCATTTTATACCGGTAGACTGGTCCATAAAATAACTTTTTTTGTTTTTTTTCAAAAATTTTTTTACAAAATTGTTAATCTAGTTATATTTAATTTATAAACTAATTTTTACCAATTCTGAAAATATTTATTTATTTTAGATTTTTAATCATAGGGATATTTTAGTCATGTTTCATTAATTTAAAATAACTAAAATATCTTCGTATTTAAAAATTCACAATAAATATATACATATGTTCAAAATTAGTAAAATTTGGTCCATAAATTAAACATAACTACAATAAAAGTTTTGTAAAAAATTTCGAAGAAAATCCAAAAAAAATGTTTTGAACCAATCTAAAATAATCAGGACTCGAAAGTAAAATGGACATCAAATCTATGATGAAATGACAAAAATACCCCTATTTCGTAAACATTATTTTATTCTAATTATTATAAAAAACCATTACGAATGATGAAGTATATCATATAAATAATAATATCTATAGATAAATATTTCAGTAAAAATAATAACGATAATAATCAATTTATTATTAACAGGGAACTGTCGTCAATAAAACTTTAGCGGAAGGGATATATTTACAATTTCATACAAATATTGTTGTGTTTTTCAATTTTATAAAACTATAAGTATACACCTGTAATTCGCTTAAACTATATAGCCACCGATGAAAAAATCCTTCTTTGATATCAAATCGAGCACATTTTTTTCCTTGTTAAACTTAGCCCAGAGATATTACATGTAGGTGCGTGAGTTACGATTCTGACTTCAGATGCCAATTGGAGTGTAATTTCCATTTTAATCCAATGTAATGAAAAACAAGTTGTATCAAGGATACATTCGAGAGAAAATAAAAAATGTTTAAAATTTTGAAAAAGGTCAACGAATGGTGTGATATGAGTGACCGGACAATGATTAAGAACAAAGATAATAAAAATAAAATAAACATAGAAGTTGTAGAGAAAATATTAAAAAATGATTGAAAACTATAAATAATAATAGAAAAATTAGTTAAGTAGTTGAGTTATCATATCATATCAATGGCATGTTTATTTAATAACAAAATTTTTTTACTCTTCATAACTACCATATTTTAATTATTTCGTCATATCTTACTATATAACTACCATATTTTTAAATTATTTTTGCACAATTACCCATAACTAATTCATCTATTTTAACTTTATTTTTTTTACTTTTCATTATTATCCATATCATAACATATCATTTTCTATCAATTAAAAACTTTCCACTAAAAGCTTTTTATCTAAAAGTTTTATCACTTTCCAAATACACCCCAAAAATAATTAAGAAAAAGTGTTAGAGTTTTTTGGATTTTTTCCAAATATATCCACTAGTTTGCATTTAATCATAAAAATGCACATTCCCCATACTAAAGTGGTTACTTAATATAAGAAATTAGTAATATGTTCATCAAATTTAGGATAAAATTGAAGAATTGAATATCATAACTTACTAATGTTTTAATTACATTTGAGCTCTAAATTTGAAAAGCCCTAATTTTATGTTATTTTTATTTTATTTTTGTTTTATTTTATTTTTTATTTTTTATTATTTCATAATAAAGATGTTTTGGGCATTTATAAAAATTTAACTAATGATTTTTTGCAGATTAAATATTTTTGGAATTAAATGCAAACATAGAGAGTATATTTGAAAATTTAAAAATGTTATAGGTATATTTGATATTAAAGTAAAACATAGTAGATATATTTAGTAAAAACTCAAGTTTTTTTTTCTACAACTTATCCAGTCTACCTTAATGGAAATAATTCCTTCGGTTGGCAATGAGGGTTGGAGTGAGTTAATCACTCGTTTTTAAAACCGACATTCTTAAAATTAAAATAACATAAAATATAACCAATGATATATCTTTTTAATCAAAGGTTGACAAAAATCCAAAGTCTTTACTTATCAGATGTGTAATGTATCATCATCTTGAACTGATGTATACATTAATATGTTAATAAGTGGTTTCGAAAATATGTTCCTAGTGAAAAAAAAACTATTTAGGGGGGCTTTTTCCTGTACTACGAGTTGATCATGTTATTTTCAATAATCTTTTCGCCTATAGTTTTGTCGATTTTATTTTTAATGAATGGATTGAAGTGATGTGTAGGCATGCTCCATCTTTTGATGGGGTGTGATGTTCGTGCGCTAGTTCAATGCACCCGGGCAATGCAGCCGTGCGTACTTTACCTATTTTTAAATTTTTTTTTTATACAAGTGTTAATCTAAATGTATTTAATATGTGTATAAATTTTTATCATTTTTGGAGATTTTTAGATATTTTTTTGAATTTTTTAAAATCAGTGGCATTTTTAGTAATTTGATTTTAAAATATTCGAAAAAATATCTAAAAATCTTCAAAAATAGTAAAAATTTATGCACATATTAAATAAACTTAAATTAACATTTTTATAAAAAAAAAAAGTTTCAAAAAAATAAAAAAATAGATGAAGTACACCAGGTGCATTAAATCAGCGTACGTGATGTTCATGCTCAGGCATGTAGCAAAGCTGAAAGACTCCGAAACATCGGGGACCCTCTTTCGATTCGTTGCTGTGGCTGACTCGGCATCGTACGATAGAAAAGGCGTTCATCCGTCCAAACCTTAGCTACAAACTAATTAAGGGCTTTTCCATCCAAAAATAATAATACTAAAAAGAGGGGGCTGCTATTACCGGATTGAATGAGAAGGGATTATTGTGAAATGAGAATGAAAAAGGCCGTATTGGAAATGTAAAAATTAAAGCAGCTATATATATACACGATCTCGTTTCTATGAAATTTCATTTCTATGTAACCCTCTCTATTTTTAATATTTTGATAGTTGATAAAAAATTTATTTCATCCATTGTATTTAACATCATTTTTAGTATCCTGGAAATGATTTTATTTTTTTAATTTCACTGTGTATGGGTCTCATCTATAAAAGTGTAAAATAAACGTAATAAAATCAACTTTAAAATAGTTTTTTTAGACCAACCGAGCCGCACCGGTTGCTTGCCAGGAGCATTTGCAAGCGCTGGTGTAGGGTTCGAATCCCGTTTCAGGATTTCGGCCAAAAAATGGGTAGTGGGAGCAGTGGTCTCCCGGTTGGTTGTTGGAAGCTGTGTCTTCCTAATTCTTTGATAGAGCTGTGTCTCCAGATTTCTTTGAGGGAGTTATGTGTATCTCCAGATTTGCAAGTATGTCTCAGATCTTCGGTATAATATATGTTGAGATGTATGTAAATATATACCATAAAAAAATAGTTTTTTTACATCTAAATCATCTAAAATACTAATAATATGTGGATAAATAATCCTATAAAATATTGTTACATTCTAATATATGTATAAAAGGATCTAAGAATTTTTCATAATTTATACATGAATATACATATTTTTGAGTAAATGCGGCCAATTCGTATACTTGTTTTATATGAAACTTGGTTTACTAGCAAAACAAATCGTGTTAAATACAATGAATGAATTGAATTTTCCATCAAAGATCAATATCTTAAAATTTGAAATGGTTATATGGGACCGCTTTTATATAACCGGGTTACATAGAAGCAGACCTATGTAACCTCTTCAAAGTTTAAGATTTTGATCTTTGATAGAAAATCTAATTTATTCATTGTATTTAACATCATTTGTTTATTTAGAGGATCAAATTTCATCCCCATCAAGTATGTTTATAAGCTACATTTATTAGAATATATATATATATATATATTTGTGTGTAAATTATGAAAAATACTAAAATATTAATTTTAAAGTAATATTTTCAACATCTAAACCATCCAAAATATGATTTCTACGTGAATAAATAATTCTATAATGTATTATCACATTCTAATATATGTGTAAATAGATCTAAATATTTTTCATAATTTATACATAAATATATATTTTTCGAACAAATGTGGACCATAAACATACTTGATCGGGATGAAACTTGGTCTCGTAGATAAATAAATAATATTAAATACAATGAATGGATTAGATTTTCCATTAAGAATCAAAATTTTAAATTTTAAAGGGATTACAGGGGTCCGTTTCTATATAACTCGGTTACATAGAAGTGGGACCTATATATATATATATATATATATATATATATAAGAAATATGTAAGCGTAGCTTCACTGCGCCACAATTATGGTGCAGTTATCTCAAAATGAGCCCCATATGATCATAAAATTATAATCTATTCCACCCGTTGCATTTAGAATTATGTATTATTTTATCATACTAATTTTTATTCCAATTGAATATGTATATGGACTCCATTTGAAAATAGCACAAATTTAACATAATAAAATAGTTTAATATAAATAATAACTTTAAAATTGTTTTTCAATATATAATCATTTGCTATAAAATTTATATATGAGTAAATGATTGTATAAAGTATCAATACATTTAAGTACATGTGGGGCCTATTTTGGGCCAAATGCATTGTTAATTATAATGCAGGTTCATTACATAAGAAATGTTATATATATAGAGGGTTGTTATATATGCAGCGGTACATTTGCCCAAACATGGGCCCCATACATATTAGAATGCAATGAAACTTTATACAATCATTTATCTATATATAAATTTTATAACAAATGGTTTAAATGTTGAAAAAACCACTTTAAAGTTGTTATTTACATTAGACTATTTTATTACGTTGAATTTGTACTATTTTCAGACGGGGTCCATACACATATCCGATTGGGATGAAAATTAGTATGGTAATAGAATACATTATTCTAAATACAACGGGTGTAGTAGATTATGATTTGATCATCATGTGGGGCCCATTTCAGCCGTGCTGCACGGGAATTTTTGGTGCAGCACCGCTGCACCTGAATATTCCTCATATATATAAACCAAAATAATGACACATTTACTCAAAAAAGGGCCCCACACGTATTAGAATACAATGAAATTTTATACAATCATTTATCTTATATAAATTTTATACCAAATGATTTACGTGTTGAAAAAACCACTTCAAAGTTATTATTTACATCAAACTATTTTATTGCGTTGAATTTGTACCATTTTCAAATAGGGTCCAAACACGTATTAAACTAGAATGAAAACTGATATGGTAATAGAATACATGATTCTAAATACAATGAGCGGAATAGATTATAATTTTATGATCATGTCAGACTATTTTCACGCAACTGCACCATTGTTACGGCGCGCCGTGGTGCAGTTGTGCTGATTCTGAATATTTCCCCCCATATATATATATATAAATGAGAGGTTGCATTTGAAAATTAAAAAAATTGAAAAGACAAAATTTCATCGCATTCACATCCTGCTCTGTCCTGTCGGATTACACAAACACGCCATTAAGCGTCTAATGGACACCCAATATGTTCTAACCGCTCATAACTCTGCATTCTCCCTCCCAGTAACTCCAAGGATTCAAACTGTTCAGTCGATCTTATTCTCCATCTATCATCATAGTCGTCCTCCTTTTAATGCGAAAATTTAGATAGAAAATAACAAATGACAACATTGTGAATAAATACTACTTACCTCCACACACCTTTTGATATGATTAAGGGTGTGTTTGGTTGGAGTTAAAACTTTTGATGAAAAATTTTTGAGGTAGAAGTTGTCACATTGAAAGAAAATAATGTGACATTGATAGAAAATGATGTGATATAATAGGAGTAATGATGAGAAGTAAAAAGAATAAAGTTAAAATAGATAGGTTAGTTGTATGAATAGTTGTGTAGAAATGATTGAAAAGTAAGGTAGTTTGTATAAGAAAATGTGAAAAAATAATTAAAAAATAGAGTAGTTATGGAGAGTGAAAAGTTTTAGATTGAAAAGTTTTGGTTGACATGTTTATATCCCAAACAAACACACCCTAAATATATATATTAACCACTTAATTACCTATTTTCTATTTTTAACTTTATATTTAAATCATTTTTGATACAACTACAATACTTATTTTATTATTATTTTACGTATTGTCATCATCTTTATCATATCATATCATTCTTTTAATTTTTAAAAACTTTTTACATAAATTTTTTTAACCTTATACCAAATGGACACTTAAAGTGTGTTTATTCCGGAGGGGAATAAGAATGAAAATGGATTTACTAAGGTAAAATACAGTGTAAAAAAATAAATATGGTAGTTGTATGAAAATATATGAAAATAGTTGAAAAATATGAAATTAATTAGAATAAAAGGGTAAAAATAGAAAAAATAAGGTAGTTAGGTGTTAACTTCCGTACCACATTTTCCTCATATCCATTTCCTACGAAATAAACACACCCTTAGTTATATAAACTTTTAGAGATTTTACAGAGGATATATGCATGTGAGTAATAATTAAATACTTATTGTAGGCATAGAGGCTTATGCTTACCCTCTATTTTTAATTTTTAATATAAATAAATCTAAACTATTTATTATGTTCAATGCATATTGTTTTATTATGCTATCAAAAGTATTTTTCATTGAAAACTTATCTTATAAAAATCCTCTTTTAAGAGTAAATATATATTTATTAAATTTTTTGAACACGATTAGTATAAAGTTGATTTCATATATGACCATAAGTTTTACTCTTATTAAGGTATAGGATCATATATTTTTAAAATTGCAAATATGATCATACTTCCAACTATGACGATTCTTCCTTAGATTTTTACCACGTCTCTAATTAAAACTTAAAATTCTATCTTTCTTTCTCATGTAAAAAATGATTTTTATAGTGTGTTATTTTAGTGTTATATCTTATTAACTATATATGCAAATGACTTAATTTTTTTACCTAGCCTTAGGTTTTAACAAAAGGATATTTTGGTTAAAACATATGGGATATTTCATATTTAGAAATATGGTAAAACTACGGGATCATCTTTGTCATTTTCATAAATATGTAATTATATCAGAAATATGGGTAAAAATGTGATTGCATTTAGAATTGACTCTAGTATAGATATATCTATAAAAATTATGATATATATGATTCTAATTCATTCCATTAACAGTTTTGATTTTATTAACCCCAGCTAATAGCTAAGAGTTGTAAGTGGATCGGGCTAACAAGTGTATTTTTTTATTTTTATGAAAATGTTAGTCTAATTATTTTAATTTACCTCCCAAATATTATAATCGTTGAATGTGAGAACATATTTTTTTATGGATTTCAAAAAACAACGGTAGAAATACTTAAATGTCCAAAAACTATTATTTTTGAAATTAAAAAAATATATACATATATTTGGAAATTATTAAATCTGGAAGATAAATTACATACATGTAGGTTAATATTTTCATAAATAAATTGGCCCAAAGTAACAAGAAATCCCGTTAGATATGGCTAACAAAATTAGAGCCCATTTATTGATATTCAACGGAAGCGGCTTATGTTACGCATTTACATGTAAAAGCATGGTCTTGTTAACCCGATATAAATAATGGTTTACTTATCTCATGCCCAATAACCTTTTTTTTCCTTCATAAACTTGTTAATCTAAATGCTTTTGAAAACGTGTGTATTTTTTATATTTTTAAATATAGAGTTATTTTAGTAATTTTAACTATTAAAATGGCTAAAATATTTTTGCACTTAAAAATCTAAAAAATATATACATTTTTCAAAAAATGATACGATCTTGATTTATATATTGAATACATTTAGAATAATAAATTTATGAAAGACAAAAAATAAATTAAAATTGAATATATTAACATAGGCTAAATAAATCATTAACTAGCCCAAGCTAATCTTATATCGGAAGCGCTTTTATGAAACTCTTCTTCTATATAATTTTTTTTTACTTTTAACATCTAAATGATTGACGGTAAATCCACTCCATCCATTATATTCAACATCATTTATATTATCATGAGAACTTTTTCGTTTGTATAATATCTATGTATATGAGTCTCATCTACAAATGTGTAAAATTGATATAATAAAATAATTTAATATTAAATATCATTTTTGAGATAGTATTTTCAACATCTAACCATCTAAAATATCACAAACATATGGATAAATGATTCTATCAACTATTGTTACATTTTAATTCATATATGAAAATCTAAATATTTTTCATAATTTACACATAAATATATCTATTTTCGAGCAAACATGGCCTATGAATATATTGAACTTGGACGGAACTTGATTTTCTAGCTGAACAAATGACATTAAATATAATAAATAGATTAATTTTTACACAAAACATCAGAATCTTAAAAATGAAGGGAGTTAGATGAAATAGCTTCAATCTAACCCAGTTGCATAAAAGAGAACCTTATGTTATGTCCTTTGCATGGGCGAGAGGAGGGCTGTACGCCTGTGCCAGAGTAGCAAAGTAAACAACCGACTCAGCATTTGACAAATACAGCATGAATGGGAATAGCTAGGGGCGAACCACGTGCATTTGGGCCTGTGGTTGCAATGTTGCATGCATTCACCACTTATAGCATGCGTCTTAAATGACGATTTGTCGGGCGTGGCCCGTGCTTTTTTATTCTTATATATATCAAGTCATCTATACTACAAATTAATACATGCATAATCCATATAGTAACCTCACTACTGGAACCAATTCATTCATCAACGAGAGTATTCATGGGTATACGTCGCATTTGAATCGCAGGGGCAGCGACTTGTCTGCTCTGCATTATTCACTGAAGTTAGGATGACTGAAAGTAATCACTCTTAGCCCAGGAATACATAATTCGTTTAATGAAAAAGTGGAAAGTAATATTTGAGGCCATAAGTGACACAGAATTTAAAAAATAAGATTTGAATGTTTGTTGTCTGTCACCTATTGATAAGAAAGAACATTTCCCTTTTCCGTTAATATTTGTACGCTTGTTACCAAACCGATTTGAAGTACCAATGGTGTCCTTTTATACTATTGATAATATTATTCATTTACTTTAGAAAAAAAAAATTATACTCGCAACATTTATTTACAATTTTCCTTATACTAATAATGTTTCATAAATTCGTTTTATACATACAATATTTCGTCCTAAACTTTTTCATACTCACACCCTAAAAAGGTGTGTTTGTTTTAGTTTTTACGAAATTGTTTTTTCAAGTAAATGGATTGACTTGATGATGCTGTTTAACGAAGACATATTTTTCGAAAAAACTTATATATCAATTTTAAATTTTCAGACACGTATATATATATTTTTCAAAATTCAAAGAGTGGATTGAAAATACTTAAATATCCTAAAGATTTTAAAAATAATTTTTTATGAAAAATAAAAATATACACATATATACATATATACATATATACAAAAATTATAAAACTCCGTATATGAGATAAAAATACTTGTAATTACAATTCCTATCCCAGAATAATTAATAGTATAAGCTTATGTTGGACAGGCCGACAAGCCAATAACCCTTTTAAAAGTGAAATATCGAACGTGACTTTATAAATTCTCAAATTCAAAAAGAAAAAAAAAAATCAAGCATACACATGTACAAGTATGCTGTGGGGATTGCTGACTTCAATCTTCTCCATTGCCAGCTGACCAAAAAAATAATAAGAAGAAGAAGAAGAAGAAGAAGAAAAGCGCTCGCATGTCATCGCAAGAATTTCAAGAGGATCACCGTCCGCAGTAGATTGAGATGAACGCAAGCTCAATTTCCTCTAGCCTCTTCCAAGTGCAATATTCTCTGTACCTAGTGAGAACTTCTTCCAATCTGCTCCATCCACATGACTTGGATATTGATTCTGTGAGCCAAATTGGAAATCAAAATTCAATGGACGGTCAGGAATCAACGATATTGTTGAAGGTTTTTTTTTTTTTTTTTTTGATGTAGATATTGTTGAAGTTGAATCGGAGACATTACCCGACACGACGAACCTACTAGATTCCACGGCAAAATGCTTTTGTGACAAAAATACCCTCGAGGGTGCAAGACAGCATTAACTTTTAGGGTTAATTTTGGAAATGTGAGCGCGTCGGTTCGGATTGATTAGGCATTAGATTCTATTCACGCGCATGAATCTTCTCAGTAGCGGGCATACATACGGACAAACAATGGACACTGCCACAGGCACGTGGTCGGAGCCTTCCACGTGGTTGCAACTAAATTCCACGACGCTTTTTAATGACCTGGCCAGTTGTGACAATCCCGTTGGACAGACATTCTCAGCTCTTGGCCCCGGAAAGTGTCCTGCGCAGCAGATTGGCGGTGGGTCTGACAGATGATTGAGAGTGTCGAGAAGTAAGTCAATACCACGAGAACACAATGGTTTCTATTGGGAATTAAAAAAATTTATTAGGAAATTGTACTAAAAATTTAAAAAGTGATTTTATGAATTTGAACAATTTTGTATTAACAATGGGAAGATATATTATTATATTCAAAGATTTTGGATTTTTTAGAATACTTGTGTTTATAAATGTGGAAATTTTATTGAAAAGTTAATGGGGAAAAAGTTTGAAAAGGTAAAAGAGTAATATAATAAAATATGTCAATGATTAGAAACAAATAGTAGTTGTATAACAGAAAGTGAATAAATGATAGAAAAGTGTTATAATTATATGGAATGATATGTAGAAATGACTAGAAGTATAACTGTTGTATAAAAAGTGTATTAAAAAGCTTTTTTAATTTTCCAAACACTCCTTGCTAAAAAATTTGGCACTAGTTCACCTCAAGATGGTAGAATGGGATTGATATCACTCAAAAGATTGGATGAAAAATTTAGTATTCGATAATTAGCAAGTGTAAGGGAACGAGAAAAATAAAAAAACTAAAGTTGTTGATTATTTAACTACTTTATTTTCTTTTCATTTTTTTCAATTAAGGCGTGTCAGCATGTCAGTAAAGTGACGGAAGTTTCGAATGAAAAACTTCTGACATAAAAGTTTTTAAAATATGAAAAAATTATATAATATGATAAGGGTAATGATGACGAGTACAAATAAAAAAATTAAAATAGATAGATTAGTTAAGAAGGCAGTTTTTTAGAAATGATTGAAATGAATGATAATTGTATGTAAATATATGAATAAATAAACAAAAAATAGTGTAATGTGGAGAGTAACAAGTTTTCGAATTAAAACTTTTCGTTCTCTGTAATTACCATATTTTTAATCATTTTTCACATATTCATATATAACTATTCTACATTTTAATTATTTTTATACAACTACTTATATAACTAATTTATCTATTTTAACTTTATTATCTTTACTCATCGTCATTACCGCTATCATTTCACATCATTTTCTTCTAATTCAAAAGTTTTTAATTAAATTTTTTTCATTGAAAAGTTTTATCATTTCCCACATATATTATTTGTTTGAAAAAATTTATATATAACCAAACATACCTGACCTATCAATCATTTTCTCATATTTTTTACACAAAATATTCTATCTATCATGACTTTATTCATACTTTACTCCAACATATCTATTTATTTCATTCTATTCCCCTATTTACATTTTAGTGAACGAAAATGTGTTGAAACTTTTTTTAAAAAAATTTATTATGTATTAAAAATAAAAAATTAATGATAATGAAAATTCTCATTACATTCATATTTCATCTTTTGTCTTCCGACTTATCCTTTCTATATTTCAGGGTTGTTTTAAAGTAAATGTATTCTAAGAAGCTTGAATGAGATGTAAATGTAACAATGTATGATGTTGAGAGTGAGGAAAGTAAAATTGGAAATGTAAAAAATATATATTGTGAAATAATAATATACATTTACCACAAAATTTATAGTGAAAATTTAAAAATATTTTCTTGAAAATAAGTTTCTTCATTCTCTACTTTAAAATATTGCATTGCTAGGGTGTATTCAGGAATTTATAAAAATTTTAAGTGAAAATTTTTAGTGTAAAAGTTGTTAGATTGGTTTAAAAAGTTTTGTAAAGTAACTGCGATAATGATAAGGTGTGAAGAAAATAAAGTTAAAATAAATAAATGGTATAGATAACTGTGTAAAAATAATTTTAAAATATAATAATTATGAAGAGTGAAAATCTTTAAATTAAAAAAATTTAATTTTAAAAGTTTTATTAAAAACAAACATATCCATTAAAAAAAAGCCCTTATTCTATTTCTCGATTCCATTCAACCATTTGAATGAATCATTCTCAACATTGCTGTTTGGATTTCAGTCGGCAGTAAAAAAAAAAAAAAAAATCGTTCGGTACGGAAATGATACGGTAGGTTTAGCGGCGACCGTAATTACCTATTTTCAACCAACTGTTGTCGGTTGTCGTTAGGGCACTGCGCAGTGGTAGACATCTAGGTACGTCAGTGGGTGTCTCGGCATCCAGGCTGGAGGGGGCAAAATGGTTTTCATATTGTTTTTTTATAACATTATTTTGTTTTAGGTAAAATCTTTGAATCGGAAATTTTTTACTATCCGCAATTACTTTATTTTTAATTATTTTTTTACATCTTCCAATACAACTTATATTATTTTTCAATCATTTCTACGTAACTACCATAAAACTAATCAATCTATTTTAACTTTATTCACTTTACTCTTCATTATTATCCTATTATATTACATTATTTTTTCTTATTTTTAAAATTTTTACACTTAAAATTCTTCTTCAAAAGTTTTACTACCTTTCAAACATACTCTTCTTATAAAATTCCAAGGCACAAAATGATAAAAGATGGACTCCCGTTGATATGTCTTCCTATTTCTTAATTCTTTTTTAATATTTATGAATACATATGAGTTATACTCAATACATTGCTTTTAAAATGACAAGTCTAAAATTTAGAATCCTAAGCAAATAAATGACGGCAAAAATTAGAGCAAAA
This sequence comes from Annona cherimola, assembly GCA_030490835.1. Taxonomy (NCBI): domain Eukaryota; kingdom Viridiplantae; phylum Streptophyta; class Magnoliopsida; order Magnoliales; family Annonaceae; genus Annona; species Annona cherimola. The sequence continues at coordinate 12,137,291 of CM059977.1, read as the reverse complement.
TTTGATTTCATTTGATCATCTATAATGGGTCTAAAACAAAAATATTTTTACTCAAAATTTGGAGAAGGTTGTTATTGCCCATTACGCATTACTTTGAGTTAATATTAATTTGTTACTTAAAAAAGTCAATATTAATTTAAGAATTACATTAATTATATGAGATTTCAAGACATAGTTTTTTTTTTAATAATTTCAATCGGAACCAATCCTCATTTTCTAACCCTTCTTCCATATCTTACTCAAAATTTGGAGAAGGTCGTTATTGCCCATTATATATTACTTCAAGTTAATATTAATTTGCCACTGGGGCAAGTGGTATGCACTGGGTGCACTTAATATGTCGGTGCAAATTCGACTCCCCATAGGTGTGAGTAGATAATTTTAACTTTTCCCTTGGAAAGAGAGGATTTTTATAAATTTCTTCTTGGGTGGAGTATTAACAAAAACGTACCTCCATCATATGAGGGTATTTACAAAAAACATCCCTCCATGGTATGAGAGTAATGAAAATACTTGATTACAATATCAAATGTTACGATATATACATACCAATAAAAAAAAGTTAATATTAATTTGAGAATTGCATCAATTATATGAAAATTATACATACCATGGCTCAAATCGTGAAGCTTAATTGGTAGAAAATGGGTTCCGCAGGTCACAAATATCAGAAAGGAGAACATGGGCATTTAATTATCAACCAAGTCCACCTTGATCAGCCAATTTACTTGATTTGATGTATTTAAAGACGGTCATGCAGAGTTTGGAAACGTAGTTATTCAGTCTACTAATAATAATAATAATAATAATAAACGTTTGTAGGTTCCATACGAAATTGTCAGTGGCATCTGATAGCCTATTTATTAGTATTATGTTCATTTTTTTCCTTGACAAAATTAAGTGTGCTATGGTCGATGGTTTAGATCTCTTATAAAACTGCTGACTTTGCCCAATGGCAGCTGTTAAACACTTAAACCTCATTTTCCACAACATTCTATCAAAAAACTGTGGACCTTATTGACTTTTTAGGGAGGTGACAACATCCTTGGAGGTTGGACTGAAACGGCCTTATGTTCTCCCCCCCCCCCCCCCCCCCCCACCCAAACCGATTATCGTCCCGCATTTCATTTGCCAACCGTAATATTCTAACTACGTTGGGTATTTTTCTTTGGCATCAATGATGGTCCACCAACATGGCCACCATATCACAGGTCATAGGCTCATGGCCTGGAATGAACGGTGAGTCCATGGCACTTCAACCAACTAATTGCTTAAGAATGTCATCTTTTACGCTAGGGGATTTAATTCTATTGTGCAAAATTTATGGTCTGGGATGTTCGTAAAATTTATATATAAAAGGGACTGTTTGGATATTAGTAATTTAGTGGAGATGGAAAAGTAAGAATAAAACAAATTTTGTGGAGTGATTAGAGAATGATGTGACGTAATAAGTGTAAAGTGATAATAAATAGGTAGTCATATGAAAAGATAAGACAAAATTATTTTAATATAATAAAAAAATAGTTAGGTAGTTTAAATTTCAAATTATAGGAAAAGACAAATATAAAAAAATGAAAAAAAATCCACTACCGCGTGTCGTATCTTCCCAAATGCTTCCGAAACTTAATATTTCTTTAAAGAAAAAATTGTGAAAAAAATTAAAACGATACTTATGGTTAAATACAAGTCATCAAATTAAGAATCTCTCATCGAAAGAGTGATTAGTTTACAAGCTCAACATGGCTATAATATATATGAGACATGAGTCGGACAATTTAATATAAAATATAAGCGTTAGATGTGATGTGTTTTTCAAGTTTTGTCATCAACATGGTTGGGTTGTTAGCAATTTATTATGCAACTTCGTGTACAAAAGGCACGTTTGAGGTTGAGGCCGTAGTGCCATTATATGTGCGGTCCGCATCCGGTGTGTTTTACGCTTGGATGCCACATGGGCTATTATGAGACTAGTTTGGATTAAATTTTAAAGGAGATAGGAAGGCGAAAAGAAAATTAGCAAATTCATGAGGCTGCATTTTGCATTTGAGGAAAAAAAAGTTTTAAAAAAGTGAGAAAATGATGTAATATAATAAAGATAATGAACACAAGTAAAGAAAATACAGTTAAAATAAATAAAATAGTGATATAAAATAAGTCAAGGTATAAAAAATTTATTCTATTGTCAAACTTTGACAAAAAAAAAAATCAATTCAACCCAACAATTATTACATGCTTCTTGATCTACATCGAGATGCTTATCACAAGAACATTGATGATGTTTGCATTCAATCATCTTGACTCTTGCACTAGAGGTACTTCATTATTCTATAATTTATTAAAATAGGCCTGATTATAATAGTTGCAGTTTTTTTAAAAAAATTCAATTTGTATTGTGCAAAAAGCAATAAAATTTACCTTCACTTGAGTTCATGTTTACTTCTCAACATAGACATAGCCCAGTTGGTAAAGTCTTAACATTGGATTTAGGAGAGCTTTATATCTCTCATTTGAGAAACATTAATTTTTTACCTTCTAATTTGTGTTGGTCATTATTAATGAGAAAAAATATAATGTGATAAATGTAAGATAAATTGGGTATAAACTATAAAAAAAAATATATAGTATAAAAAATATAAAAAAAATCATATTTATTTGAGCTTCCTTTGGCTGCATGTTAAACGAACTACAAGATTACCTAGGAATGTTGTGAGGGTTGACAATTCGCAATTTCACAATGCACGACTAAAATTTTAAAAAATTAAAATAAATTTTTACCTTTGTAGAAAATAAAATCGATGGGTGTTCATAAATAGAATATTGTTAGCCAAACAAATTATTAGGAAAACAAATTATTAGGAAAAATAGAATATTGTTAGATGCTTAGAAAATATTATAAGGAAATTGTAAGAATGTCTCAAGAGCCCGATTATCATATGAAATTGAGATAATTGTAATATAAATGCCCATATAAAAATCTTTGTAAAATTGAGTTTGATAGAAGTAGAACTTTAGGGAAAGGAGGCCAAAAGCATTTTCATTCAATTTACATTTGCAATTGAAAAAGTGTGTTTAATTCTTATAAATGTGTTCTAAAAAAAACTTTTAACCTTGTTGTCTATTTATAGCAAGTGTAAAAAATAGAAGAAGTTTATAATTTTTCAAAAATGAGTATATGAAAAAGCTTATAGCCAAACTTTCAATGTCAATTGGTCTTTCTAGTTTAAATTTTTTTAATTACATTAAGGGAGGGAAAGGGAGACATGTTCCCAAGTAAAATCAAAACCCACACCTGTGGCTAACAAGCCACGATGTGAAACCAATCCAGCATTGCTCGAGTTAGTTTAAATTTGAGAATGTAATAGTGGGTAAGAGTTTTAATATGAGGATTAGAAAAAAGAAATATTTTGAGAATTTTGTAATTAATATAAAATGATAAAGATAAAATTGAAATAAATATGATAATTGAAAGGAAAAATAATTAAAATATAAAGTGAAAAATAAAATGAACTTCGTCAAGTCATCCTGTAGTCACATTACTTTGAACCAGAATTGCCGGCCCACCGACACTGACTTGGATGTTTTGCAACTTGCAGTCAAAAGAATTTTTTAAAAATATATTTCTTTTTAGATTTGCTTTCTGGCAGAGACGAAAGCATGCTTTGGAAAGTCGGAAGTCGGTTGGAAACTGCGGCAAGGCTCTTGCGCGCAGGGATTTCTGCAATCCAAGGACTAGCTCCAGATGCTAGTCAATACTCTGTCATTTGTCAGTATCCCCACAAAATAGACTTGAATCTACAGAACACTTGTCACGAAAAATATATAGTTTTTGGCAAAAAAAAGTATACATACATGCATACGTGCAGTGGGCCCAAAATGGGGCCCACATGATCATGAAATCATGATCTACTCCACCAATTGTATTTGGAATAATGTATTCTATTATCATACCAATTTTCATCCCAATCAGATACTTTAAAGTTGTTATTTACATCAAACTATTTTATTACGTTGGATTTGTACCATTTTCAGATGGGGCCCATATACATATTTGATCGGGATGAAAATTGGTATGATAGTAAAATACATTATTATAAATACAATGGGTGGAGTAGATCATAATTTCATGATCATGTGGGTCCCATTTTGGGACCACTATACCGCTATTCCGGTGCAGCGTCACTGCACCGGAATAGCTCTTATATATATATATATATATATATATATATATATATATATATATATATATATCAGTGATTTTGTTAGCCTGGGTTATGTAAATGCCCCACTTAGCCCACCTTAAAAAATTTATTTACAACAACTTTTTTTTTTACTTTTTTCTTCGTGTACTTGTTTATCTAAGTATATTTAATATCTAGACCAAGTTTTACCATTTTTGAATATGTTTATTTATTTTTTTGAGATTTTAAAACATCTATGTGTATAAAAAAAATACCCTTATTTTTAAAAATCTAAAAAAAATATATACTCATATCCAAAAATAGTAAAACTTGATTTATATATTAAATACACTTAGATAAACAAGTGTATGAAGAAAAAAGTAAAAAAAAGTTGTTATAAATAGGATTTTTAAGGTGGGCTAAGTGATGCATTTACTTAGCCCGGGCTAACAGGATCACTTCTTATATGTATATATATAATTTTTTTTATTGCAAAAGACCTGCATAGAGAGTTTGTAACTTTGTATTTGACAAAATAGTATGAGAAAAGTGCATTTGAGGGTGTTTCTGGTAATGTGTAAAAATTGTCATAGAAATTTTTTAGTCTAAAATTTTTTACTCTTTATAATTATTATATTTTTAATTATTTTCTTGTATTTTTTTATTTAATTATTTTTTTCACAACTATTCACACAACTAACTTATTTATTTTAACTCTATCATCTTTACTTTTCATCATCCCCCATACCATATCACACAATTTTTTTTTTAATTCAACAACTTTTATATAAAAAAAATTTCATTTAAAAGTTTTATCATTTTCCTAACACCTATACTGTTATTGGTAGATTAAAATGGGAAATGTTGTCATCAAATTAGGCTTTTAAATAAAAATGATTAAAATGTATATAATAATAAAAAATAGGTTATATCCGAGTATTTTGCTCTTTCTTTTTCAATATACTGGACATGGCCTAATAAAATTTGTCATTATACAGGCCTAATTTGAGCTCTACGAATATTTGAAGGTACATGCATAATAAATTTTTATACGGGTGTAATACGGGCACCCGAGAGTTTATTTTTTTTAAAAAAAAAAATTTGGACCTTGCTTAAATTTTTTTCATAATTTTTGAATTTATTTAAATTTTTTGAAAATCCATAAAATGAACAATTTTATAATTTGCAAAAAATTAAAATGAAATATCACGTAAAGTTAAAAGTATTAAATAATTTATATAAAAGAAAATTTTCAAGTTTTAATATGACTTCTTACTTTTTAATATAATTTTTACATTTTCAATGGTACTTTATTCTATTTCTAATACACAGCAACCCCTATTCACACCTCTCGGTCCAATTTTTATCCCATCTCCACCAATCATTCGGAAACAGGCTCTTAAGAAGTACTCATTTATATTTATATATATATAATTAGAGTTAAAAATATCTTTACGCACCGGATCGCCAGCGCTTTTCAAAACAATGTACGGACATCCATTGATGGGCAATTCCCCCAATAATTTCTGGCTGGCAAGCGGCTGGTGTGACTTGTCTCGCTCTCGTCCACTAGTGCCGTGCATTTCATTTTTCTACCACGCGGGCTTGACTCTGGAATCGAGCAGCGCGCTTCTATTTTACTCACCGTCAGGACTCAGGACTCAGAAAATTAGAAATGGATTGCCCGCGCGTAACTCCGGTTATGCCGTTACAGAACCACAGAGTAGCCGAGGTGAACGCTAGGCCAGGCCCAGGCGTTGTATATTTTTATTTTTTAGTTCATCAAAAGCTTTCGGAATGCATTTTGTTGCAGTGGATGACTTGTAGAAACCTATATGCATAATCTGAGTCACTGAATATGTTTTTCTTGATTAGCTATTGTAATAAGATAGACCATCTAATCATTTTGGAGAGAAGTGGATTGGCATGGACACCAACCAAACAATGATCCCCCCGAAATAAGTCTCCAAGTCAATGAAAGTATCAACTGTTTTCATTTGTAACCACAGGAATTAAATAAAAGATATGACAGCTCGGAAAGAGATTGCGATACGTTGTCATGAATTGATGATTGAAGGCGGGCTTTTGCGCCCATTGACAAGGACTAGGGTAGAAAGAAAAATGAAAAGGCATCTTCTCCATCTGCTTCTCGACAAGGCACTAACTGTGGACTACTAAATGGGAAGTGTGCGCCACGTGCTGGGTGGTCCCAACATCAAATACGGCTTTTTAAATACATCAACTACTCCATGCAATTTGAATTTTTCTAATGAATGGTGCATATTACTCTATTTTAGTGTGCATTTTGTGGGGAACGCGAAATGACAGCATTGGATAAGCGGCACATATACTATTCAATTTCAGGTACGTACTACGTAGTGCCTGTTCCAACGTACGGCACGCTTTTCATGGGATTGCTTAAGTTTGCAACAACCTTCGATGCCATCTTGTCTGCCTTATTGTCAGCAAAATTCTAGGTAAATGCAATTGATTAAAATTTCTCGATTTTACATTTCCTTTTATATTAAAATAACCACACGACGTTAGCGATCTTTCCTATAATTTTCTCAATTCATCAGTTTATTGTCGGCCGTAAACATTCAACTTCGAGGCCTTTGAACGCTTGCTGAGCGTTGTGGGCCACCCATCCTTCTTTCTCTATTAATTCTTCTTTAATATTGGATGACCTGATCCAACATCTGCTTTCATTGCTAATGGCAGCATTGTTAATTTCGGATTAGTTTATGGCATTGGTTTATTCGTGTTCTTTTTTCCGAGTAAAATAATATGTAGAAAACCTTGCTAATATTTTTCTAATAACGATGTAAAATCTTCTTGGCGGCCGTGGGGCTGCTGGTCAACCCATGTGATCAGTGATAGAGAAAGGATTTCCCCGTGGGAACCGCAGCGACTCATTGACGAGTTCGGCTTAGGTAGGTGTGTATATATATATATATATATATATATAGGGAGCTGTTCCGATGCAGCGTCACTTCACCGGAATAGCCGTGCAGTGGCCTCAAAATGGGGCCTACATGATCATGAAATCATGATCTACTCTACCAATTGTATTTAGAATAATGTATTCTATTACCATACTAATTTTCATCCCAATCAGATATGTATATGGGCCCCATCTAAAAATAGAATATATTATTCTAAATACAATGGGTGGAGTAGATCATGATTTCATGATCATGTGGGGCCCATTTCAGCGATGCTGCACCTGATTATTTCCCATATATATATATATATGATAGAAAGGTATAAATATTTTAGGTGTATGGCTATATTCATTTTTCATATCTTGACAATGATGAAAATTTTATTTCATCTATTATATTTATTATCATTTATATTATCACAAAAATTGTATTATTAATCTAATATAATTATGCATTGCCATATTTAAAAATCTGTAAAATTAACAAAATGAAATAATTCTTTTATGAAATATAGTCAAATCGTTTTTCATATTATGACAATTGATGAAAAATTACCGCATCTATTACATTTATTATCATTTATATTACCATAAAAACTTCACCGTTTGTCTAACGTTATTATGCATAACTTCATATAAAGTCAATGAAATAAAATAATTTTGCAGTAAATATTAATTTTAAAGTTGCATTTTTAATGTCTAAATCATCTAAAATCTCATTCTTATATATAATTCTATAAATATTTTTATATTATAAAGCATACATTCATGGATATAAGCATTTTTCATAATTCACACATAAAAATATTTTTACTGAATAAATAAATAAATATATATATATATTTAAGCAAGTATATCTCATGAACATCTTTTATTGGCATTAAACTTTGTTTTCTAGGTAAATAAATAATATTATATACAATATAAGTGATTGTGCCAATTTCCATCAATGATCAAGATGAAAAATATAAATAAATTATATAAAATTATTTTTATATAACCAGGTAGAAGCTTTACTGAAAGATGATAATACCCTTATTTTTTTTATGAAGATAGAAGATTAAAATTGTCATTTGCCATTGATTTTCATCTATGCCTTTTCCTCAAGACGTATTTGCACAGTGTAATTTTATATAATTGTAAATTAATTTTCACATTTAAATATTTATAAACTAAATTTTCTAAGTTGCAAAATTAGCCTTTATTTAGCTCATTGACTTAAAGAAGATGTGTCGCTAATTTCATTATTATTGTTAATTAATAATAATAATAATAATAATTATTATTATTATTGTTGATAAACTGGACTGTAAATTGTAGATTTTATTGCGTTACTCCTAGCCTTTCTCAGCCGCTACCAATTAGGATCTGTCTTGGAAAAACCATTTCGTTACGGAATTTATAATGGAACCTATCTAAGGAATAGCTTCCTTTCAAATTTTAGCCGAATCGATTCTTTTGTAAGCTTAACGGATTAAGTTCCTAAATTTAGATGGTTCATTCCTTAAAACGCGTGTTACTAGAATGCATTTATCAAGTTTATGAAAGTTTTGCGGGCCACGCAACAAATCACTTATATGACCATTTTAACCCTTCAAAATGTCATTTTAAATGACTCAGTTATATGACCATTAAAATTTCTATTCATGCAGTAATTACAGTCTTAGCTGAATAAATGTCTGAATACAATGAGTCGTTTACTTCTAAATTTTAATTGGTTTTTGCATCATACCGGCTATTAGTTTGTGTGAAATTGTAGAAATATTATTAATTAGTTTTCGAAAAATTATAGTTATATCTATATGGTTTGTCTGAAATTGTGGGCATATTACTTTAGTTAAAAAATTTCAAAATGATGAAAAGGCCACCATAAACAAATAAAATTATAGCATGCAAGTCAATATTTTTAAAATACAAGAAATAGTTTTTAAAAAATGTTCCTTATATTCTATTTTATCTAAGAAATTTTAAAAATAATTTGTTTATATTTTGTAATTTTATCTATTTATCGAGGCATTTTTTTTCGTTTTCAAAAAAATTACACGAAAATGATACATATGCAGTTTCAGGCAAAGATATAGGTGCGGGTGCAATTTTTCAAAATAGCTACAATTTCACCTAAACTATATGAGTTTGGACTATGGATGGAAAACACCAAAAATTAATCCATACAACCTTAGAAGTGTTTTTAACTTTCTACGGCCTGCTATATAACCATCAAACGGTGCCCAGGTGGATGCAAGCAAAATCCATCCCCTACCTTACATTCTAGTTCGTGCCTTTAATTCCCACCAACTTTAGTGTACAGTTAGATCCCAGCCTTCCTCAGCTTCAAGCCATCAATAACCGTTGGTCAGTAGCCGTCGGATTGCAGCACTCGGGGAATAACAACAACAACAACAACAACGGGTTCGTCCTGTCATTGGAAGCGGATTACAAACATACTACTCTTGGGTGATGACTGTCGTCCTCAGTCCACTGCTCGTGTTTTTTGCTAGCGTTATGTTGTACACGTTCCCCTCGTGTCCGTTTGCAATTTGCATCTGTTCATGAGCATTCATTTTCATTTTCATTATACATAAAAACTCTATTTTATTCGTTTCAATATAATATCTCATATCCGAATGCATATATAACAGCCACCCTTCGAGGCTTCATCCAATATTTCTCCATCCTAATCTCAGCCTGTTCAAGGTAAAAGAATATGAAAGTGCTGAGACGAGGATAGGATAATATTTTTCATCCCAAATAATTTTTCTTATTTTTAATATATAACAATCTCGTTTCTTTTAATTTTTAATATTACTTTTCTATTCCCAGTATAATTTTTCACGTCTACTTTTCATCTCATCCCCGTTCCAAATCCATTCCATCATCCGACACAGCGTCTGAGATGTTGAATTGACAAATGGATTCACCAACCCGGTCGACCGTCCGTTTTCCAATTGAAATTTTGAAAGATGGGTGGACGCGTCACCAGCTTGAGCTTGGTTAATATTCATTCTCTTCTTCTTCTGCATCCCACCTCCCGTCCATGTCCGTGAATACATGCACGTGTTTTCCAAGTGCCACACATTTGAGCTCTGATAATACAATGAATCCGCTATAGTCCACCCACTTTGCATCATCTATTATATTATAAATATTATTTTTTTGTTTGGGGCAAAAAAATGTCAACCAAAACTTTTCACTCTCCATAACTACTCTATTTTTTAATTATTTTTTCACATTTTTCTATATAAATTACCCTACTATTCAATCATTTCTATACAATTACCCATACAACTAACCTATCTATTTTAATTTTATTATCTTTACTCATCATCATTACCCATATTATATCACATCATTTTCTATTAATTGGACAACTTTTATTCTAAAAACTTTTCATCAAAAATTTTATCCCCAACCAAACACACCATTCAATTGCATATAAAAATATTAATGGCTTAGATTAGTTCAAGGTCATCCATTGGATGGATGGAATATGAAGACGAGTTGTAATATCAAGTTGACGATCCGGCTAGTGTAACTATGGTTTTTTCTCCTGCTAAATTTACCAGTTGAAACCAATCAACCAAAAAAAATAAAAATACCAGTTGAATATTTTTCAAATAATAAATTATAAACTAAAAATTAAACTGCGTGTGTCAATCTAAAAATATCAAACACATGCGATAATTAAAATTGTAAACTGCATGTGTTAATTTACTAAATTAAGTGTCGAGAGATTGTATCGTTTATCTGACCGGTCGACAGTTCTTGGATGGAGATCTGGACCGTCCACCATCATTTTGGCTTCACTTGAACAGCTGACAAATAATTTTTCTGTTGGACTTGCGCACGTCTTGGGGGGCAGTAATAATAATAATAAGCAAGTTAAAAAGGAATTAAAATACCGTTTCCTAGACGTGGTAGCGTGCCAATTGGTCGTTGGAAGTAGATCCCAACATTTTACTTGGAAAGTGAAACGCGTTTTCACTAGTAAAGTGGACGTGAATTACGGTACATGAGAATGGAAGAAAACGGATGGAAGAACATTCGAGGAAAACGGGTAGAAAATGTGGCCGCCGGCCACGGAATGAAAGTCGACTATTAGTCATCCCCGCCGTCTAGTCTTCATAGAAATATGCATGAACAATCAACGCATGTAGAGGTGACTTAGTTCTACTTTAGTGGAGCGGTGGAATAGTTCTTTTGAAGAAGAAAATCTGTTAAATTTTTCATAGTTGACAAAGTCAGGAATGACGCAGTCAAGGAGAATTGCCAAGGCCCAGGAAGTGAAGGGACAAAAGAGAATAATTAGTTTTTATGATGGGTCGTTTGTTTTCCACGAAAATTTTTCAATTTAAAATTTTTCACTTTCTATAATTATTTTATTTTTTATTATTTCTTGATTTTTTTCTATACAATTATCATGTTTTTCAATCATTTTATATAATCACCTGTATATCTAACATATTTATTTTAAATTTATTCTTTTTTTTTTTATCATTACCATTATAATATTACATCATTTTTTCTAATTTCAAAAACTCCGTACACTGTAAATTTTTTATTAAAAGTTTTATTAATTTTCAAATACACTAATAGAATAAGAAACTCTACTGTTCCAAAACTTTTTTGAAAATAATGAAACAAGAAAAAATGTGATAGCAGAAGCCTCAAGATTTTATATATCCCTCCTATGTGTAGGTTTGCAGGTTTCTCTCAATATGAGAGTATTTATAGATTTCTCTTGTATGAGAATATTTATTGAAATATTTTTTTATTGTAATAACAGTTGTTGAATTGTCTAAAAATGTTAATAAAAAAGAATGCTCCTCAAAGAAGATAAGATTTTATTACTAATAGCAGAAATTACACTATTGAAGGGAATTTACGAACGTTACTTACAGATATTGAAATGCATTAATCTGGATGAGGATTGTTAAGAGCTAAATGAAATCAAAGGGCTGATACCGAAATCTCATCAAAGATGGAAAAACAGACAGACAAACACATTCCAAATCTTCGACAAAAAAACCCCTTCATCCAACTATTCAGCCTGATGGCTCATCAGCCAGACACGTGCCCTCTCACGTGCTCCCCATCTCCTGATTTACCCCGGGCTGAATCTTTCTCTGGTCATAAATCCCTCCCTAGCTTCGGCCATATCGATTCTGGCCCATCTGACATCTGCTATCAAAGTTTCAATCACATTTTCCCTAGCTTGGAAAGGGGATGAAGCCTTACACAATGCAGACAGAGAAAGAGAGAGAGATCTCCCTCTTCAAATCACTAAGTGTTTTTCTTATGTGTTTTCTGCCTCAATAGATTCCATCCCATTGAAGCAGGCAGGACCGATGAAATTTCGACCTAGGATCGAAGGTATTATTAATGATGGGAATTTATTAACAAATTGTTTTGAAATGAGATGGATGAGATTTGATCGTTGAGATAATCTTTGACAGACAATACAACATTTAGTAGCACTTGACAGGGTGGAGGAGTAGGCCTTCATGGCCGGTAACAATTCCGCTATAGGGACCGGATATAGTGAGGACGGCCATCGGCCTGCTTGGCCCCGCTTAATGAAAGAAGAAAAATAAATAAATAAAATTAGCGCCATGCATTTTTCAAGAAGCTAAGATTCCTAGCTTCTTTTTAAAATCTCACTTTCGGCTTTTTAAAAGAATAAATATGAAAAAATTACTTTTATAAGCAATTGCCAAACACCCCTCATTGAAATCTACGTGCGTTTTTGGGCTGGCAAAATGCTTAACACACATAACAAGCAGAGCCCAAGTAGCCCTTTGAAGACTTGAGGGCGACCTCGGCATTTAGAAGAAGAATTGGTACTAGTGGTAGCAACCTGTATCAATACCAATGCTTCTGAAGGTCAACATGAGTATTTGGTGTACTTGGGCTTGCCCTGATGGTAATACCATGATGGTTGTGTGCCACAAGTGTAGGGTTCGACCCTCTCTCCTAGTATAATTAAAAGATAAAATATGCTTTTGAAATTTACGCACGAATGCTATGGCAGTCAAAAAAGGCTTTCAGACGACTTAAAGAAACAATTACTAATCAATATATGCTGCAGATATTTTCCAATTCGAGCACGTGGATGGTCCAACTTTCTGGTTGCAAGCATATACAAGTTATTATAAAATTGGTTAACAATGTTTGGCCACGCAACAGATAAAGCCCAAAAAAAAAAAAAAAATTAGTTACATTAAGCCTCGAATTTATTTGCCAACACCAAATCAACTATGACGTACTAATCATGTATGGTAGATATTTTATTTCTATTATTAAAGAAGATCAAACGCATGCATGGCAAGCAGATAAATTGGGCCCTGGGCACAAGACCAGCTAGCCTTGGGCTGAGAACACTTTCAAGTTTGTGCAAGAACCGCGTCGTCAATGCCAGGAGCAAAAACAGTGCTGGGCACGGCAACCGTTCCTGGGTTCGCACTTCCGAAGGCAGAGAGCGCGACGGCCGGCTGCTTCGGGTCCGGATTGTACTGGTAGTGGACGAGTCCTTTGGGGAACAGGAACATGTCTCCGTGACTGAGTGTTTGTGTGTAGAGTTTGGTGGTCGTATCAACGAATCCAACCTGAAGGCAGCCTTGAAGAACCAAAAGCAGCTCAGCCGCTCGAGGGCGCGTGTGAGGTGGGTTGACGGCCATGGATGGAAACTGGAGGAGAGCATAGGAGACGCTCTGGCCGTTGAGAGCTGGGAACTAGACCATGATGGCTTTTGTGAGGTTGAATGCTTCAGGGAACGAATATATGCCGAGGGGAGCTCGCATGCCGCTGAAGGTGAAGTTGCCGTCGACGACGTTTGTGTAGGGGGGAAGGATGAAATCTGATGTGATGTCTGGGTCGCTTGCATTGGCCATGTCCATGTGGGAGGTCGTGGCCGCCGTGGCCACGAGGACTAGGAGCAAGGATTGGGTACTGAGGATGCTCGAGCCCATGGCTTTTTGGTGGTGTATAATTTCTACCTACGTGGATTAGAAGTGTTGTTAAGATATTGCATGGGGTCTGGTTTAGAAATTATATTTATACTGATACGTAGGGGAGCTTTGTTTTTGATGTTACGATTTTCACAACGTGGATTATTGGCATATGCGAGTTGAAAAGACTAGGCAAATAAATTAATCTTTAATATGCATTTCTTTTGGGTTTGAATTAGTTCTCCTCTAAGTCAGCTTTATGTTGTTGAGGTTATGTTTAGATGGATATGGAATAGGACGGAAGTACAATAAATCCTTCGCCATCTTCATGAAACAATTTTACTGTCTCAAAATTATATTCATAATTATCGGCAGCGATTTAACGAAAATGTTTGCATGGCTCATTTATTTTTTAGTTTTTCAGATTTTTTGCTACTAATATACGAGCACAAGCATGTATTTTCTACCTATAAAATTTTATAAATTTTGTTATTTTTAATTTTCTAATATTTTTTATATTTATAATTGAAAAACTCACTGTTCAAGCGCGCAATACTTGAATAGCAGAAATTTTTTATGATTATTATTATTCAAGAAAATATAAAAAAGTATCAAAAATTATAAAATTTTATATGTGGTAGATACAGGATCAATTATGTTAGTAGCAAAAAATCTGAAAAAAATAGAAATTAATGAATTATGCAAACGTTTGCATTCAAGTAGTCCAGCTCGATGGCACGCTCGTCATCAGCCTGAGTTCGAACCTCACCATGGAATTTCAACGCGTATAAGGAGCTTTGTCTCCTATGTAAAATAGGTGGGAGTTTATTGTCTCTCTAATAAATGGGGGAGAGTTTATTATATCTCCAATGGATAGAAGAGAATATATTGTTTCTTTTGAGCTTGATTGTAATATGAAATGTGATGTAAGGTATACCTCCTTCAAAAAAAAAAAAAGTAGTCCAGTCCGAACGTTTACACTGGATCACTGCTTCTGATTTTTTTTTTTGGGTGGATTTAATTATTTTGAGATAAGCAAATGACGTTTTTGTGGTTGAAAGGTAAAATTTTTTATTTCCTATTCTTTATATTTAAGAGACTTTGATTTAGAGTCTTTCCAATCATCAGATTGCCCATACATATTTGGACCTTTCAATTGGTTGCCATTGTTTCCTATGAAAATTAAAGTAAACAAGAAAAGAATTCGCATGCAATTGATTTGCTGCATTGAAACCAAACAACGTCTACCGATACAGGATACTGTTCTTAATCGCGAAACAAACAAATAAATAAATATTAATCCTTTATTATGTTGTAATTGACCATAGCCTGAATCTAATCAGCCATTTGGTGTGATACATGCCACTGAATGTCCGACCAAAGATGATATAATAATGTAGATAAAAAAAAGATGATATAATAATGGAAGGTATCGGCGAGTTGTGCTTCGATCGAGCTCGGTAACATTTGTAACTAAAGCATGTGGTTTGTTTTTGCAATAGTAATTGTCGACTATTTTTGAAATAATAATGTTATTGTAGCACCCGCCGTGAGCGCTACGGTGGGCTCGGAATGAGTTTCCCGGGCCTTAGAGATGTGGATCGTGTTGAAAAGCGACGTGGGCTTGGATTTCCTGCATTCACATGGGGTAAAATGAGTTAGGCCTCATAGTTTTTAGAAAAACAGGCATGTGGGCGTTTTCTCGTGATTTCGGCAGCATAACGGCTAGGACAAGACGTTAGCTCAAACGTGCACACAAGAAAGCAAAGAAAATGGAGTCGCCACCGATCTTTAAAGGGAGATCGGCCCCTGTTTAAAGAAATAAGACACTAGTAATATAGAATCTGGGTTCCAGCCTTCAAGTTGAAGCAAATATGGAGAGATTTGCCAACCCGAGGCGGTTTACACAGCGTAAGGGGGGAAAATAAAAAAAGGTTTAAGAGAACGGGAGAGGTGGAAAGGGGAAAGTGGGAAGAGAGGCGTGGAGCGCGTAGAGCATGGAAGCCGGGATGCCGGGGGCGTTGCTGCAGACTCCTGTCCTCCCCTTGGGATGCCTCTCTTCAAGTGTGTGGAATGAGAGGGAGAGCTCCTCCTTTTATAGATGGTGGAGTGGGCTTTGGGCTCCCTCGAGGTCATGGACTTGGGCTTAAGTGGGATCATGGACCTTGGGCCTCTTGAATGGTTTTGGACTTGGTCCATAAGCTTGGCTTGGTGGGCTAGAGCTTGGCTTGGCCCATTTGCTTTGGGTGGGTCGTTGTGGAGGCCCATAGTTGTAGGGAAGCCTGCTTCTGAGGCTTGGGCTGCATTGTGGAGCCCGTTGAGGTGGCCTGTAGGAGCTTCGCTCTTTGTGGGCCGGATTCGGTTTGTTGAAAAGCCTGCTTCGAGGCTTGGTGGAGCTTCGCTCCGTGGGCAGAGTGCGGGAGGGCCCGCTTGGTTGTCTTGAACTTCCTTTTTGTCTTGAATTTTCTTGGGCTTGAAATCCATTTCAAATTATCCATATTTGGGCCCCGCGGTGGGGTGTCAACAGCTGCCCCCCTTTGCCAGAGGCATCTTGACGACGAATGGCAAAGTAACAGACACCCCATGGACCTAAATGGCTTTTCAGGCCATTGGGTCCTTTTTTGTAATTTCCACAAACTTGTGGTGCCTTTTGGTAATGTGGCTTGAAGGTGGCATTTTCTGTAAAAAGAAGCCGTCGTGGGGCTATCTGGTGAATACTCAAAGGTCGGTGGGCTTTTCTACCCCCCCTTTTTCTCTAGGGCCTAGGAGTTTCTGCAATTCCTTCAAAATCGTGGGGGGCCATTTGCAAATTGTCCGGCGCTTAGGGTTAACCGTGGGCCCCTCTTTTGCCGGTTTCCCTTCTCTCCCTTCCTATCACCGCCGACGCTGCCTGCTGCCGCTGTTCAGGGTACGCTGCCGTCGCCGCTGCCGTCGACTGTCGCGGGATCGCACAGCCGTTTCCGCTGCGCCGCGTTTCCTCCTTCTTTTCCGGCCGCCGCATCTCCGGTTCTTGCCGCTGTTGATCTCGGCTGTCCTCATCGTCGCCGTCGATACGCCATCACTGCCGCCTTCTTCCTCGCGATTTTCTCCTTTCGTGCGAGCTGGGGCCCGCCTGCCCTGCCTCCTCTGCATCGGCTATGGGTTGTGGCAGCGCTCTTCTCGCATTTTTCCCTCTTGGATGATCATTCTCCGTCCTGCAGCTCAAAAGGTCAACTTGCTTGAGTACGGGAGTACTTTCTTTTTCAGTTCTGCCGCTGCTGTGATTAAGAGGCGTGAGTTTTCCATTAATGGCGTCCAGCTTTCATCATTTCGCGTCTGATCTCCTCCTTGCTTTTTCCCGGATTTCCAGTTCACGGCCATTCCGCGAAGGGGCTTGCCATCCTCGTTTTCTGCTTCTGTTTGAGTGAGTTGGTGGCTGTTTCTCATTCTTTTTAAGCTCCTTCAATGGTGTATTCATAACTGCATTCTCTGCTGCTTTTGCTGTATCATTTACTGTCTCTTTGCTTCTGGATTTCTCGTTTCTGTAGTGCTTTCGTTTCTGCCTTTACTTTCCTTGCTTGATGGCTGATTTCATGGGAAATGAAGGGGATTTTCCACCTGTTAATGGGGGCATAATGCTGCCAAACGGGGGCCTATTCATGGAAGACCTCCTGCCCCCTGTTGACCCTGTTTCCCCTTCTGTTTCCCTTCTTCAAGGCCCTTGTGCGGGAGAGATTCTGTTGGAGTGGATAAATGACCTTTGTGAGGAAGAAAAATTGGTGCTGATGGAGCTGAATTTTCTGGACGTATTGGATTTAGCTAGAGTCCCACTTAACTTTGATCTTTTGACCATGGCTGTAGAGCATTGGATACCCGACCTATGTGTTTTCCGGTTTGGGAGTGTAGAGCTTTCTCCTTCTTTAGAGGAAGTTGCTGCATTGACGGGGTTCCCGTTATCTAGCGCTATGTATGCGCCTTGCTCTATCGGTAGCGTCGGAGAGGCTTTGCTTAACTTGTTTGGCTTACGGGCCTCTACCATTGCATTAGGCTATGATGCGTTGGACATGCACATGCCATTGGATGTTTTTTATTCCCTCTTTTCATATAATCGCCAGATTGACGGATTGAGACGGATTCATTGCAGGAATGCCTTAATCTTTGCTATCCTTACTGAAGTGCTAATCCCTTGTCCGGCAGTCGGTTTTAGACCCGAATTACTTCCTGTGGTATCAATGGTTATTCGCCATGAATCCATTGTCTCTTTGGTGTTAGCCCATGTTTATGAAGGATTAACTTTGAGGCGCCTAGAGAAGACTCCTTTTCAAGGTTGTCTTTCCGTCTTGCAGGTATATCGCGGGTTTCCCTTTCTCTTGCCTTTCCCGTTCATGGGTGCTCTCTTTTGAAGAGGACTGACGCACTTTCTTTTGCAGATATGGCTTTTGGAGCATTTGGGGGCTTTCATCGGGGTGCCTCGAGCCTTGGTGGAGGGTACCGGCCTTGTGAAGACGTTGCTTGCCGCCGAGCTAACCCCTTTGCCCACAGATATGCATAGCCGCTTGAAGGAGTTGACCGAGGTGGATGTTGTATGGTTGCCCCCATGGCTTGTAGTCGATCCTATTCTTTGCACTAAAAGCTTTGGTAGCTTGACTTTGCTTGGATTGTACGGGTGCTCATCCTATCTTCCCCAACGCTTCATGAGGCAATTTGGGATGTTGCAAGATCTCCCCTATGTTTTCGGCTCGCCACTTGGGTACTTGAGCTATGATTCCCATCTTTTGTCTTCGGTTAGCCTTTTCAAGCAAGAATGGGCATCGAGCCGCACGGCCTTGGAATTGGGTGCCATACCTACCATAATACCCGAGACGACTAGCGATTACCGTGCTTGGATGAGCCAACTTGTTGCGGGCGTACGTCCTCGAGGTCTCATTGCAAGTGGTGTCGTGTCTACGGCGGATCTCTTTATGGGATTCCGGCGGATTTACCGGGATATGCAAGCTCTTCATTCTCAAGTGGAAGTTTTGGCTTCGATTTGCTTGCAACAGTCCGATGCCTTGGCCTCTATGGGAGGAATGCTCCATCATCACGAAACCGCCTTGGAGCACCTCAAATCACTCTTAGATGCTAGGCACTAGTGCCTTTGGGATGTGTAGCCCTTTTTTGTTTTGTTGTTTTTGTGAATGCTTGGAGGAGTAGAGCCAATGGATCGTATAGATATTTTTGTTGTTCTCATGTATATGGCTCCCTTTCTTCTCTTAAATTTCTTTTCTTCTCCTTTTTTGGACAGCCTTGTATTTGGAGAGATGCCTTTCTTCTTTGTTGTCATGTAATTGCATCTTTGGGAGTAATGAAATGAACTTTTTTGGCTATATCTTGATGTTCCATTCTTTGCTTTGCTTTTGGATTTTGCAAACTCTGAAAAATCCATTGTCTTCTGCGAACAGTACCATTGTTTTCCCGGCGAGTCCAGATTTTGGACGTTTGAGTTGTTGGATTGCATCTTTCATTGCGGGCTTCATGAATCTTTCACTAAGACTTGGGTTTTTGCCTTGAATGGACTAAGGAATGGTTCAAGATGAGTTGTAGCTCGTCTCTGGTCTGTTTGGCCCCCTGCTTCTGAGTTCCCGACCCTTTTGGTCGCGTTTCGGGCGTCTGCCAAGTGGCTGAAGTTCTGCTTTGCGAGTAACGCTGCAGGACCTAAAAACTTTTTAGGTCAAACGGCCTGTTTCCAGCAGCAGCAGTTCTGCACTTGTGATTTGCATTTGATTTCTTGAGAGATGCATAAGGGCGATTTCTGGATGTTCCTCTTGCCTTGCTGTCGCATCATTACTTCGATGGTGAGCCCTTTTATGCATAGAACTTCTTGACATGGTCCGAACTTATGATTTCGGCCTTCCCGTTGTCTTCGGGTTTTGAAATGGCTAATGCTCCGTTTGATAAAACTTTGGCTATAACCCACGGACCTTCCCAATTAGGCCTAAACTTGCCTCTTTTATCTGAAGGATGAACAAGTAGGATCCTTTCCATAACGAGGTCACCCTCTTGGAAGTTCTTAGCTTTTACCGATCGGTTATAGGCCCGTGCCATTTGCCGTTGATATGCTTGGGTGTGGTGAAGAGCTTGAATTCTCTTTTCATCAAGGAGATCCAATTGGGATTGACGTATTTGCATCCATTCTTCCATCTCCATTTCACTTTCCTTCAAGATCCTCCAAGTTGGAATCTCTACTTCAATGGGTAAAACTGCTTCCATGCCGTAAGTCAAGGCATAGGGTGAGAATCCCGTAGCTCTTCGGATAGAGGTTCGGTATGCCCACAAGGCATATGACAACTTTTCCGCCCAATCTCGGTAGTTCTCCACCATTTTGCCAAGGATCTTGATTAAGGTCTTGTTTGCAGCTTCTACGGCCCCGTTGGCTTGAGGACGGTAGGGACTTGACTTGTGGTGTTGAATTTTGTATTGAGCTAGGAAGTCTTGAACTTTCTTACTGATGAAGACCGTTCCGTTGTCACTTATGATTGCTTGCGGAAGCCCGAACCTTGATAGGATGTTTCCTTTGATGAAGCGTATGACTTGTGCTGCATTGATAGTTGGAAAGGATGTTGCTTCAACCCATTTAGTGAAATACTCTATTGCCACCAATATGTATTCATGACCGCCAATGGATTTAGGGGCTATCTTCCCGATTATATCTATTCCCCAAGTTGAGAAGGGCCATGGGGTAGATAAGTAATGCAAGTCCGTTGCGGGTGAGTGTATCAAGTTCCCGTGCTCTTGGCATTTGAAGCATCTCCTCACATACTCCGAGCAATCTTTTCCATTGAGATCCAATAGTATCCTTGGCGCATTATCTTTTTTGCCATCATGATCCCATTCATATGTGCTCCGCAGTCCCCATCATGGATTTGGGTCATGACTTCTTTTGCTTCTTGCCGGTCAACACACCGTAGTAGCATTTGGTTGTGAGACCTCTTATACAATGTTGTCCCCTGTATTATGTAGCTAGAGGCTAGTCTCTTGATGGTTCTTCTTTCCGCAAGCGTGATATGATCATCGAATGCTTGGTGCTCCAAGAACTGCTTTATGTCATGATACCACGGCTTTTCTTCCTCTTGAGTTTCTTCGGCTTCGGCCGTCACTTGCAAGCAATATGCGGGTTGTTGAGATGTTTGCACTGTGATTTCTTGAGTTCCCTTCCCGTATGGTATTTCAACCATGGATGCCAAGGTTGCTAGTGCATCCGCCCATTGGTTTTGAGCGCATGGCGCATAGGTGAAAGTGACTTCTTCGAATGAGTAAACCAAGTGAGTTAACGTCGTGTGGTAAGGCTTTAACTTTTCATCTCGGGTTTTCCATTCTCCATTTTCTTGGTTGATTACCAACTGTGAATCTCCATAGATTTGAAGTTTTCTTGCCCCCAACTTGTAGGCTTCCTGTACTCCGGCTATGCAAGCTTTATATTCGGCGATATTGTTTGTGCACGGAAAAATCAACCTTCTTGATATCATGATTGGGGCTTGGTTGGGGGAGCAAAGGACAACGCCTATTCCGTTACCCGAAGCGTTCCATGCGCCGTCAAAGTACAAGGTCCAAGCATCATTTTCTTCATCGTGCTCCACAAGTAGTATTTCCTCATCCGGAAAATCTTCTTGTAGAGGTTGGTAGTCCGGGAGCGCCTGTGCGGCTAAGTAATCCGCTACCACTTGTCCCTTGACAGCTTTTCTTGTGACATATACTATGTCAAACTCTGTGAGGAGAAATTGCCACCGTGCTAGCTTTTCCGTCAATACGGTCTTTTGACAAAGATACTTCAACGGGTCCATCTTAGAGATAAGTAATACGGTTCGGGACATAATATATTACCTTAACTTTTGCACGGCCCATACAAGAGACAAGCATGCCTTTTCAATCTCCGGATATCTGACTTCCGTAGGGGTATATTTTCTGCTCAAGTAATATATGGCTTGTTCCTTCCGTCCCGAATCGTCCGGTTGTCCTAGCACCGCCCCCAATGCCGTTGGAGTGACTGAGAGATACAGCAGCAAGGGACCTTCCGCTCTAGGTGGCACCAAGATGGGAGGGTTAACCAAGTAGGCTTTGATTTTATCAAAGGCGATTTGGCAATCTTCATTCTATTCTTTGGAAGAGTCTTTTCTTAGCAACTTGAAGATGGGTTCACAAGTGGATGCTAGTCGGGCTATGAACCGGCTAATGTATTGAAGTTTGCCCAAGAAGCCCCTTATCTCCTTTTCGGTTGCGGGAGGCGGCATGCTTAGTATTGCCTTGACTTTTGCCGGGTCCACCTCAATTCCTTTTCTACTAACGATGAATCCGAGCAAGCGCCCCTTTTGAGCTCCAAAGACACATTTTTGCGGGTTGAGCCTTAGTTGAAATTTCTCCATCCGGTTGAATAGTTTTTCCAAGTCTCTTAGATGCTCTCCAAAAGTGCAAGACCGGACTATCATGTCGTCCACGTAGACCTCCATTTCTTTGCCCATCATGTCATGGAAGATGGCCGTCATGGTACGTTGATATGTAGCTCCGGCATTTTTCAACCGAATGACATTACTTTGTAGCAAAATGTCCCCCAAGGAGTGATGAAGGATGTCTTTTCTCTATCTTCTTCGGCGATTTTGATTTGATTATACCCGGAGAACCCATCCATGAAGGAGAACCATGTATGGCCTGCCGTGTTGTCGATTAGAGTATCGATGTGAGGTAGTGGGAAGTCATCTTTCGGGCTAGCCTTGTTGAAATCTCTATAGTCAATGCACACTCGGACCTTTCCATCCTTCTTAGGCACGGGAACAACATTAGCTAGCCATTGCGGGTAGTGAGATACTACCAAGAATCCGGCATTGTATTGCTTGATCACTTCATCCCTTATCTTGGGTATCCATTCCGGTTTAAGTCTCCTTAATTTTTGCTTTACCGGCTTGACACCGGCCTTTATTGGGAGTTGATGAGTAATGAGATTTTCGTCAAGTCCGGGCATGTCTTCGTAGGAAAAGGCAAAGCTGACTAGCCGAGGCTTGAGAAAAGCGAGCATCTGGTTTCTTTCTTCGGCGGATAAGTTCTTTCCAATACGAAGACATTTGGGTAGTTCCGGGGTTCCCAAATTGACGATCTCGTAGTCCAAAGCTGCGTCTTTATTTTCATGTCTTTCTATGTTGCCGCGCAGCTCCTCATCAACTTCACGATCTTCTGAGATTTCTAGTAACTCGTGGGACCAGCGAATGCTGGCCCACATATCCGGCTCCGTTTGCTTCTTTTTCTTTTGAATGGGTACCGGATGCGTGATGTGATCGCTAGAACCGGGTCTTGAACAAGTTGGCATAGCATACCAGTTTTTGGCTTGTCTTGGCTCAACGGTGTTTTTTTTCATGCCGGTCACCATGAGCTATCATTAAAATTTCTTGGGTCTCCAATGCTTTGGGTAGTATGTACCCCGCGCTTATGAACCGAGTTGCTTTGTTTGATTTCTTGAACTTGTCCTCCTCTGGCTTATACCCAAGTCCCCATTTGATGTTCTTTTGCTGAGGATTGAGTAACACCGTCTTTCCTCGGTATTTGATGTTGAACCTTGTTGTTTGCCTCTCGGCCGGAGGTATGACATAGTGGAGCGGGAGCCTTTGCTTTGAAGGGATGTGATGGACTTCATGTATGTCATCCATCTTGAAGAGGAGAGGATCCGAAGATTCATACACTTCGATTAGTGGAACTTCATGGCAATTTTCAAACTCTACCGGGATAACGATCTCGGGGTCGGCTTCGATAATCACTAGCCTTCCCGCCGATATGTACTTGAGCTTTTGGTGGAGAGAGGACGGGATGGCTCCGGTTTGATGCAACCAAGGTCTTCCCAATAGCATGTTGAAAGATGCGGGGATGTCCAAGACTTGAAAAGGGATGACCATGGTGTCGGGTCCCACTTGGATTTCTATGTCTAGTTCACCCAAGACCGTCTTTTGAGAGTTATCAAAGGCTCTTACATGGTAGTCGCTCGGTCTCATTTGATCCGTCGGGATTCCAAGCCTTTTGATGGTTCGCAATGGGCAAACATTAAGACTTGCGCCATTGTCAATGGTTACCAAGGGGATCTTCAAGCCTTTGTACCCGACCGTGATGCTTAAGGAATGTCCATGGTTGCGCCCTTCCGCGGGAAGCTCCTCATCGGTGAATGTGATGGCGTTAGGGGCCATTATTTGCCCGATCATGTGAGCCACCGCATCGGGAGTCACCTCCGTGGTTATGTGAGCTTCGCTTAGCACTTTAGTGAAGGCCTCCCTATGCTTTGTTGATGTGCATAACAGTTCCCATATGGATATTTGAGCCGACAAGGACTTGAGTTGTGAAGCCACGTCATATGGCGGTTCCTTCTCCGGGTTGATGATCACGTTGCGGGCCGGTTCCCGTCGATAGACTCGGCCATTAGGGTAGATGTTGCCTATCTCCGAGCATTGAAGATACTCCCACGGGACCTTGTGCGAGTCATATGTTGGCTTTGGCTTGGCCATTAGTACCACGGGTTCTTGATGAGGAGGAGCAATCTTCAAGTTGTTCACGCCTGGTAATATGAGGTAGTCTTGGCCATGCGCTCCTTGAGGTTTACGGACATTCCGAGGAGCGGCTCCTTGTAGTGTGATAGTTTCTTGCTTAGCCCGTTGTAGAGTGATCATATAGGCTTCATGACTCGGCTTTGCGGGTTCCCTTGCAATTTCTATGAAGTTTATGTTCGTTGCATTAGGATTCCTTGGTTCATGCATAGGTAAGGGGTTTTGGATCACATCCTCATGGGAGTTTGATGAAATTTTGATTTTTCCATCATCTATTAAGTCTTGGATGACATGTTTGAGGGTAAAACATCTCTCGGTGGTGTGGCCTCTCCCTTGGTGATAGGCACAAAACTCATTTTCACGGTAGTTCTTAGGAAGGGGATTAGGTGGAGGTTTTGGAGCTAGAGGTGCAAGCATATTCTTTTGGATGAGCATGTTGAGGACGTCGGTGTATGACTGGGTGAGAGGTGTAAAATCTCTGTATGCTTTTCTTTGAAAAGTCTTGGAGGTGGTGTCTATGGCGTTTACGTCCGGGGTCTTCGAGGAATTACCATTTTTTGGTTCTTGCTTCCTTCGAGTTGCGTTCCCTTGGTAAGGCCATGGAGAGATGGTGCCATGTCTAATTCCCGCCTCCACTTGGTCCCCGGCTTGGAGAAGTTGAGTGAAGTTGACGTAGGGGTGAGAAATGAGGTAACCCGAGATGCTCGGGTGTGCGGAGTTGATGATGATAGAGATTTGCTCATCCAAAGGCAACGGGCTCTTCATTTTTGCCGCCAATGCCCGCCATCTAGCAATGTATTCGGAGAATGTTTCGTCCCCTTTTTGCTTGAGCGCTTCGAGGTCGGCCCTTTTGGGAGCCATGTTTAACTTGTAGGAGAAGCGGTCCATGAAAGCCAAAGAGAGTTGTTCCCATGTTTTGATCAACCGGCAATCCAACGATATGTACCACTCCAAGGCGTCCTTCTTTAGGCTATGTT
Organism: Annona cherimola; assembly: GCA_030490835.1. NCBI lineage: Eukaryota > Viridiplantae > Streptophyta > Magnoliopsida > Magnoliales > Annonaceae > Annona > Annona cherimola. Next base: position 12,111,716 of record CM059977.1, on the reverse strand, counting down.
GGAATAGCCTTATCAAGACTTCTTCGCTTTTCACCAAAGGGTATAGGATGCCGCAAAAGGCCTTGAGATGAGCCCTCGGGCATGAGTCTCCTTCATATGCAGGTAGAGCCGGTATCTCGAACTTTTCCGGCAACTTGGTGTCGGGAAATGGGCATAAGTCTTCTATTTTGGCCGAGGGTAGGCCCTCCCCTTGATGTTGTCGGATTCGCTCATCCATTTCTTTTAGTTGGTTTTGAAATTGGTTCTTGAGGTCTTGGATTTCATTACGGCCTTGTTCTAAGACCACCTCCTCTTCTTTGTAGTGATCATTTCGGGATTTGTGGGAGGATGGTTGTGGTCCACCGTCTTGCTCTGGAATCCGGGATTTATGGGAAGATGGTTGAGGTCCACCGTCTTGCTCCGGATTCGGGTTTTGTGAACAAAATGGTGGTGTAGCCGTGCTCTGACCGCCTATAAGAGGTTGTCCCATGTTTGACAGGATTTCCTCTAGCTTTTGCATCCTTTTGTCCATTGCCACCATGTAGGCTTCAATGGACTGCTTGAACTGGTGATCCCGGTCTTCGTGGTGTGAGGATTGCTTGGACTCCATTCTAGCCGCTCTTGATCTGGTAACCACGGGGCTTCGATCCACGGTTGATTGGTTTTGCCTCCGAGCTATGGTGAAGAACCTGAGTAATCAATAAAAAAGAGATTAGTACTTGTAAGCAAATAATAAGGAGATCAACCTTTGGATGGATGCTTGGAGGTTCGAGTCCTTTTGTGTTCTTTGCAAATTTTAAAGGTTTTAAGTTCCACGCGTGAGAATGTTCGAGGTCCACGGGTTCGGGTTTGCCTGAGGCGTCTCTGGAGAAGTGACCAGTTCGCTTGAAGCGCGTCTGGAAGAGGACCAGTTCTCTTGAAGCGTGTCTGGAAGAATGACCAGTTCGCTTGAAGAGTGTCTGGAGAAAGACCAGTTCGCTTGAAGCGTGTCTGGAAGCGTGACCAGAAAACACTCAAGTTATGGAAAAGAAGTGATTTTTACGCCGGATTTAACACTAATCAATTTCATTCTTGCTGGAAGTTGTTCATTTTGGCTCGTATTAGGTGCCTTAACAGTCACAAGGCAGTATCCAGCAGGTCTTCACGAGTTCTGCTCGTTTTTTTGAGCTGGACGCCTCTGGACCTAAAAACTTTTTAGGTTTCTGCGCGATTTGGGCAGAAACTTCAGAAACACGCTGCCAGAAGACGGAAACTCCTCTGCAACTTGCTGTCCAGCGTAGACAGAGCTCCGTTCTCCCGTTTTTGACCCCCTTGCGCTTGATGTAGACCAACAACGCCGTCCCCAGTGGAGTCGCCAAGCTGTAGCACCCGCCGTGAGCGCTACGGTGGGCTCGGAATGGGTTTCCCGGGCCTTAGAGATGTGGATCGTGTTGAAAAGCGACGTGGGCTTGGATTTCCTGCATTCACATGGGGTAAAATGAGTTAGGCCTCATAGTTTTTAGAAAAACAGGCATGTGAGCGTTTTCTCGTGATTTCGGCAGCATAACGGCTAGGACAAGACGTTAGCTCAAACGTGCACACAAGAAAGCAAAGAAAATGGAGTCGCCACCGATCTTTAAAGGGAGATCGGCCCCTGTTTAAAGAAATAAGACACTAGTAATATAGAATCTGGGTTCCAGCCTTCAAGTTGAAGCAAATATGGAGAGATTTGCCAACCCGAGGCGGTTTACACAGCGTAAGGGGGGAAAATAAAAAAAGTTTTAAGAGAACGGGAGAGGTGGAAAGGGGAAAGTGGGAAGAGAGGCGTGGAGCGCGTAGAGCATGGAAGCCGGGATGCCGGGGGCGTTGCTGCAGACTCCTGTCCTCCCCTTGGGATGCCTCTCTTCAAGTGTGTGGAATGAGAGGGAGAGCTCCTCCTTTTATAGATGGTGGAGTGGGCTTTGGGCTCCCTCGAGGTCATGGACTTGGGCTTAAGTGGGATCATGGACCTTGGGCCTCTTGAATGGTTTTGGACTTGGTCCATAAGCTTGGCTTGGTGGGCTAGAGCTTGGCTTGGCCCATTTGCTTTGGGTGGGTCGTTGTGGAGGCCCATAGTTGTAGGGAAGCCTGCTTCTGAGGCTTGGGCTGCATTGTGGAGCCCGTTGAGGTGGCCTGTAGGAGCTTCGCTCTTTGTGGGCCGGATTCGGTTTGTTGAAAAGCCTGCTTCGAGGCTTGGTGGAGCTTCGCTCCGTGGGCAGAGTGCGGGAGGGCCCGCTTGGTTGTCTTGAACTTCCTTTTTGTCTTGAATTTTCTTGGGCTTGAAATCCATTTCAAATTATCCATATTTGGGCCCCGCGGTGGGGTGTCAACAATTATGTGAGGATATTAGTTAGGAATAGGGTTGTGAGGACAATCACGTACCTCGTTATAGGAACCTTTTTTAAGAGGATGAGCTATCTTGGCAAGAAATGGATGTCGAATGCTAATTGCTAGATCCTTGCCTATCTCCATGGTAGGCAGCAAGCCTTCTTTCGAGACGAGAAAAGCTTAGTACTGTTGGAAACATGAGGAAAACTAGCTAAATCTATGTTTTGATGATTAACAAATCAATTTGAGCAAGTCTTGGCTACTAACAAGTTTGTGGAAATGTTTAAGGAATAATCATTTGAAGAAAATTAAGTATAGAAGCCAAGTCGAATCCCAAGTCGACTCCAAGATCAACTTCAACTGTCCAGAGTTGAAAACGGGAGAAGAGCAAGTGAAGTCGCAGGCGAAGTCGACTCCACCTACGACTTGGGTCAAGTCTGAAGCCAAGTCGACCCAACCTGGAACTTGAAGTCACTACAGGAAGTGAAGTCGCAAAGCCAAGTCGACTTCATGATCGATTTCAATCGAGGAAAAACTTCCAGCGTTGAAAACTGAAGACTGGAGTATGCGAAGTCGCACCCGAAGTCGACTCCGTCAGCGACTTGGGTGAAGTCGCACCCGAAGTCGACTCCACCTGCGACTTGGGTCGCAACGGTCGGATTTATTTTCGAACGTTGGCGCATTAAATGCGCGCCACCTACTCACTAACGTTCGGATTCCCTCCAAATTATAAATAGCATTGATGGTGAACGAGGGAGAAAGCTGAGAATCATTAAGTGAGCAATAACTCATATCCATAAGAGCTTCAAAGAGATCAAATCACTCAAGGAGGAAGAATTGTGCTTCAAGTTGCAAGAGCTACAATCAGAAACTTCAAAACCATCATCTACAAGTTCTTCCCTGCGCTCAATCGTTTCTACACACCTGTAAAGTGTAGTTTACTTTCATTATTTACTTATTTGTGTTGAACTTGATTTAGCTTGCGTAGCTAAGATCAAGTGATAGCAAAGTAGTGTGTGATTGGAGTGTGACTCATCACCTACTTGTGCTAAGTGTTATATGCCCCCTAGAGCTAGAATCTAGAAGAGAGCAAGTGGCTCTAGTTGTATATGCCCCCTAGAGCTTTGAATCTAGAAGAGAGCAAGAGGCTCTAGTTGTATATGCCCCCTAGAGCTTTGAATCTAGAAGAGAGCGGTGACTCTAGTTGTATTCGCGGAATACAATAGTGGAACCCAAGTCACAAGGAGTGTGAGCTTGGAAGAGTGGAGTAGGGAGGTTGCCCGAACCACTATAAAATCCTTGTCTACTTGCTTTTATTTCTGCTCTCTTTATTACTTTGCTTTCCATTCAGTTTCTTCATTAAAGGGGATTAATTCTACAAGGGGTTAAGTTTTTAAGTTACCAAAAGAAATTTTTAAGAACCCAATTCACCCCTCCCCTCTTGGGTTTTGCCATCTATTCGGGACCCAACAAGTGGTATCAGAGCAGGTCTTTGAATTAAATCAAAGAGATCTATTATCATGGCATCCCAATCTATTCCCGTTCCCGCTTTTGCCGAAGGCCAATCTTTTACAAGGCCACCATTGTTTGATGGGAGCAACTTTGGCTATTGGAAGCTTCGTATGAAGCAACTCATCATGGCTACCGATATGGATTCTTGGATTGCTATCCAAGATGGTGTGATCTTGCCAATTGATGACAAAGCTTCCAAATGGACCGAAGAGGAAGTTAGAACCGTCAAGAGCAATGCCAAGGCAATGAATTCTTTATTTTGTGCTCTTACGGCTTCGGAGTATGATAGAGTATCTTCTTGTTTGACTGCAAAAGAAATATGGGATACTCTAACATCCATTTATGAAGGAACCTCCCAAGTCCAAGGGACTAGGAGAAATATTTTGATAGGAGAGTTGGAAAGCTTTAGAATGCTAGACACTGAAAATATTTCTGAAATGTTTGCGAGATTTTCTAAAATTACTAATGCTCTCAAAGGTCTTGGAAAAGCTATCTCTGAATCCGAACAGGTGATGAAGATACTAAGAGCTCTACCGGATTCATGGACTCCAAAGATTACAGCAATAGAAGAAGGAATAGATTTTGAGGAATCCTATGCACCGGTTGCTAGATTGGAAGCAATTCGTATATTACTAGCTTTTGCATCTCACATGAACTTTAAATTGTTTCAAATGGATGTCAAAAGTGCATTTTTGAATGGTTATATAAATGAAGAGGTGTATGTTGAGCAACCACCTGGATTTGAAGAAAAGGATCAATCTAAATTTGTGTACAAGTTGACCAAAGCACTATATGGATTGAAACAAGCCCCAAGAGCTTGGTATGATAGACTAAGCACATTTCTGATTGATCACAATTTTCAAAAGGGAAAGGTAGACACCACTTTGTTTATCAAGAACAATGGAAAAGATATATTGATCATTCAAATTTATGTTGATGATATCATTTTTGGTGCTACTAATGAATCTCTTTGTCAAGAATTTTCTGAGCTTATGCAGAAAGAATTTGAGATGAGCATGATGGGAGAGTTAAACTTCTTCCTTGGATTGCAAATCAAGCAATTAAATGAAGGAACTTTCATTAATCAGTCCAAGTACATCAAGGAAATACTCAAGAAGTTTGGCATGGAGCATAGCAAAGGAGCAAACACACCCATGAGCTCAACAATCAAGCTTGACAAAGATGAAAAGGGCAAAGTAGTTGATTTAAAATTATATAGAAGCATGATAGGTTCATTATTGTATTTAACTGCTTCTAGGCCAGATATTTTGTTTAGTGTGTGTATGTGCTCTAGATTTCAATCATGCCCAAAAGAATCACACTTGGTAGCTGTGAAAAGAATTTTTAGATATCTAGTAGACACTACCATTTTAGGACTATGGTATCCAAAGGGCTCTAATTTTGATCTAATCGGCTACTCGGATGCGGATTTTGCTGGTTACAAAGTAGATAGAAAAAGCACTAGTGGAACATGTCAGTTTCTTGGAAGCATGTTGGTTTCATGGTTTTCAAGAAAACAAACTAGTGTTGCTCTATCTACGGCGGAAGCCGAATACATTGCCGCCGGGAGCTGTTGTGCTCAATTACTTTGGATGAAACAGCAACTTAGGGACTATGGCATGGATTTCAAAGAAATACCTATCAAATGTGATAATACAAGTGCCATTTGTCTAACCAAGAATCCTGTATTGCATTCTAGGACCAAACATATTGATCTTAGACACCATTTCATTAGAGAACATGTAGAAAATCATGACATATGTTTGGAATTTATTAGAACTGAGGATCAAGTTGCAGATATTTTTACTAAACCCCTAGCAAGAGAAGCATTCTATAAAATAAGAAATGACATGGGAATGATTGAGCTTACCTAAGTAACAAAACAAAAATGCTATCACAAGTGGTATCAGCTGGTAAATCAAGTGGTATAAAATCTAAACAAGTAATAATAATTGATATCATGTCCAACAAGTAGTATCTAAACTTAGGATAAGCATAAACTCAGGGGGAGCACCCATTTAGGGGGAGCTAACCCATCTATCTCTTTGATTACCCTCTAATCTTTTTGATATATTGACAAAAAGGGGGAGAGAGATTGAAGAGTATTTGAGTTGAAAAATTGAGTATAAGTCTTTATGATTAAAAGGGAGAGAGATGATTAATGGGGAGAAGAGTAGGATATGCTTACATGATATTTATATGTGAATGTTCTGTTTGCATGAGCATAAACATGATTTTAAAATGCAATATGAGCATATTATTTTTTAATGAAAGGTATCCACTCAAATCGGTTTTGTCAATCATCAAAAAGGGGGAGATTGTTGGAAACATGAGGAAAACTAGCTAAATCTATGTTTTGATGATTAACAAATCAATTTGAGCAAGTCTTGGCTACTAACAAGTTTGTGGAAATGTTTAAGGAATAATCATTTGAAGAAAATTAAGTATAGAAGCCAAGTCGAATCCCAAGTCGACTCCAAGATCGACTTCAACTGTCCAGAGTTGAAAACGGGAGAAGAGCAAGTGAAGTCGCAGGCGAAGTCGACTCCACCTACGACTTGGGTAGCCAAGTCGCAAACGAAGTCGACCTCAACATCGACTTGGAGTATCCAGAGTTGAAATCCAGAACACGAAGTGCCGAAGTCGCACCCCAAGTCGACTCCACTTGCGACTTGAGGTGAAGTCGCAAACGAAGTAGACTCCGACATAGACTTGGATCGGGCAGAGGAAGTTTCTCAGAAAACTTCAAATGACAAATTATGGATTACATGATTTCAAGCCAAACTAAATGAAGATGAAGATCAAGGCAACATAGATACTCAAGCTGAAACAATTGAAGACAAATCCAAGTACAAGCAAGAAGTATAAACTCAAATCAAGAAGATATCTAAGACTACATGACTCAATGATTCAAGACATGAAGAATACAAAAGAAGCAAAGGCATGAAGTAACAAAGCATCTCGAAATTATTCAAGTTCAGAAAAATTAACTGACGAGGTGAAGTCGCACCCGAAGTCGACTCCACCTACGACTTGGGTCAAGTCTGAAGCCAAGTCGACCCAACCTGGAACTTGAAGTCACTACAGGAAGTGAAGTCGCAAAGCCAAGTCGACTTCATGATCGATTTCAATCGAGGAAAAACTTCCAGCGTTGAAAACTGAAGACTGGAGTATGCGAAGTCGCACCCGAAGTCGACTCCGTCAGCGACTTGGGTGAAGTCGCACCCGAAGTCGACTCCACCTGCGACTTGGGTCGCAACGGTCGGATTTATTTTCGAACGTTGGCGCATTAAATGCGCGCCACCTACTCACTAACGTTCGGATTCCCTCCAAATTATAAATAGCATTGATGGTAAACGAGGGAGAAAGCTGAGAATCATTAAGTGAGCAATAACTCATATCCATAAGAGCTTCAAAGAGATCAAATCACTCAAGGAGGAAGAATTGTGCTTCAAGTTGCAAGAGCTACAATCAGAAACTTCAAAACCATCATCTACAAGTTCTTCCCTGCGCTCAATCGTTTCTACACACCTGTAAAGTGTAGTTTACTTTCATTATTTACTTATTTGTGTTGAACTTGATTTAGCTTGCGTAGCTAAGATCAAGTGATAGCAAAGTAGTGTGTGATTGGAGTGTGACTCATCACCTACTTGTGCTAAGTGTTATATGCCCCCTAGAGCTAGAATCTAGAAGAGAGCAAGTGGCTCTAGTTGTATATGCCCCCTAGAGCTTTGAATCTAGAAGAGAGCAAGAGGCTCTAGTTGTATATGCCCCCTAGAGCTTTGAATCTAGAAGAGAGCGGTGACTCTAGTTGTATTCGCGGAATACAATAGTGGAACCCAAGTCACAAGGAGTGTGAGCTTGGAAGAGCGGAGTAGGGAGGTTGCCCGAACCACTATAAAATCCTTGTCTACTTGCTTTTATTTCTGCTCTCTTTATTACTTTGCTTTCCATTCAGTTTCTTCATTAAAGGGGATTAATTCTACAAGGGGTTAAGTTTTTAAGTTACCAAAAGAAATTTTTAAGAACCCAATTCACCCATCCCCTCTTGGGTTTTGCCATCTATTCGGGACCCAACAAGTACAACTATTGGGAAAGCCAAGGACATGTCTTTGTCTTTTCTCCAAGAGGGTCGGAATCTTGCACGACTATTTTTTTTATTTTTTGATTGAAATATATTTATATACATCTTAACATGTATTACACTGAAAGCTCTGAGACATTCTTACAAATCTTGCACAACTATTGTCCTGACTAATCTTGTTAAATTGAAAAACTCCGTCCGTGTATCCTCACCCGGTGAAATCAGAGCCAAGAAGGTTGCGAAACGAATGGTAAACGTCAGCGCGATTACTCTTACACCTAGTAATGCATGGGCGGATAATGATCCTCACCAGATTTGTCGGGTTGCCCGGTGGCTGAGGGGGCTTGTCTTCTTTGTTCGCAGTAGAACCTTTGCTCCACTCTGTTTGTCCTGACGCTGAAGAGGTCGTATCTCCATCTCGACTTTGTTGGAATCCTCCACTGATTGATCCCTAACTTTGTAACTGCTATCAGATTTTTCATTTTGGTTGTCTTCTCCACAGTCTTACCCAGCGGCATTGTCTCTGCTGCCCATTCACCCTCCGCGATTTCTTGATAGATGTCATCACTTATTGTTGCTTCCCTTTAGCCAAGGTATAGTTGAAACCTTAGTTTAAGATTCTTACAAAACTGCTTTCAAACACACCGATTCCTCTTAGCCCCATAATACCAAATGCTTGCCTCCCAATTAAGATGATAAGACGACATTCCCACAAAAGTATATGGAACAACCAAAAACTTGGGTTCTCCAACCGACTGCGAGAATGCCTATGTCTCTATGAGCATGTGTCACTTGTCTGTTAGACTGCATGGATTCAAGAAGGGACTGCATACTTGCTTAAGCTGCTGGGATTTAAGTAGGTGCGGTAGCTAGCTTGATCGTAGAGCTCTTCCTCTCTTATCCTTCTTTCCACTTTTTGCTAGTAAGGACAAATTTCCTCTCCTAATCTATGCTTCCTTTGCTCACGTTGTTGGCTTTCATGGTTGGCGATGTGAGGGACCTAAGAGCTCTACTACCATACGAAATTGCCATGGAGATAGGCAATGCTCTGGCATCCACCATCCGTTTCCTAGATAACTCATTCTCTTGGAATGGTTACTAATGAGGGGAACCAACTCTTCTATCGTATTGCAATAGAACAGGAACATTATAGAAAACACACACTACTCAAGCCAGGAATCTCCCTCTTATCAAAGTACAAGCCCGTCCCCCATGAATCCCCATGGATCCTGTTCACCGGGGTGCACTTAGCTTCAGTGCATCTGGGTGCACTAAAGCCATTTTAACTCTTTTTTTTTTGAATTTTTTTATGCAAGTATTAATCTAAGTGTATTTAATATGTGTATCAATTTTTACAAATATTAAATACACTTAGATTAACACTTGTATAAAAAAAATTTCAAAAAAAATAAAAAAATGGGTTAATGCACCTAGGTACACTGAAGTGAAGTGCACTCGGGTGCACAGGATCGGGATCCATCCCCCATGGTTACAAGTGTGTGTCATCACGCACGCTTGCCCTCACTGTATAACCACCTACCTTACACATGTCAACTCTTCTCAAATAATAAGTAATTATACTTTATTTTTAGCTTTTTCTTTGAAGGTTATAAATTTATTTTTAGGGATATTTTTATCCATTCGCACCAATAGCGGCGTGGTTTAGTGATTGAGCACAAATTTTTTGAAGACTGTGACATTAGGGATGAGACGAGAATGCGACAAGGAGAATGAGATGAGAATGGGTGGAAGAGATTAGATGAAAATAAGTATTCATGTATTGAAAATAAGAAAATAGTATTGAAAATATAAAGAAGTAAAGTTGTTGTGTATTGTAGCATAAAAGATTATGGGTGTGTTTGGGAAGTGATAAAATTTTTGGATGAAAAAATTTTAATGCAAAAGTTGTTAAATAGATAGAAAATAATATGATATGATGAGAGTAATGATGAGATATAAAGAGAATAAGATTAAAATAAATAAGTTAATTATATAGGTACATGTGTAAAAATAATTAGAAAATACAGTAGTCGTATAGAAAGATATGAAAAAAATAATTTTAAAATAGGATAGTTATGAAGAGTAAAAGGTTTTATATTTATGTTTTCTTCTCATTACCAAATACACCCTGTACTGAAAGTAAAAAAAAAATTAGAAGCGGAAAAAGTCATCCATCCCATCGTATCACAGCTAGGGGGATCATCCCAAACATGTTAATATAAGATGGGAGAAATGTCATTATCAAAATGTGCTTTGTAATTAGCAAAGTTACTCATAAGATGTGTTTGAAAAGTGAAAAATTTTTGAAAAAAAATTTTTGGTGTAAAAATTTTTTAAATGGAAAAAATGATATGATAATAGGGGTAGCGATGTTGAGTAAAGAAATTAAAGTTAAAATAGATAGATTAGTTGTATGAGTAATTACGTAGAAATGATTAAAAAACAAGGTAATTGTATATGAACATACGAAAAAAGATTAAAAAAGGATAATTGTAAAGAGTGAAAAGTTTATATTAAAAAATTTTGGAAAAAACTTTTAATGTTAACCAAACCTGCATAATGATCTTTTTAGACTGGTCTAAAATATGGTTATTTCAGGCTGATTCAAAACATATATTTTGATTTTTTTGAAATTTTTTTATAAATATGTTAATCTAGTTATGTTTAATTTATAAATCAAATTTTATCATTTTTGAATATATATTTATTTTAAAATTTTAAATACAAGAATATTTAAGTTATTTTAAATACTAAGGTCTGCAAGATCGGCGCTCGCCAAACACGCCCAAAGCCTGTTGATACAATTTGATTGAAACGCCTGGGTAGGGGTAACATGGGAAAAAAAATTCATTCGTTCCTCGGATGATCGGGCTGGATAGGATTATGGGCCGATTGCCAGCGCAGATGAAAGTCCACCGGTAGCCCCGGCGACTGGGAATCTGCAGCAGAGAGCAGCTTCTATTCCTTTTAGCTTTCTGGGCATACAGCTCCCCAAAGTCGATCTTGTGTTTGTGAGAAGTCGTTGGTTGTCTGTTGCATCGGTTTCCGTAAGAAGAAGAGATGCTCCTGAAATGTGGAAGGAGCTGGGCTATCGACAAGAGGGCAGGATCCGACCACACTCCTTCGCCAGTGTCATCCGCTCTAGACGCGCGGCTTCTCTCGCTCTCTCCAACCGCAAGGAAATCCTTAGCCCTCACAAGGGCTCCATCAACGCCCTCCAGGTTCAATCACTCTCTCTCTCTCTCTCTCTCTGGTAATTTCTTCGACCATTTGGCCGATGTTCTGTAGAGGTATAGATATTTCTCTTTTCCGTTTGTCAAGAGGAGTTGCATTCGACGATAGAATCTCCTCGACTGTCGTTTAGCGATTGAATGGATGAACCTGTTTGAGATATCGCTTGAACAATTTGAATGGATTGTGGAAGTTTAAAAGTCTGTAAGCTAACTAGCTGATGGATTCCCATACTCTTTCAGCTGTGGCTCTTTTAGCGTGGCTTAAATTAGGAGCATCCTGGTTTGAGCATTATGGCTGGTCTGTGAAGCTCGAACTTGGGCCCAACCATGTGCGCTAGTTGTTAGATTGATTGATACAAACTAAGCCGGGATAGTTGAACTTGCTGAGCGAATATCTGCCAGTTAAGACTCCCTGGAGCTGGGCTGACTCTAATTGTCGGCATGGATGGGTGATAGTTGCATTTCTTGTTGGCGCTGACCTCTTTCTAACATTAATATTAGACTTCAGGTTGTTTCAAAAATGATAAAATTTTTGGATGAAAAGTTTTTAGTATAAAAATTTTTGAAAGTGGAAGAAAATGATGTGATATATAGGGGTAATGATGATAAATAAAGAGAATAAAATTAAAGTAGATAGGTTAGTTGTATATAAATTATTGAAAAGTAGGGTAGTTGTATAGGAATATGTGAAAAAATAATTTAAGAAAATAGGGTGGTTGTGAAAAGTTAAAGTTTTAAATTGAAAAGTGTTAGTTGAAAAGTTTTCCTGGGTAGTTATTGTCTAAACAATTGCTAAAAATTATGCAAGAACTTTAATAATTTTGTTGGTGGTGCACATTACATGTATTCAGAGAAGGATGATTACTCTATTTTGAAAGTAAATTTTAAGTTTAAAAAAAAAAAAAAAGAACCATGTAGCTAGGGACTTAAAGGTGATACACGAGCATAGGAATTTCTGTATCATGGCATGATAAGGACATGTTGTAGCATCAATGATAGGAGATATATATTGCCCATCAAAATCATGTTTCTGTTGCATTAATAAATAAAACATTAAAAATGACAGAATAATTGCCTTGAATTCTTCACTGTTGCTTGGTGTGAAATGCTTAGTGATGTGGCATAGCTAGCTACCATGTGCAGCCAAGGGAAAGTGATTGCCTGATGCCTACAATTTTAAAGTTTGCATTAGGATGCCTAAATATATCCATAGAAAGATTGTAAATGAGAAAGAACCTTGTGATCGATGTACTATTTGTGGAAAAGAGTGGCATTGTTGCGATGTATCGAGGGAACTGTCAAGTGGGTGGAAACCGAGTGTACATTTTTCTAATGAACAAATGCATCTGTTTTTCTCCCTCTTGTTTGTTAAGGTGGATGAGTGGTAAAACAAGAAAAGATAAAATTAGGAATGAAATAATTCGAGAAAACTTAAAAGTGAGACCAATTTATGATAAAATGAGAGAAAATAGATTAAGATGGTTTGGTCATGTTAAAAGGAGGCCTGAAGTAGCACCGGTTAGGAAAACAGAGTTTATCCAAGTAGAAGGTGGTAGAAGAATGAGAGGAAGACCCAAAAAAACATGGATGGAAGTAATTAAACAAGATTTAAAAATATTACATATTACTGAAAATTTAGTCTTAAATCGCCAAGAATGGCGTAATAGAATCCATGCAGCCGACCCCACATAGGTGGGAAATGGCTTATGATGATGATGATGATATTTACTTATTATTATATGATTTTGCCCACTCTTTAAAGAAACAACAGTGGTATTTTGATGCTACCTCATCTACAATCGTCTTGCATCCCATCGTCAGATATCTTAATGCGCTCTTCATAATAAGGAACTATGCTGTAGTCTTCTATTGAACGACTAAGGACATTCATTCTGGCCATGTGCTTGTATATTTAATGTTCTCTTCAACTGTAAAGTATTGGTGACAACAGTTGTGATTCCAATCTCCTCTGTCAATGCAACATTTGCACGTTTGGAAGAGACATTATTATCTAGCTGGCAATATGTAATGATTGTTTTGGGGCATATTGTTCATAAATCTTGCTTTAAGTATGCCTTCACATGAATCTTTTGGTTACTTATTGTTACATTCTGATTCTGAGATATAATATGGCCACACAATTTGACCACAAACTCAGGTTGATTTGACAGAGGGTCGATATTTGTTATCTGGTGCATCTGATGGATCCACTGCTGCCTTCGATGTTCAGCATGCTACAACTTACACTGGAGGTGGCTTCATTGCTGAACACAAGCCTCTGTTTGTTATTGACAAGCAACACCAGCATGGACATCAGTATACCATATCATCAGTTGTTTGGTATCCCATTGATACAGGGCTGTTCATCACTGGTTCTTTTGACCATCGTGTCAATGTCTGGGATACAAATACAATTCAAGTATGTGAACTTTTTTGATCTATATCATTTATTTTTCCTAATATGTTGCTATACTTATGTTGCCATGATGTTGTTCTAATAAATCAACACTAATTTGTAGGTGGTGATGAATTTCCTGATGCCTGGCAAAGTCTATGGAGCAGCAATGTCTTCAATAGCTTCATCTCACATGCTAATTGCTGCTGGAACTGAAGATGTTCAGGTTCGTCTATGCGATATTGCTTCTGGAGCATTCACTCACACATTATCTGGACACCGTGGTGAGACAATGATCTTAGTCTTGAAGGCTTTTGCTGCATCGTGATGATATTCTCCAGTCTTATCATCTTCACTCTTTGGTTTTCTTTCATATGGATTTGTGAAATAATTGTAATTTTGTTCCTATTTATTTGGAAGGGAGCAAATGAGTAGACCTTGGAGGACAAATGATCTCTAGGTTCTCATTTCCATGGCATGGAAACTGTTGTGTTATATTATGTTGTCAAAATAGAGCTTGGAAGCGTGGAGATTCATTGCTGAATTTGAATAGTAATAAAATAGAAGGACTACTTAATTGCTGGAAATAGATCCTCTCGATACTTCTGAGATGATGCCTGCTGCTTGATCCGTTGATCATAGCAAAACTGATAACAGGCACGAACTTCTCAGTATTCTATTTGTTTTGAGGAAATCTTGTGGTATGGTATCTATAACAAGTTACTGCTTAAAATTTTTGAGAATTGGATTGTGCTTGATCTGCTGGAAAGGCAGTAAGGATAATCAAATGTAGTTGCTTTCCCAAACCTATATTCCTACCTCGGTTTTTGTGGTGCAATTTGGCTTGCCATTTTGCTTAGCTTTGTAACATTAATCAGATCTTTGGAAATTTTATATTTAGAGTGCAAGTATTCTCATGGATCATTGCTGCAGTTATATGTTTAGATATCTCAGACAATAAATTACGCATTAAATCAAGTTCCTTTCTACTTGAACTTCTAGAATAAAAAGTTCATGTTGCATGCATAAAGCTGGTTTTTGAAATTATCTTTGTCATTACTTTTCTGTCCCTTTTTTCCCAATATGTTGAATAATTTCACTGATAAAGGAATAATTAAGAAAAAGTAAGATTAAAAAAAAACACAGATAAAGAAGTTGTTAGTAAATGACAAATTAGCCAGGAGTTGAAGTTGTACTGACTCCTTTAAAACAGTATTACTTGGACACTTCTTGTCAAGGAACAACTAACGTTGAACTTAGTGGACTAGCAATGTCCAATGTCTCCACTTATGGTTATACTTCACTAGAGTGCAATATTTCTACAATTTAATGGCAGATGGAGTAATGGCTCTTGAGTGGTCCACCTCTAGTGAGTGGGTTCTAATGACTGGAGGTTGTGACGGGGCAATTCGGTTTTGGGATATTCGACGTGCTGGTTGTTTTCGTGTTTTAGACCAATCTTTGTCACAACTTGGGAGACGGCCACCTCTTATCGGGAAAACGCAAAAAAAGGTGAGTTCTATTGAAAACACTATTTGGAACTTGTTTTATAATGTTAACCATATTTTACTTTCTTCTGTATTTTGCATGTTGGGTCATTCTTACAATGCTTGTAAAGCTAAATGTTCTGTTGTCTAGTCAATTAGAAACCTTTCTGACAATCTGGGACTGGCATCTCAGTCATTGCCGGCAAGTCAATATTCTCCAAAGACCAGGATACCACCTAAAAGGATGGGCCTCAGCAGCAGCTCCAGACATTTGTCTACCCTCTTCAAAGGTTCAGGTCAAACAAGGGGTCATCCCGGTTTGATGTCGAATCGGGACTGTGCAACAGCTCATTATGGTGCTGTGACTGCATTGAAAGCTACTGCAGATGGCATGTATTTGCTGAGTTCAGGTCAAATTCTACAACATTTTTATGGTTTTTTTGGGGGGTAATTCATCATGTTTCTAATGTCTTAAGAGTTAGAATGTCTTATCGGAGTGGAATCTTTGGTTGCCATTTATTAATTTGTTCACATCTAGGATAAGATGATCCTCAGATTAGGATGGAATGGAATATCTCATTTCCCCAAAAAAAAAAAAAAAAATAAAGTCCCATTCCCAAGAATAAGTCTATTTTTTTTCATTTCCAATACAACTTTCCCAATTCAATACATGTTTTCCCATTCCCAATGCACAATAACACTTTTTTTCATCCGACATTCTCATCTCATCCTTATACTTTTATATTGAACATTGGTGACACATTCTTAGTGGATTTCATGATTACTTTTTTATTTAGTATATTATTTTATTACATAAAGATTCCGGCCTAGCGGATTTGCAAAGAATTTAAGGCAGAAGAAGGAGACTTGTAATCGCTTCAAATTCTCACGCCGTCCAGATATGAAAAATGTTTTACTGAGGTTTTATGGATACTTTGAAAAACTGATTGTTGTTTTCCTTTGTTATTTGTTTGCAACCCAAACCATCACACTAGAAGAACTCAATTTCCTTTGCATTTTTGATCAACATACAAGCTTTGGCTTGTTCAAGAATTGCTTGTATGACAGCCAATCATGGTTATTGAGGTCTTTTTTAATTTTAATTTTATAAGTATAATCCTTCCTACAATGGAGAGCCTTTGCTCCATGAACTAATATAACAGATTTATTTAGTTAGTAATGGCAAATAGACTTTTCAAAATAGAAAACCACTTTTGTTGATAACACATAAATGATGGATGATTAGGATATTCTCCATAGATAGATGTGAGCAGCAACCATTAGTTCACCTATGGCGTATACCCTCTTTGAGCCAGATGGTTTTAGAATTTTCTGTTGAAAAGCATTTAGCGGGCTTATTGGCATGTCTTTGATATGCAAAGGTATTGGGTCAACTACTACTTTTGGCATTGCTGGGTCTTTAGACCTTCAGAGGTTACCTATACTTGTGGCTTAGACCCGCCTAATTGACAGTCTAATTGAATGTAATTCACTAAGATTTGGGGCAGCTCTGCATACCTTGAAATGGCAACAGCCATGCAGGCAACATAGGTTAGCACTTGACTTGTTGAAATTAATTGGGACTGGGGATAGTAGCGCAGGAATTGGATACCTGACTGTTGACATCCAGAAGGTTGGAATACAGTGTTCCCACAAGCTTGCTGCAGCAGCACCATCAACTTTCCTGATGACAGATGTCAAGATGATAATGACAATAGGAGTTGAAGCAGCAGAACCTTGTCCCGCTGGTTGTAGTGGAGCCGGAGTACATGGAAATGTGGAAGATTCTTGTAGGAATATCTGGAACACCCAGTTGGAGGAGCTGCAGTTTGTTTCTATCTTCAGCTCATCCATGCTTGCTATCATTTTTGATAGATGGGGCACGAGTATGGGCATCAATCACATTCATTTACCTCATGTTTTCTCCTCTAACATCTTGGAGAAAGGGTTTGAATGGCAAAAGGGTCCATACAAAATAATTTGACTAGAAAATTTGAAGTGGAGCCAAATAGTGGGTTGTTTTGGAAGGACAAAAATTTTCAATGGTCATTCTGCTGAACTTTGCCAGAGGAAATTGGTTGGTTTAGGTTTTTGGTATGGGTCCTTTTGACATCATTTTATCTGCAATAATTGAAGTGCTGTATCTAGCAGGATTGCAAATAAATCTATTAAAGCATGCAACTGGAATCAATAAGTCCCATTATTTTTAGTTCATAGCAGATTGACCGATCCTAGCCAATTAATGACAATAATATGTCACAAAGTGGGGTTGTCAAAATTCTGCCATTTACTATCCAAGTCAAATATCAATTAGAATGCTTTAATGTCATCGTTAAAAGTGTTTCTTTGTGACTTTTGAGAACTAATTGAGTCCATCTTTGTATTGTTGCTAAAAGGGGAAAAAATGGGGAATAGACTATCTTTATATTGTTTGAGAGAGAGGGAGAGAGAGAGTCATTACTACATGGCTGTTTAATTCCTCGTCGAAATTCTAAAAGTGAGAAAAACTTATTAAAAAATTTTCATTCAAAAAATCTGACCAGGAATGCCGCTTGTATTGGTATAGTTATGCTCCAAGAGTAATAGTTTGAAAGTTTTTTTTTCCTCTCTTGGGTTGGGATTTTTTTAAAAAATCCATTCAAGTTTTCACTTGATATTTTGTGATATTTCATCTCATGTATCGAAGATTGGAGGTCAATTAAAAAGAAAAAATGTTTGCATATTCACTGCAGGATCTGATTCCAGAGTAAGGCTATGGGATATTGAATCTGGATTTAATACATTGGTGAATTTTGAATCCACACGACTGCAGACTAGCAAAGCGATACAGCTGGCTGTTACTGAGGACTCATCACTCATTTTTGTTCCCTGTATATCTACCGTCAAGGTACTTCCTCCTCCCAAACGAATTGATATCTTCAAGTTGTCTGGGACGTGCTATCCCTTATACCAATTTCAATATTGTTTTCTACATCATTTCAGGCATTTGATATGTGGTCTGGTAGGACAATGTTCACAATTTCCGGCCACTATGATTACGTCAACTGTTGCTGGTTTAATTTCCAAGATCAGGTGTCTTATCTCCCTTCCCTCTGTACCTTCATCTCCTACTGCGAATGGAAGTTTTGTGTTGATGCTCTTTGTCATTTTCCTGCAGGAATTATACACTGGGAGTAATGATAGACAAATTCTTGTATGGTCCCCAACTTACCCTGTCGCTGAAATGGTAATCCCTCCCCCTTGCTCTTTCATGGAGTCCAAATTTACTGCATAATGTGAATGAAACAAAAGAAGAAATTCTGAGGGAAAAAAAGTGGGTTTTACCAGATTACTGAATCATCAAAGTTCCAGTTATAGTTAACACAGGATTCAATTTTACAGCAAAATATGAATAAAGCAAAAAATTCCGAAGGGATAATAGAGCGTTTTACCAGATTATAGAATTGCAGGACACAATCTTATGTCATGAGAAGTATAAAGCGTGTTGTTGGATCCTTAGGTTGGTTTTGGTGTTTAATGCTATAGAAAGTTCAGATCCATGATATTATCTAATATTGCCAGTATTAGCTTCAGCCCACAAGATCAACCTGTTCAGGTACATTTTTCATATTTGCATATAAGCTCAGGATAGCAAATTTAGCATACCCTGACCATGGTCAGACCACCCTGCCTACTCTCCTTAAAGAGTACTCGGTGTAGACAATTTACCGTGCCTGCTCTCTCAGGAGTGCTTATGAGTGGCTCACCTTTGTGCGCTTAGCGTGACATTGGAAAGAGAATTGAGTCTGCATTCATACATAAATGTCATAGTATGGCTTTCTGCTCAAAGGATTGAGTTCATAGCAGTGTCATAGGTATGGTTTTAGACGAAATTATCCTCTCGTATGAGCCAGAGACTAACCATCTATTCAATGTGTGATCAACTTAGGTTGCTGTGTTTTGCACTATAGTTCACCTTTTGATCAGAACCTTAGGCGACCGAATTGCCTTCATAGACAGTGCTTGAGGATAAAACCATTGATACACACTTCTTTTTCTCGCGAACATGCAGGAAGCGGCAGCAGAGGGACAATTGTGCATGGATCGGGATAACTGGAGTGACTAGATTGTGTTTTCTTTCTAATCCTTGTAAATTTTCTTTTTTCTTTTTTCTGTTTTTGTTGGGGAGCTCTGTTTTAACTTGTAACTGGAAGCATTATCTGTCTCTGTAAATTCGTTACTTTACCTGATCTTTTGTGTTGCTTCTTTGAAGTTAGTTTTGAACGAAACCCTGAAACTTGAGTGCTTGACTGGCATTGAGTCCCCCATTGATTGGCAGAACTGAAAAACCATTCACATTGTCCCTACATTACTCGTTTGTTTATCCAAAATTTGTTAGCTGTAGATGGTAAACTTCATTTTTGGTTATTAAGCAGTATTCGTAAAATATTCCATATTTCCTCCTGTTTGGTTTTTAGAATGCAGCTTCATTGTAAAGTAAGCATACTTTTATAGTTCAGTTTTTATGTTGGATAGCGGTTCAGTGCATCCAGTGCACTGCCTTAAATTTTTTTTTTTATTATTTTTATCTTTCTCACTATTACATGATCCCAATTCCCAAACATGAAGATTTTATATATATACAATATTACATTTTTTATTATTTAATATTTTTAATCTTAAAAATAAAAAATTCACTTTTCATGTGTGCGCGATTCAGCGCTGTAAGTATTCAGTCATTACTCATATTTTAGTACCAATATAATCGTCGATGTGAGAAAGAAACCAGCTGGTTCCATGCTTATGTGGATAGTCTTTAATAATCTTCATCAAAAAATGCATATGTGGATATTAACGGGCTAATGAAAAATAGCTATATGAAAAAATCATTTTCCAAATAACCCCGCACAAGGAAAATTCGAAAAAAGAAAGAAAAGAAGTCGAAATTTGATTTGGGAAACTGGAGATGCATTTCGACATTGGAGATGAACCAATCAAAGGGATCATGAAACTGGGGGCAAAGAAGCAACAAAGCACTGCTATTAGGACGCAGATATTGAATCTGTCAAAAAAAAAAAAGAAAGGACGCAGATATTGAAGATGTTTTTTTCATAGTAATTATTCAAGACTTACTCCAAATATGAAGGCTCCATGCTTACATTTGAATTTTATTTTTAAATACTAAAAAATCTAAACAATTTAGCGTATTTGTCCATGTGCGTTTATTTGTAATTTCAAAATTTGCAAATATTTGTAAACTTCTATATATTATATATACTATAGTATGATTCAATATTTACACCCAGCACGAACCATTTATCACATTTAACACATCTTGTTTTACGATGATACTAGAAAAAATTTCGTTGAAAATTTATATCTTATAAAAAATAGCATTTTAGGGTAAATATTTAACTATCAACATATTTGAAAATGTATATTATACGCAGTATATGAAAGCTTTTAATACATATAATTTTCGGAATTATTAATAAATGCAAATGGCTAAATATGATAAATGGATTAGATTTTTTTAATTAAAAACCAATTGTAAGCATAGAGTCTCCATGGTTGCCGGAATTATTGAATTACTACTCCTATGCATTATACATTTTTTAAAATTTTAATAATTATATTTTACTTTCAAAAGATGCTATTTTTAATAATAACAATTATTTTTAGTGAGTTTCAGTAATATGGTAAAATAAGATATGTCGGCATGATAAATGTTTTCGATTTAAAGAATATTTTTAAAACAAACAACCAAGAGTAATTATGTGGCCGCCATACTCAAAATCCAGCCAATCATATTAATCATAATAAAAATTATTATTATATAATAAAAATAATAATTTCAATTGGAGCTTTGAGTGAGCCATATCTGCTTTAAAAAGTAAACAATTATGTGTAAATTATGGAGACATCTTAAATCCAATTACATATGCATTACAAAGTAATAATATTGCATAGAATCATTTATCCACAGGGAATAATGTTTTATCTATAAGCTAAACAATTTTATTATATCGATTATGTAATTGCCTGGATAGGTATGAATCTGGTGCCTTAATTATATCTAATGATTCTAAGTGAAATGGATGGCCTTGATTTTGATTTCATAGTCCAGTGGTCTCCATTTACAGCCAACATGCATAATCAGGAGTTTACGACCGATTGCATAGGCGGGGGGGGGGGGGGGGGGGGGGGGGGGGGGGGAATGCGTAGTTGTAAATTGTAATGCATGCATTACTGGCCATCTTCGGAGGAAGCAAGTGGAAAGCTTATTTGCTATTGCCGGAGGAAACCAGCAGCTGACGGTGACGTGCCCGAGATATCACCTAGATTACGTTTTCACATCTATATATGGATTAGTCCCTCCCTCCTTTGCTCCTATGCTGTGTTTACCAGAGGAAAGAGCAAACAGAAAGCGATGGCAGCATCCACGCATTCCTTCTTCTCGAATCGCCTCCGCATTCTCTCCACGGCGGCCAAAAGAGATGCGTGTCGCCACCAGAAACCGCCGGCGGTCCGATGCCAGAAGGCGGCGGAGAGAAGAGCGGAGCGGATCACCGTGGGGAGAGGAAGCGATTCGCTGGACATCTGCAGAATCGTCAACGGCATGTGGCAGACGAGCGGCGGGTGGGGGAGCAGCGACGGAGACGAAGCCGTCGACGCAATGCTCCGGCACGCTGATGCGGGACTCTCCACCTTCGACATGGCCGATATCTGTAAGGCCAGCTCTCCTCTGCTCTAGCAACCTGCTTTGCTGGATTCTCTGCATGGCCCCCTTTATTTTCTTCTTGTACTATTATTTTTTATTGTGGAAAAATTTCGGTGGCAGACGGACCTGCTGAGGAGCTTTACGGCATTTTCATCAACCGAGTTCGTCGGGAGCGACCGCCGGAGCTGCTCCATGAGGTCCGGGGGTGAGTTCTTCCTGGTGAATGTTACGGCGTTATGCCATGCCATCTACGCCGATATTATCAAGGCTTTTTACATTTACCTCCCTATAATTTCTCAAATTTGCAAACCACTCTATTTATGGGTTTTTTTCTTTTTTCTTTGCAAAAATTTCCCAGGTCAATGTTTGACCAACTCCTATCCAATTTTATGACGCACCTGGACTAGATATGATAATATTAGGTAGTGTTCTGTTTGATTTTGATGACCCATTAAGGCCATTATGAGTCGGATGAAGAGTATGAGGCAAAAGTTAGAGATTGAATAGGATAAATGATTTTAAATTAAGGATGTGCTTGTTTATATGAAAACTTTAAATTAAAATTTTTTTTGTTCTATATAATTATCTTATTTTTAATTATTTTCATAATTTTTTAATCATTTCTGCGTAATTTTTTATACAATTAACTTATCTATTTTAACTTTATTCTCTTTAATCCTTATTATTATCTCTATTATATCATTTTTTTTTTAATTTCAAAAACCTTTGTACCAATAACTTTTCATATGAAAAATTTATTACTTTCTAAACACATCCTAAATTTAAAAAAAGATTGAAACTTTTAGTTTTTCCTTAAATGGAGGTTTTTTTTTTTTCCCTATGTCGATATCGCTGCTGCTCTGTCAATGAAAAATTCGAAACCGTGAAATACTAGGATAGGATCGACCTACTGATTGCAAGATTTGTGTTAAGTTTTCCATGTTCATGAGCATGATTTATCTGAATTCATTATATATTATGCAATGGATGCAGTCTTACAAAGTGGGTGCCACGCCCACAGAAAATAACAGGCGATATGGTTCGGGAGAATATCAACCGCTCAAGAAAGAGGTTGGATGTTGCTTGCTTAGATATGCTTCAGTTTCATTGGTATTTCTTCCAATTCTCATTAGCTTTTTGGTTGCATTCTTCCAAGCACACATTTCACAGTTTACAATTAGATGGTCGATAACTTGATACGTCGTATTTTAAATAAACAAAGGAAGAAATAAACAGTATTTCTCTTTTTAAATTATTGATCTCTGGAATCACGATACTATTCTGGCTCTTCAAATTCAATACTTCAGAATTGAGACTTCTATAAATTTATACTGCCAATTCATTTCAGTTGTGAATTTCAAATTATTTATTGGTTTATATTTTCAATAGGTGGGATTATTCAGATCCTGGGTACCTTGATGCCTTAAAACATCTCGCAGATCTAAAAGAAGAGGGTTGGTCTGATTAGTTGAATGTCCCATTCATTTATTTTCTTACGTTTTTCTATTTCTGTTCCTTCCTTGTTGTGATGGATTGGATGATTTTGTTGAATGGTACGCAGGTATGATCAAGACTTTGGCATTGACAAACTTTGACACTGAGAAGCTACAGATAATCCTAGAAAGTGGGATTTCAATTGTTAGCAATCAGGTAGCAATTGTCAACCCTATGAGGCGCTATTAAAAACTCGGTTTTTAGTGGAGCTCGGATTGCACCCATTTGTTTCAAGTTCATGTGGAATTCATCAAAATTGGTGTTTTGTGGAAGGATGTTGATGATAAGTTGTTCTCCTTTGTCTTCCGAAAACAGCAATCCCAGTTGCTCTGTGCATCCAAACACCCCTTTGCATCATGCTTCACATGTCTGCGACTATCAGCTAACCAGGTAATGATGTTTCCATCACAGGTGCAACATTCTATCGTTGACATGCGTCCTCAACAGAGAATGGCAGAAGTTTGTCAGCTAGCAGGAGTTAAACTTATAACGTCTCTCCATTTCTCATAATCTCCCTGAACTCCTATTATGTCATGTGACTTGTTGCTGTAAAAAACCACCAACAGAAAAAATACTGGGGCACAACTTTGCTAAAAATCCATGATTACTTTAGCTCCCGACTAAAGGTTTGTAGAGCATTTTAATTAGGTTATCAATCCTTGGCCAAAGCAGTTAGTGGCTAATTTCGATAACACAAGTTTGACTCAATGATGCCTGCAGCGGTTGCAGTTGAACTGGGCTTGATTTTTTTATTTTTTTTTTGCCCAGGAAATCGTCAAGTGGGCTGCATGCTTGCATCTTATGTGCCTTAGATATACAGCTACAAATGACACTGCTGGTATTGGGAAGTGGCTCCTGTACGCGTTCGGATGCCATTTACCATACCTCTTCATGTGTGCATGCATTTGTTTGCATATGTTCACACACGTGCACTCAATACTCATTTATTTGGGTCTTTTCTCACCTTGTTGAAGTGAACTCATAAAATCTAAATCCGTAAGAAAGAAGGATTAAAATAATGCTGAACTTTAAAAAACAACGTTCGAGTGTCTGATAGACTTTGTCAGCTCTGAATCTAGTTCACCTTTGCCTGTGTTTGTGAATTTCTGCACGCTTTAGGATCCGGTGTACTTTCTTATGCAGGTATGGAACTGCGATGGGTGGTCTGCTATCAGAGAAATATCTAGGGACCAACTTCTCAATTCCTTTTGCTGGCCCACCTCTAAACACTCCCTCTCTTCGGAAGTACAAACAGGTATGCCCTCTTATCAAGTTTCCATGTTTCAATCATCATTCAAATGCACAAACTTGGCGCTGTGCATCAGTTGGGACCTATTGGATAAATGATTTTCATCAGATACACCATGTATCTCACCTTGAATGTAGCTTTTGTATCTGTTCAAATTCACCTCATTCGAGGCCATTTTCATAGAGGGGCCTACATCCTGAATGCTTCCCGGCTTTTCACATGCTAGTCATCTCGTGGGCTTTTAGGGATGTGTGGTGCACAGGCAGCAGAGCAAGGATTTGCCATTTGACATCTCAGATTTTATTCTCAATATTGCAGATGGTTGATGCTTGGGGAGGATGGAATCTGTTCCAAGATTTACTTCAAACACTGAAGAGAATAGCTTCTAAGCATGATGTTTCTATCCCAACTGTAGCTGTGAAATACATACTCGATCAGGTGGATTTTTTTTTATCGCTAATGCAAATAAGTTATTGTCTGTTTCTTCGCAATTCTAATCTATGAATCTGCATGGCAGGAATTGGTCATGGAAAGGTGGCCTGCTCATGTATAGTTTCCTCGTGTGTTTCCTTCTTACGATGACTCATTTAAAATGCTTTTTTTCTGCGTGAGAACTTGCAGCCTGCTGTCGCAGGGTCAATGGTAGGTGTTCGATTCGGCCTCTCCGACCACATCCAAGATACCAATGCAGTTTTTTCTTTGATTTTGGACGATGATGATAAAAGGGGCATTGAAGAGATATCAAAGAAAGGGGAAGATTTGGTGAAGGTGATAGGCGATTGTGGTGATGAGTACAGGAGTTAGATTGAGTGGTCATCCTGGTGATGGACTGATGGTTAACAGAAATGATGCCGATTGAATCAGCGGTCAGTACTGGCATATGATTAAACTCATACTTCAACCATGAGAGGTCCAAATCATTTTATTAGTTCTGTCTCAAATTCTAATAAGCTACTTCGCATTCCATAATCAGATTACTAGAACTTGCCTGCTGAAATGGGTGTTTGGTTTAATATCTTCTCCAAATGAACGCTCGAATTGTTTGTTTCTTGCACATATGGTTAGTTCAATATACAAATTATAAAGGATAATCGAAGGGGGCTGCTCACATGCGATGCATGGCAGCCCTCATATGATACCTTATTATTTCTATTTATTTTTATTTTTTTTGTTCATAAATATATTTTTCTAAGTATATTTAACTCATGTATCAAGTTAACCTCTGCCTCTATGTAATCAGATTACATAGAAACGGCTTCATTTAACTTTATCAATTTTTAAGATGCTGATGATTGATATAAAATCTAATTTATTCATTATATTTAACTTCATTTGTTTATTTGGAAAACTAAATCTCATCCAAATTAAGTATGTGCACAGACTACGTTTGCTTAAAAATAGATATATTTGTATGTAAATTAGAGAAAATGATTAGATTTATTTATATATATATTAGAATATAATAATACTTTATAAAATTATTTATCCATATAGTAGTGATATTTTGTATAGTTTAAATATAAAAAGACTATTTTAAAATTGATATCTAATATTAAACCATTTTATTATATTGATTTTACACATTTGTAGATAAGGCTCTTGCATAATGATACTAAATAAATGAAAAGACTTTCATGATAATTTAAATAATGTTAAATACAACATACTAAGTGTATCTTTCATCAACTATTAAGCTATTAAAAAGGAAGAGAAAACATAAAATATGAGTTTCATAGAAGCATAGCCTTATCAAGTACAATATTTTATTTATTTATTTTTACTTTAAAAATCATCAATTTCAGGGATATTTAAATCATTTTCACTCCTTAAAACTTCGATTTTTAAAAATATAAAATAAACATGTAAAAATATTATAAAATGATAAAATTTGATATTTAGATTAAATAAACATGTTTATGAAAAAATAAAAAATGAAAAACAGGCATTGTATGGGGGCTGCCATCGCATGGGAGTAGCACCCTTAATCCAAAGAAAACAAAGGTTTTACTTTTTTTGGTTTTGTGACTGATGTAATAATATTTTTTTGGTATACATATCATCTAAAAATATAAGACTAGTAATAAACTTTATTACACTTCATAAACGTTAATTTCGAAGAAAACACAGTCAGTAGCCTGGAGACTTTCGCTTCCTTTGGAGCAGTGGAGCATCCCTTCTAATCCGCTTCCTTTTTATAAAAAAAAAAAAAAAAAAAAGGGTAATCCGCTTCCCCTTTTTTTTTTCGAAAAAATAATTCTTATCTTTCAATTCAAGTCATCCCAAGTACATTTTTCAATTCTTACTCAACGAGTACAAATCTAACAATGTAACTAAAAATGTATCTACATGAGCCATCATCCCTGAAATGGGAGACAAAAGCTCCTCGCAACGGTATCCAGACACCCCGTAACTAAGGTAGGAAACAGACCAGCTGGCTATGCTCATGCTGCATCCGCCTCCCTTTTGTTTTTCTATTGGGACTTGGGAGCGAAAGGAAGTTTAAAGAATGGGAAACTGAAAGAATGAAAGAATCAACGAATTGTACCCACACATTACATGTACACATGCGTACCAGTAGATTTTTGCTATTAAATTATATTCTGATTTCTTACTACATGTTTTAGTATATTGATAATAATGAAAATTTTATGAAGTAATTTATCAGATCTAACCGAACTAGATTTAACGGTCCGGCCCTTTAAGAACAGTGGCAGCACTGTCATCCGTAATATCGTTGTGTATTTTTTGCAACATATGTTACTGCGTCATGGAAAACATTGCAAAATATCTTACACCTATTTAAGGCTGTTTGTAGAGCAGTGGCTGGCAGACCACGATATCATGGATGACATTCCATGGAAAAAAAAGCTCCACCTCACAGCTCGATTGCGGGTGCGAGTGGAACGGCTGTTTTATTGCCTGGACAGGCAGAGGCAGAGACTACCTTAACCCTTCCATTCAGCACCTGGTAAAAAAGGGACCATCACAACATATTTATAGAGATTAGCAAGGGCATAGCTTAAATATTTTTCATAATTTATTTTACCCAGAAGAAACCATCAAATAAAGGCCAATTCAAAAAATAAAATAAAAAATAAAATAAAGGCCAATATGACCCCAATATCAACATGCCACACCCACACCGTATCATTTTTCAGGCTGTTGAATTAGCATTCAACATCGATTATTTAGACCCACATCCTTGATAATCCTTACTGCTGCCGTTTCGAGTTGAATCTTTAATGGTATTATGGAAAATGGATATTATCGATCATCCACATTGAACCACTGGAACAATTCCAACAACTTGAACATCAACTGTGCACCTCACAAGGGTCGTGCTAATATAGTAGTAAACACTAATTACGATTCCATTTAACATTAATCCATGTATACGCATTATGCAAGCACATAGTTACGCCCCAAAATTTGACCTCATATTGTGGGTCCATATATGACACAAAAGTGTGAGAAGTTACCTGTTCTCAAAACATAAAGCTCTATCCTCTATGCAACATCATATGTCACAAAAATCTTCATGCCCGAAAATCGTAATCCAATTACTCAAAAACGTTCACTGCCTTGAATCAAAGTGCAAATTAACATATTATTAACAACAAGTCTTCAAGTTAAAAGTTGCATCATCTTTGTTCAAAAACTACGTTATACAACTACTTAGGTGGAAAGTAAAATTCTGATTCTACTCTTGTCACAGCCCAAGGCTCTCACGGGAAGAAAAACATCATTTAGTACCACTAGTTTCACCTGGATAGCCTGAAAAAAACTCAAAAGTCATCCAACGCTCAATATGTTAATTGTATGATTTGTAAATAGGAACAATTACACAAATTACATCATTAAGGAAATATCATCATCATCATCATCATAAGTTGTTTCCCACCTATGTAGGGTCCGCTATGTGGATCCTATTGTGCCATTTTTGACGATCTTAAACTATGTGTTCCAGCGATCTCAAACATTTTCATATCTTCTTTAATTACTTTTAACCATTTTTTGGGAGGTTTTTTTCTCATTCTCTTATTGAATCAGTTCTTGGCACCATGTGATCTAAAATCTTAATTGGTTCATCATCTAAGTGTTTGCTACTATTAAAGTTGCATCTTATATATTCAGTTTATGTTTCACTAAATCCAATAAATGTTATATTCTTTCATTCGAAAAAAAAAATCTTCATTCAAAAAAATAAATGTTATATTCTAGAGTCTCTTTTCACTTGTTTAATTTCAAGTTTACTATATTTTCATCTATTTGGACTATCTTATCTGCAAATACTTTGCATCAAGAAATTTTTCTTGAAAATATCTTATAAGTTCATATATAACTAAAGTGAAAAAGTAGGTGATTTAAGGCTAAGCCTTGATGCAAAACTATTATAATGGGGAAATCACATGTATCTTTATTTACGGTCCTAAATCAATAATAATCACATGTAGGTTCGTTTTCTTCTATTTATACTTCTTAAATAACTGTCTAAGAATTTACAATCGTATTTCCTTCTAGCTAAGGTATGTTCAGTTTTTTTGTAAATTTTCATATAATATTTCCTTAATAATTTAAAATCGTTAAGGAAGTATGGTATAAAGATTTATGAAATAAGATCATGATGAACATGATCTTCTAACTGATGCTCTAAAACACTTACTGCATTCTAAATGTTCCTCATGATACGATACTTATGACAAAGTCAATGACATCTCAATAGGGGATCTGTCACTATCAAGTAGGTTCACAACAATGCTCCATGTAGTGTTAAACCATAAAACCAATGTCATTTCTGTAGCACCGCAATATGCAATGTGCATGAACAATTTCCAGTTTGACTACAAGTCAAGCTCTATCATGACTGTATAATATTATAAAATTCTTCCAATACCCAATATGGCTACATGTCAATTCAACAACTTTATGATGCACTAAAAATTTATAATTGAATCTGGGTCAAAAGACATATAATTGAATCAAAATCATCGTTATAAGCCTTCCACTATGAGACTTCTTGTTTGCCAATGAATGATTACACTAAACAGTCTTCCTAGATGTTTTAATGGCACGCAAGATACGCAACTTAAACAGGATCACACCTATCCATATTCTACTTTCAAATTGATAATCATTTCCAACGAGCTTTGCAAATTGAACCTGTGATCTGCAGTTACATCCCAGCAGGTAAAGTACGAATTCAGATCCTGCCTCTAATATTAAGGTTATGTACCCCAGGGAACCACTAACTGAAACCAGCCTCATCACTGTCATCAAATGCCCAAACTCCTCTATGGATTGTGATTTAATATGTTTATTCTATTTCTTGCATGCAAATGTCAGCAGCCAGCCAACAAAACCAACTTACCAAAGCTAATACTAGACATCCATGATATTCTTATCTTCAAAACTACCTGATTTCTGGTAGCTAAGTACCAAAAAAAATCTTGCATAGTCAGCCACTTCCAACTCATTCATTCATACCCAGCATCAGTTAGTTAACAAAGTTTTAGGACTAGCATAAGCATCCCCACTCTCCAAGCATAACAGTAGCAACAAGAAATGAAATAACCCGATTGAATTTGAAACCACTCGTTGATGGGAAATTGTTACAAGATGTATCATAAATGATTCATTGCAACATGAAAAAACTACATAGCTTTCTTGGCAAACCATAAATCTACAGGCCCTCTACCCCAATCATCATACCTTATAAAACAGTATTCTAGATAGATGTTCCCAATTTCAAAGTTAAGATCGTACCTTATTTATCCAACAATGCTCTCAGAACTCAGTCAACAATTGACTCCATCAGAACACCACCTGAATAATAAAGAAACAATAATTAAGATCTCCTTCAGTTGCCAAATGTCTATTAATCAAGCCAGATATTTTAGCAGGGGGCATTACATCCCCACTTCTAAAGAAGTTTCACCCTCAAACTGAACATACCTTAGCTAGCAAAAAGTTCAGGGAACTTTGCTTTCATATCCCGCTCCAATTCCCATGTAGCTTCTCTCTCCACATGATTTTCCCATTGCACCTTTATGTAACAAGTACTATGATTCCTGCTATGATGATCTTTCATATTGATGATCCGCATTGGCCGTTCATCATAAGTCAAGTCCTCTCTTAGTTGCCAAAGCATATGATTAATTACATGTCTTGAATCAAATACATACTTCCGTAGCATTGACACATGAAACACAGCGTGTATTCCAACCATACTTGGTGGTAACATAATTTTGTATGCTGAACCTCCCATGCTCTCCAATACTTCAAATGGCCCCACAAACCGAAAGCTTAATTTCTTAGGCAATCCATATCTCATCAATTCCACAGTTGGTGTTACCTTTAAAAAAACATGATCTCCAACTTCAAATTTCAATTCTTTCCTTCTATTATCTGCATAGCTCTTCCGTCGACTTTGAGAAACTCGAATCCGTTCCCTTATCATCCACACTTTTTTTACCACTTGTTGCACTAAACTGGATCCCAGTAATTTCCGTTCACCAACATCATCCCAACACAATGGAGATCGATATTTCCTTCTATATAATGCTTCAAAAGGTGTCATTTGAATGATGGCTTGATAGCTATTATTATAGGTAAATTCTATTAATGGTAGATGCAGATCCCATTCTCCTTTAAAATCAAGAACGCAAGCTCGCAACATATCTTCTAGTATTTGCATAATTCTCTCCATCCATTCATTAGTTTGGCATGAAAAGGCAGAACTAGATGTTAAGCAAATCCCCAACATTGCTTGCAAACTCTTCCAGAACTTTGAAACAAAATTTGGATCTCTATTTGACAAAATGGAAACTGGGAAGCCATGCAACTTAACAATTTCCTCATTGTACAAAGTGGTCAACTTCTCTAAAGAATAAGTTATCTCAATAGGTAAAAAATGTGCTGACTTTGTTAATCTATCAATAATTACCCATATGGCATCGGAACCATTAGATGTTCTAGGCAATCCAAACACAAAATCCATCATAATATGCTCCCATTTCCATTCAAGAATCGGCAAAGGCTGTAGTTGTACTGATGGTCTTTGATGTTCTATTTCCACTTGCTGGCAAGCCAAACACTGAAATACATGTTGTGCGATATCCTTTTTCATGTTACACCACCAAAAGTTTGCTTTTAAATCCCTATACATTTTTGTTCCCCCCAAATGCGCCATATATCCGGAACTATGCACTTCATTCATAATTTCCTTCTTCAATTCAAAATTATCAGGCACACACAGACGATTTAAGAATCTTAATGAACCATCACCATGTATTTGAAACATTGATTCTTTACTTGCCTTCAATCCATCTCGAATCCTTTGCAAATTTTGATCACTATGTTGTGCTAATTTGATTCGATCTACCAATGTCGGTTGCATAGCCAAGAGGAACAATTGAGAATTTGCCCCACGGTTATAGACTTCTAGCCTTAACCGATTCATATCATCCAAAAGCTTCCTTTGATTTGTAATTAATGTTGCCAAATTACCCTTAGTCTTTCTACTTAATGCATCTGCAACCACATTAGCCTTTCCCGGATGATAGTTTATAGTCACATCATAATCCTTAAGCAATTCCATCCATCTTCGTTGTCTCATGTTCAACTCCTTCTGCATAAAAATATACTTCAAATTTTTATGATCAGTGTAAACATCACAATTTTCCCCATACAAATAATGCCTCCAAATTTTTAATGCATAAACCACAGCTGCCAATTCTAGATCATGTACCGGATAATTTTGTTCATATGACTTTAGTTGTCTTGATGCATAAGCAATCACCTTTCCATGTTGCATAAGAACGCAACCTAGCCCTTTTTTCGATGCATCACTATAAATAACAAATCCACCAGAACCTGAAGGAAGTGCAAGGATAGGTGCTGAAGTGAGTTGCCTTTTTAATTCTGTAAAACTCTTCTCACATTCATTAGTCCACATGTACTTGGAATTTTTCTGAGTTAAATGAGTCAATGGACTTGCAATCTTAGAAAACCCATTCACAAATCTTCTATAATATCCTGCCAAGCCGAGAAAGCTACGAACTTCAAAGACATTTGTGGGTCTATCCCAATTCACTATAGCTTCAATCTTCTTTGGGTCTACTAAAATTCCATCCTTGGAGACCACATGTCCCAAAAATGATACACTATTTAGCCAAAACTCACACTTTTTAAGTTTTGCATATAACTTTTTTTCTCGTAAAATCTGCAATATCATTCTTAGATGTTTCTCATGTTCTTCTTGACTCTTTGAATAGATAAGGATATCATCCATAAATACCACTACAAATTGATCTAAATATGGCTTGAATATTCTGTTCATTAGATCCATAAATGTTGCTGGCGCATTAGATAGCCCAAAAGGCATTACTAGAAATTCGTAGTGTCCATATCTTGTTTGGAAGGCAGTTTTTGAAACATCTCTATCTTTTACCTTCACTTGGTGATATCCTGACCGCAAGTCAATCTTAGAAAACATTTGTGCTCCTTGCAACTGATCAAATAAATCTTCAATCCTTGGTAGTGGATACTTATTCTTGATGGTTACCTTATTCAAGGCCCGGTAGTCAATACATAATCTCATAGTACCATCCTTCTTCTTTACAAATAATGCAGGAGCTCCCCATGGAGAAACACTAGGACTAATAAAACCCTTGTCCAATAATTCCTGCAATTGCATTTTCAATTCTTCTAATTCTTTTGGAGCCATCCGATGTGGAGCTTTAGAGATTGGTTTTGTGCCGGGAAGTAAATTAATGCAAAATTGTACTTCTCGATCAGGAGGAATTCCAGGTAAATCGTCTGGAAACACGTCTGGGAATTCTCTTACTATTGGAATATTCTCCAATTCTACTTCTGTTTGTTGAACATCACCAATGGCTGCCAGATAGCCCTCACATCCCTTACTGAGTAGTTTATGGGCTTGAATTATAGAAATAACCCTTGGAAGAACATTAACTTTGCAACCTTCAAATACCAATTCAGGCTGCTTCGGAATTTGAAACTTCACCTTTTTGTTACGACAATCAATTGTTGCATTCCACCGAGTTAGCCAATTCATTCCCAAGATCACATCAAAATCCTTGAAATCTAAAAGCATTAAATCAGCCTCTAATTCTCTATCTTCAATCTTAATACAGCAAGCTTTGCAAATGCTATCAACAATGACCACTTTACCAACTGGAGTTTCTACTCCCATACTATTATCCATAAGCACATAGTTCATATTATTTTGTTTTGCAAATTTAGTAGATATAAAAGAGTGAGTGGCTCCTGAATCAAATAATACCCTTGCAGGAATGGAAGAAACTGGAATAATACCTGTAACTACTTCTTCTGATGCTTGGGCCTCTTGCTGAGTCAACATATATACTCTCCCTTGGTTCATTGGCCCCCTCTTCCCCCTATTATTTTGTTGAGCAGGTGCAGTCCAAGTCGGAGGTTGGTTTACAGGAGGCATTTGAAGTACTTGACCTTTCCCCATTCCTTCAGAACAGTTAACAATTTTGTGGCCTTGTTTCCCACATTTAAAACAACAGTTTGTATCTCGTAAACATATACCTGAATGGTGTTTCTTGCAAGTAAGACACCTCTTTTTCAAACGTTGTTGACTTAACAATTTTGGCGGAGTTCCACTAAGTGTTTTGTGAGTATACTGTCGTCTATTGGGAGTCTCAGTACTTTGACCTCTTCCTGACCATTTTCTTTTATCACAAAGCATTTCGAACCCCTCATTTTCCATTTTAGTGCTTTGTCCTCTTCCTAACCATTTTCTGCTATCATGAATCCTTACAAACTCTTCATTTTCCATTTCCACTCGCCTAGCTCGATCCACAATCACATGGTAGTCAGTAAGATTGAGGGCTGCCAACTTATTCCTGATATTTAGTTTAAGACCTCGAAGGAACTTCTTGGCCCTTGCTTCCTCATCATTTGCATAAACAGGTGCAAATCTCAAAAGTTCGGTGAATTTCTCCTCATAATCTGTAATTGATAAATTCCCTTGTGTTAGGTTAATGAATTCTACCTCCTTCTGATCTCGTATACTTGCAGGAAAATATTTCTCATAAAAGACTTGTAAAAAATCTGCCCATGCCATTGGTTGTGCTTCCCCCAACTGATAAGTTCTGCTGATGGACCTCCACCAACGTTCTGCCTCTCCTCTAAACATAAATGAGGCATAGCTGACCTTTTGTTCCTCCATGCATTGAATGGCAGTGAATATTTTCTCAATAGTCATAGCCCACTCTTCTGCATCCATTGAATCTCGATTGCCAATAAATACTGGAGGTTGCAACTTCCTAAATTCAGAGAACCCCAATAATTCAATTTGCCGATCCTTACCACGTGGATCTTCACATTGCTGCTGAGAAGGAGGTGACTGCTCTACAACAGTTGGTTGCTGGGGAAGATGTTGTTGTGACAGTCCCAAAGGAAGCGGATGGGGTGGAGGGTTGGGATCTTGTTGGGACTGTTGTTTTTGCACTTCTTGTTGTAACTCACTAATCTCTTGTCGTTGTTGTTGCAACATTTCCATCATCCTCTGCATCATTTGCATCACGTTACTTTGCTCTATTGGATTTGCAGCTAATGTGGAACTCCTATCCCCATTATGAGGAATCTCAAAATGATCTAGGGTTTGATATTGTGCTTTTGCTGCATTATGAGTTTGTTTTTCCATCCTTGTGACTGGAATGTTCGCAGAGGTACTTGCACCACTTCTTGTATTCACCATCTCCTGCAATCAAGAAAATATTTAATTGGTTGCATTTAAAAAAGAAAATATTTAGTCATATGATGCCAAATTAGTTACTTCAAAAAAACCCACTAAATTAGTAGGAACAGTGATAAAATAAGTTAGCTACTATGCTTAATCCTACTTAACAGAATAAATAGTAGATGTAAAAATTACTAATTATCAATTTCCATGGAATGCATGTCTATATCCGTGCTAGTATAGGTAGATGCCCGTATCACAGTCAACCTCAATGGTCATAAATCCCATGTCGTGTATAAGCATTCACAAAATATGTCCTGATGCCTAGGTTTTAATAACCACGCCTATAGCTCCAAATTATTACCTACAATTATAAAAATCGTTGTTCTATTATCATCTTTGCCATGTCCTACATCTGGTTGTACATACACAAGGCAATCATATTACTACTATAGATCTACATCTGTGCATGCATACCTGAAATGATTTGCTCTGAATGATCTCATGGAGAGTTCCATGTAAATATTTGTTTGCAGCTAATGATGATTCTGGTAAATACAATTCATTATGTTTAACACCACTTATGTATGAAGATTTAATACACACACACACACACACATGGAATGTGATTAGAAGTGATTAGTTGCATAGAATGGAAGTTACGACTTATCCATCCTAACCGCTCGATTTTGCAGGATGTATGTGCGCCACAAAAATGAGTGGCCAAGATGGCCATGTCATAAGTTTAGTACAACTAATTGTACATAATCAATATTCGTATTATATATATATATATATATATATAGAGAGAGAGAGAGAGAGAGATTGACAATAAAATGAAGAACTTTAATGAGTACATGTTTACTCTCAAATGAAATGAATCTATGGCTTCTCTAAATCACAATCCCTGCTAGATAAGTTTTGCCTTCCATGATGAATGAATAAGATGTAGGGCATGTTTGTTTGGCCCCTATTCTTATATACCTAAGTGCACTCAGCTTCGGTGCACCTGAGTACAAAAATTCTTTTTTTAATTTTTTTGAAAATATTTTTATATAACTATTATTCTAAGTGCATTTAACATGCGTATCAAGTTTTACTATTTTTGAAGATTTATAAATATTTTATTGAATTTTTTAAAATCAATGGCATTTTTTGTAATTTAAAATTACTAAAATGCCACTGATTTTAAAAAATCCAAAAAAATATCTACAAATTTCCAAAAATGGCAACACTTGATACACATGTTAAATATACTTAGATTAACAGTTGTATAAATAAATTTCAAAAAAAGTTAAATACACCCGGGTGCACTTACGTGCACCAAGCCTAAGTGCACCCGGGTATATTCAATTACATCTTTGTTT
Source organism: Annona cherimola (assembly GCA_030490835.1). Lineage (NCBI taxonomy): Eukaryota > Viridiplantae > Streptophyta > Magnoliopsida > Magnoliales > Annonaceae > Annona > Annona cherimola. The sequence goes on along the minus strand of CM059977.1, from coordinate 12,075,138 downwards.
GTTTTAACAAAAACTTTTCAAACTAAAACTTTTGAATCTCCATAACGACCATATTTTAAAATTATTTCTTCACATCTTCTTATACAACTATCCTATTTTTCAATGATTTCTACACAACTATCCATACAACTAATTTATCTATTTTAACTTTATTTTCTTTACACATCACTATTACTCATATCATATCATATCATTTTCTATTAATTTGACAATTATACCAAAAAATTTTCATCCAAAAGTTTTATCACTTCCCAAACACACCCTTAATTTGTACATTATCAGTGGCTCACAAAATCATTCATAATCCCTCAGTAAAATAACCATGAGTATCTTCCCCTAACCGCATAATTTAACTAATTACAATTCTGATTCATCATCCATGACAATCTTAATCGCTTAATATTTATACAGTAAGAGAACACAATGGACCACATTTCTTTCCCACCCACATTGACATCTCTCACCAAGTCCAATATCCCAAAAATCAACAACCTGACTTCCCAACGTCTCATTCATATCTACCCACTGGCCTAGTGTATCATAACCAAGTACTACGTTTTGACATCACAACATTCCACATATCCATATTATGCAAGCAAATTGCTATGTTTTTCTTCCTTTTTTTTTCCGAAACACATTTCATCACGGGTCATAGGTACTCAAGTCCTTAGATGGCCAGTCACTGGATAATTATCTGACTAGTCGTTGACATAAGCTTGAACAAACCAATAATTCATTTTTAGGCATTTCTAATCAGAATCTAATTTTTAAAACAGTGGAGAATGCATCTACCTGTATAACTTAAAAAGAGTCATCATAAACCCTAACTTGAAGAGGCCAAAATCTTTTTGATAACATAATAATAACAATAATAAGAAGAAGAAGATATAATAATGTTGACTCATGGTAGTCCGGGGGGGGGGGGGGGGGAGGGGAAGAAGTACCGGTACGAGTTCGCCGAGGGGGTGAACGTAATGATGCCTGCTGCGACGCTGCAACTGGTCCTCCGCTTCGGATTTAGCCCATCAAAGAAGTCTCTCTTTTTTTTTTTTTTTGGTTGTTGCGGGGAATGGAGATCGACAGGAGTCCTCCAAGCGACAAATGCCAGACTTTTTAATTCATTTTTCTTGCAGCTGCTTATTGTCAGTCTGTCACCGCCACATGCTCTCTCTACGAACGCTCAGCTGCTGCTAGTAGGTATTAGCACGACGCGTAGGACTTTTCAGCACAAGCTACTGGGCACGTTCTTAACGACTATTTGGCGGGTATATATATATATAAGAGGATCAATCCAAATTTAAAACGACCATGATTTTATACGTATAATAGTCATTATCGCATTGCCTGATCCACGCCATTGGTTGACGCATGATGAATGCCCGCCATTGATTCATCCATTTAATGCATCAAATGTCGAAACAGCTGAGGAGAGAGAAACAAGCCAACGAGTAGTCGTACTTTTCCCGAGGTTCTCTGTTTCTATTCGAATGGATCTGGATGGAAAGCTCTGAGTTGGAATCCCAACTACGTGCCGGAGACAGGGACGAATGGGTTAGCGAGGATCTTCTCGTTTTCCTCTTTATTTTCTAACTCTAAGATTGACATTCAAAGCCTAATGATAGTTAAAACTGTTCAACATTCAAATTTGTTTTCTTTATTATTATTATTAATTTTTTTAAAGATAGAGAATGAAAAACCATTGGACGCCCTCATATCATCTCTTTCTGCTACAGCCCGCAGAGTTTTTCTCATTTTCAAATGATTAAATTAAATCTTTTCATTCATTCTTTTTTTACTTTTATGATTCCAGCAGTTTTCATTGAAGACCCATCAATTTGAATGTCTGCTGCCTGTCAAGCGAACATACCAATCGCTAAGCAAGTTTTCTCACTACAATAGTTTTTAGATACATCTCAAGTGAAAATTTAAGCTTCTTTCAAAATTTCGGCCCGTCTTAGCGGTAGTGATTTCCAATCTGTTTCTCAACCAAAGCACAAATTTTCATTGAGGTTTCGTGAAAGCTATTTAAATTCATGTACGTCCTGTTGTTGTTGCTAGTGGAAAATGGAACAACATTTTTTAAAATAAAATATTAGCTTATATTCGACTCAAATTTTGACAAGAATATGAAGTTCTATGACAATCTGAATTAGGTTGCTTGAAAATTCCATGTCGTTCCTCTAGGTTGTGAGTCTAAGACTGATATCATTTACTAATTCAGTTACATAGCATGTATTGCATTAAGTGTATGCTTTCCATCTCACCTGCTTCCTATGTTTGTTCTATTTGACAACAACATTTGTCACAGAGATCTACAGGAATTGAAATTACATTGTTAACTAGCATTTATCTCTTTTCAGTTTATCTTTTATTTCACGATAACTACCACAGCTTCCAACCTTGTTTGCTTATTGTCTTGCCTTACATTTAAAAAAGACAAAGCACTGTGCACTGCCTACTGCCTGACAACAAAGACGAACGGGTGTGTTTGGAGATGAATAAAATTTTTAAGTAAAAATTATAAAATGATATGATATGATGGAGGTAATAATAATAAGTAAAAAAGATAAAATTAAAATAAATAAGTTAGTTGTATAGGCAGCTACGTAAAAATAATTGAAAAGTATAAAAGTTGTTTAAAAAATATAAATAAATAATTAAAAATAAAATAATTATAAAAATTTAAAAATTAAAAATTAAATTTTTTTACTTAAACATATTTAAACGTTGTCAAACACACCGAGCATCTGTTTTCATCCTCCTCTCCTCTGCTGACTCAGGAAAATGACGAGCAGCTGCTTCTCCCCACTCTGCAGCCACATTTAAAGCGCATTAACTTGGCTTGTCCACGTCTGATGTAATCCAACGGTTAGCATTTACCTCGCGTCAACCAATGATGTGGATCAGGCAATGCAAAAATGCTTTTTTTTTTTTTTTTCGGGGGATAAAGCAATGCAAAAATGCTTATTATACGTGTCATATATAAAATCAGGGCCGAATTTATAAATCACGCAGTTCGGTATGATGTGACAACCCATAAATGGACGACCACAACACTGTACAAGAATCTCTTCTCGGGGAAGCAAATTCCGATTTTTTTTTTGCGGAAAAATTTTAAAAGTTAAAAGTTGTATGATGTTATATGATAAGAAAATGATGAGTAGTAAAAATAATAAAAATAAAATAGATAGGTTAGTTGTGTGAATAGTTGAGTTGAAATAATTGAAAAGTAAGATAATTATATAGGAAAATATAAAAAAAAAATTAAAAAATATAATAATTGCGGATAGTAAAAAGTTTTAAATAAAAAAATTTTAACTTGACATTTTCTATTAATTATTAATTGTCAAACACATCCTTCGTTGTGTCATAGACTTGTTTTGTAACTTAGCAGGTCATGCATTATGTATTTTATTGATCTTTTTAAATGTATGATGTATTCGTCAATCGTAAAAATATTAATCTAAAATTTTTCGCTTTAAGTAATTTTTTTAATCATTTATTCAAATCTTTCTATATAATTATCCTATTTTTAAATCATTTCTACATAACTATCCACACAATTAATCTATATATTTTAATTTTATTTTTTTTACTCTTCGTCATTATTTCTATCATATCACATAATTTTATTCGAATTCAAAAACTTTTATATTAAAAATTTTGTATACAAAAGTTTTATTACTTCTTAAACACACTCATAGTAAACTTTATTTAATATCGTTTGCAACTATGTGTAGTTTCAATGATTTCGTAAGCATGCGTTTAATTTTCAAATTATATAATTCTTGTGACTTGCCAGAAAAGAGAACTTTTCTCCCTGCTTGACACGCATCCGAAGGGCATGAAATGAAAGAGAAGAAACAAGAGAGGCATTGAACAATAAGATTTACCACATTAACCACATCATTATCAACAGTACCATTCATGAGAGAAAAATGACCTTGATAGCTCCGGTTAAGCAAATATTTTGCTTAGCTTACCTTAAAAAATTTATTTATAATAATTTTTTTTATTTTTATACACTTATTTATCTAAATGTATTTTATATTTAAATCAAATTTTACTATTTTTGGATATGTGTATATATTTTTTTATATTTTTAAATATTAAGGTATTTTAAATACTTATATGAGGTATTTTAGATACATATATACATAGATTTTTAGATTATATACACATATCCAAAAATGGTAAAATTTGGTTTATATGTTAAATATACTTAGGTAAACAAGTGCATGAGAAAAAAAAGAAAAAAATTATTGTAAACGAGTTTTTTGAGATGGGCTAAACGAGACATTTGCTTAGTTCAGACTAACATGATCATTCCTCTTTAGGTGAAGTAGATGAGATAAAGTGTGTGATCGATGGATAGTATGGACCGGCAGTGAGAATTTAATACATTTCGCTGGAATTGCCTGCAATTGTGTCTAATGATATTTTAAAACATTTTAAAAATATTAATATATGTATTATAAGGTATATTGTTTTTGTTGGATTGTCACCACTGGCAGAATTTATTATCTCCCATTGACTAGAATTTATTGTTGCAATTTTTATTAAAAACTTACAATTTAATGCAACCCATATGCTACCATATGCATTTATTTTTCTTTATCATGTTGATTATGATTCTAATAATATCATGTTTTGATATTGGTTATAAATATTCTTTTTGGATTTAAAAAATATTCTCTTTACCATATGTATGGTTTCGATTCTTATAATTAATTACTAATACTTATAAATTTTATTTAATAATGCTTTGGGATGGATTATTATCATTTTCTACTTACCTTCTCAAGCTAAACCTCTTTGTTTTCCTATTTTCTGGCCTTCACGGGTTCACTTTTATTTTATTCTTCGATTTGAAAATAAACTTTAACATCCGTATAAAGAAGGTATATTATTTTTCTCTCTTTTAAATTAAAATTTTTAAAATGCTCCGACGCTTACCCTGCTGGTAGCACGTAGTGGCCATGTGCCACAGGATCGAGGGTTCGAGCTCCTTCACCTTTTATAATAATTTTTTTTTTTAATCTTTCAAGATGATGGATATAGGTTGATAGCATATTATTATACAGGATGCTTTAAATGGTACTTAATTCTATGCTTCTATGTGCATATACCTATTTTTTTAATTTTTTTAATATGTGTATTAATTTTTATCATATTTGGAGATTTTTAAAATTTTTTGAATTTTTAAAAATCAACGGTAAAAATTAAATCAAAATGCCATTAATTTTTAAAAATCCAAAAAAAATCTAAAAATATCAAAAAAGGTAAAAATTAATACACACATTAAATACAATTAGATTAATAATTGTGTAAAAAAATTTCAAAAAACTAAAAAAATGATACGTGAACTTAGGAGCATTAAGGCTCAATGCTCCCGGAAGCGTAAAACTAGAGATCGCTTTAAATATACGTCAATGAGAATTAAAATTATATAAGTGAAGTAGACAAAAGTAAATAAAAAATATATATATTAAAATATTGACTTAAAATATTATAATATGAGTAATTTATATTCGAAAAATAATTATTAGAAGAAGTGCATTCATTAATGCCATGGTAAACAGATGGTAAGAGATTTAATTTATAGCTTTTCAATTTTAATACCATAATCATTCATCTTAATATATGTCTTTCTCATATTTATTTAATGCAAAAAATTATGAAAAATTGTCTTTATCTTGATATCTATACTGTATATGTTGAAAAGCACTTAGAATATCATTTAAAAGTAAGCATGAAATGGAGAAATTTCATAAATTTGAATTTACCCGAACCGTTCTATAGCATTGAGATTATTTTTTAATTTGTCATCATAATTTACTCATGCCCACTAAGTCACTTGATCATATTTGCTGATGATGACCCAATTTTAACCATCAGCGCCTCATAAACAAATTTAAAAAAAATATATTAAATTAATATTTCATCCATTATTTAATTTTCAAGACCAAAAAATAAGGAAAAGGATTTAGAGTGGATGAAACGATAAATCTAAATCATGTGTAAGTATAACACCTAACAACTATTAGCCATCAAACATAATATTATAATTATTTCCAACTATTCTAATTTTATTATTTTCAATACCTTTTATGATTAATTTTACTTTTTTTAAAAAAATTCTCGCATCTTTCATATAGTGTCGGCATTATTATATAACATTATGACATTAGGGTGAAACTTTTACATCTTTAGTTTTCAGTTTTTAATTTTTTATAAAAAAATTTGAATCATAGATTATATTCTTCTTCAATGAATGCTTGTACATTAAAAATTACTATAGTTAGATATGTATAGAGTCCATGGTAGGTTCAAATGCATGAGATTATATAAAATTATATTTTTTAATATTATATTATAAAATTTTCAATTAAATTAATTTTCCGTTGAGATAAAGAAATTAAAAACACAATGAATCATTTAGATTTAAAAAATCCAAAATTTCTATGTATAATAAATGCTGATAAAATTAATTTTTTGCCCTTTTCTATTTAAGTGTTATAATTTTATTTTACCCAATTTGAGAATGATGTTTAAAAATATGTTTTGAATTTTTATATAATAAAATGTGATAGAAAATTATTCTTAAACGTATAATTTTTTTTAAATCTGGCATAAATTTTGCCCCCGCAGGCCGTAAGTCCTGGATCTTCCGCTGGTGGGAATGGGTAAGGTTGTTCTAGAAATGGATAAAATTATATGGAAAATTGAAAAATTAGAGAGCTAATTTTTTGAGGAAGAAAAGTTGTAAAAGAGAAGGAAAAGTATTTGTTATTACCCGGTTTTTTTTTTATAAACAACCGAACCGGTCAGCAACGAACTGGTTGTAAGTATTCTTTACATACCCGCTTATTTTCAAAACTTACTCGTATATCCATGAATTTTAAAAAATTCCTCCAATACCCGTTGTGTCACCTGCCTTCCTAACTATGGTGATGTGTAACATAATTTTACTAAAATGCCCATATGCGTAATTGCAACTGCGACTTCACAATCCGGCTTGCCGTGCTCCACCATTTTTCCAGTGTGTATGGTCTGTATATGCAAAAGTTGATGGTCGTTGATGAAAACGATAATGAGTGCTTTTCTCCTGTGGTGGCGAAATTTTATTGTCAACATTGCTGCTTGCTGAAATTAGATTTGACAGTAGATAATTTTCGGTTGGATGAAACTTGCAAGGGGGAGATGAAGATTAGACGGGTGTTAGCGGTTTTGATGTTTGAGTTGAGAAAAGACAGTGGGCGCCATCAACTGGTTGTAAAGTTAGATTTTTGGGCATCGGATTTGGATGCATCGATATCAGCTATTGCAACTAGAACGATAGCTACGGGTGCCTATTAGTAGTAGATTTTTCTACTTGCGGCTCCGAGGAAATTGAAAGTGTGATTTGCAGCAAAGCCATGGATGGAAGGTAAGTTCGTGTTAGAAGAGTCAGTGAGTTCGTTGCCGAATCCATGCGGAAGTGGAGTGGTGGTTGTCGGTAAGCACGGTCATTCGTCCTCGTTGGAACTAATCATAGAGGCCACCGGTGACAGGTTCAAAACAAAGCAGTCATAGCTGCGCTCACATTCATGCTGGATGGTTAACTTGGGAATTTTGAAAATATAAAAAAAAATCAGAAATTCAAACTGTACCTAATGGAGACAAACGTCTTGGTATTTAAAGATTTTTTAATAAAATTTATAGATACAAAAGGAAGTTTCAAAAATACATGGGTACATAAAAAATTATGTTGAAAATTAACAAAGTATATTTGGAAATCCCCTATAGAAAACGTCAAAACCGCTCGGTGTGCTTCTTTTCCTTTCCCCTCAGAATTGACAGACGAGCTCAATGCTCCGGTACTATACACTTTTTTTAATTTTGTTTTTTTTTTAAATTTTTTTTATAAAATTATAAATCTAAATATATTTAACATATATATTAATTTTTATTATTTTAGAGTATTTTAAATATTTATTTTTGATTTTTAAAAATTAGTAGCATTTTAGTAATTTTAAATTACGTAAAAATACCAGTAATTTTTAAAAATAAAAAATAAATATCTAAAATACTTTAAAAATTATAAAAATTTATACATATATTAAATATTCCTGCATTAACAATCTTATAAAGAAATTTTTAAAAAAAAAAGGTGTACGGCGCCCGCAGCATTGAGCTCAGAGGATCAGCGTCCAAAATCGATCTGCTCTTCCCGTCTCCCGCCCAGTCGCCCACCTGCCGAACCCTAGCATTAGCAGCAGTCTAGCCGCTCGAGCTGCCATCACCTGCCGGTGACGTCGTCTATTCCTTCCCCATTTCTGATTGTCGGTGACTGACGACCTCCTCGTGGCGGCAACAGTAGCGGCCCACAACAGCACAGCATCTCGCTGCCTCTAGCTCTCTCGGTGAGTAGCTTCTTTGCCCACCCATCACACCCCCCCACCCCCACCCGGATAGTCGGCGAGTCATGATGTCCGCAGCAGGGCAACAGCCCAGCCGATCGCCCAACAACAGCACAGCATCTCGTTGCCTATCCATGTTCTGTTCGGTGCTTCCATTTCCTGCTTTTCTTTGATGCTATTCTTCTTTTTTTTTCTCTCAATTTTTTTCCGTTTCAATCTTTTACATATGTGGTTTCCGGGCTTATTCATCGGTTTCATTATATTATATTCGTATTTTCTTTCTTGTTTGGAAATGATATTTGGGTAGAGCAAATAAGAGAGGTAACAGGCGTGTCAGGAAAAAAAACAGCAGCTGTAAACTTCTAATGCATCCGTAAATTGGGTGTTTTACGGGTGGTTAAAAAAATTTATTTAATTTCTGAATTTGGGTACAACATCAACTGGCATTTTTAAGACATCTGTAAATTGGGTGTTTTACAGGTGGTTAAAAAAATTTATTTGATTTTTAATTATTTGTTTAGATTTTTTATACGAGTAGCTGAAGTTGATTTATGGCCAGGTTGAATAGCTGTTTGACAATGTTTGATTGTTCATGTAAGCTTTTTTATAAACTTTCTATGAACTTGATATTAATTGTTTGGTTTTACAGGTTGATTATTTGCTCAACAGATTGTTTGTATGTTGATCTTAGTTTCATTAGTTCAACAGGTTGTTTCCATATTAACTTTTTTTTAATTATCCAATGTTTACAATAAAAAAACAGATAATGCACTACTTATAGGTCTTTGGGTTTTGAGGTATTCATTAGTCATATTTTTATGATGTTATGCAAAATTCATCTGTTCCAAGTTGCATGTGGTTTTTTATTATACTATTACAGTAGATAGTTAATCATTGCAATGCCTGATGTTTAATTGTCTATTTGAGAAAATGTTGTTTGATGAAAATAATGTGTTTGTAGACTTTTAAAATTTTATTTTCGATGTGACTAATGTGATTTAAACTTTTAAAATTTTATATTTGACAAGAATGATGTGTTTGTAGAATTTTAAATTTTCATTTTTGTTGATCACATGAGTTGTTTTTAATTCTTATATTATTATAAATTGTTTAATCCCTCAACAATTATTGATCCACTTTATTTCTTATTATGCTAGATATGTTTATAGAAGTGCAATTCATAAAAGCAATGCTATAAATAGGGAGAATTCGGGAGTCAAGTGTCAACATTCAAGGTTTGTTACACATTTCGAGTTAGTTAATAGAGTTAATTTTTTTAATATTCATACTTAAAGATTTTTGAAAGTTTTCTATTAATGTTTTCCTACATGTTTTGTTGTGATGCTTAAAATTTAATGTATAGATTTATGATTTATAAATATATAATTTTAGTATTTTATCAATATATAATTAATTAAAAATTATTAAACATGTGAGGCACCATAATGATGTCATACTGACTTCATTGGTTCAAGTCGGTTCAACCTAGGGGTGAGAATTGGGGCGGGTCGGCCCGTGACCCGGCATTGACCCGACCCGTTTTTGGCCGGGTAAAACCATTATATTTTTGACCCGGTATAGGGATGGGTCAGAAATTTTGACCCGAATTCAAAAATAGGGTCGGGGTGGGTCGACCATGTCCCGACCCGCCTCGCATATATAAATTTATTAAAAATTATAAGACTATATTGAAATATTATTATTATTATTTTCTTTCAAATTTCTCATTTTTTTATAATCAACTCTATCAACAATAGAAGCATCAATTTATTCAAAAAACAATATAAGAATCAATAAAAAAAATTGTACGTATATAACCCTTATGTGTAATTGTATATTAACCTATTTTAATAAATGTATATTATATTTTTAAATGTTTTGTTTTCTTAATATGTGTTTTTTAATAATTAGTGAAATATTGAAACATATAATATTTAAATTTAGTATAGATGTATACTTATGTTTGATAGATATATAAAATTTGAAAATTATCTTATTTGACCCGTATTTTTTACCCGACCCGCTATTCCGAAACCGGTTCGATACCGACCCGAATTTTGTCCCTAGACTTGGTAGAAAAAGTAAGGGTCAAACCGACCTTGTCCCAACCCGGTATAAAAATAAGGGTCAAACAAGATTTTTGAAAAGTAGGGTTAGGGTTAGGGTTGGGTAAACCCTGACCCGTCCCGACCCGCCCCAATTCCCACCCCTAGTTCAACCGATTCGAACCGGACCAGTTCCTTCACTGGTTTAGTTCTGATAACATTGACATAAACGCAAGGAATTTTGATGTCCGAGCCCCTCTCTCACCCTCAAATAGATTCTCTTTTAATTTGGTTTGTCTTAGTTCTTTGATTGATTCTTTCAGGTATTCTGCAATTGGTGTCGGTCTTTGGAGGGAACAACGATGGATGGTAAGTAGAATTTCTTTCCCTTCTCACTTTCAGTGGTTTGTGATGGTTAAGTGGATTCGAAATTGAAATTCTCTCTCTTGGAATTTGAGAGTTTTCATCTTCGTTCTTCTTGGGTGTCTCTTGTTCTTGCCTTGGAAGCTGGATGCTTTGTTGGACTTTATATGCTGTAGTTTGAGCTGGGTTTATTGATGCGGATCCACTCTGAAGTTATCAGCATTGAGCTTCACTCCTCTGAGGGCTTTTACTACATTGTTTCTGATGCATTTCTGACATGTGAAGCAGTGGTTATGTGCTGAGTGCTGTGTTTAATCTGGGTAAACTCATACTGTAAATTCAAATGCGTTGCCTAGGTATCCTGATGGCTGACTCTACCCAAATGCAATGGGAAGCTTGTGGGGATTTTTGTGCTTTTGCAGTTACAATGAATCCAATGCCCCATAAGATGACTTCCGTCCTCATACTCGAAAGGCTGGAGAATTGTCCTTAGCTTTGCATAGTAACTTGCAACTCTAGCAGTTCTGGGTTTCATGGGCGCTCATATCAGGAGGTTTTGATGTCATTAAATTGGGTGCAATATCGTTTATTAAAAAAAAAAAATCCTAAAGTGGGCCTTTTAAGTCATTGCATTCCAACCATCTGTTATCATGGAAGACCATCATCTAAGGGTTAGCTTCTTGAATTCTTCTGTAAAGTGACATGACCAGCTTGGTGAAGAATAGGAGCCAGCTTCTTATATCTTTACGTATGGAATCATGTCTGCCTTGTTGAATGAATGGGACTAGCAAAAGATTTTAGAAATGAAAATGGAGAGGCACATGTTCTTCAAATGTAAAAATGTTTATCTGGAGTATATGGGAACATCTGATTCTGATATTTAGCACCAACCCCCTATGAAGCCTGTGATGTGCCTAGGGCCTATTGATACCTTGACTAAGGTCCACTTCATACTGGTCTAATTGGACCATTGAACACCATAATAAATTAAATATTTTGCATGCGTAACTTGACCTTTACTAATTTCTCTCTTTATTTTTCTGTTTTGGATACAGTTGATTCACAGCCAAGTATGGAGGAAACTATCCTGGTTGGTGATGACCTTATGTTGGGCCCACCATCTCCTCTAATTCCCCCAGAAATTGCGTCTCATGTCCTTGAAGGCGTTGATGTGTGTGATGGGATCTTAAGAAACCTTTTCCTATGTAAGTGGTATTCCATGTATTATTTACTACTAAAATTAGTTGTTACATGTGAAAAACCTAAATCACTTCATTCTTTTGAACTAGCATGAAAGCTAGAGGCAGGTCAATTTTACTCATTTGCATACTTTTTCTCTTACAACATCCCTTTGTCATTATGGGCTATGGCATGAAGAACAAACAATTGCTATTAAAAGGCCTCTTTAAGGCATCTATTGTGTCTCAAGTGAGTTAACCATCCTGAATATCAGGTGTGATAATCCCCAAAGCAGGTTCTTTGATTCTACCGAACAGGAGCTTCCACATGCATACCAACTACCAAGTTTGTGCATATGCTAAATTGCTAAGTTGCGAACATGTAGACTGTTTTAGTTGCATGAACTTTGGGATGATAAAATTTTTTTCAGAAGATTTTAGGAAGGATGTTATCATCATTCAAATTTTATGAATTTTTTTTTTGGTAAAGAAATTTTATGGATTTTTATAATTTATTTAAAATAGACAAGATAGTTACTGCGTCGACTTTTTAGGTTTGCAAATCAATGATATCGAGCCGTTTTGTCAAGACGAGATTGCATTATATCGGCAATGTGCTGAGGGAAGGGTAAGATATTATTTCGTCTGTTCTTTAGGGTTTCCTTTTTGTAGGCAATTGGTTTACTTTAGTGCTGTACATTCCAAGTGCTATTTTATTCTGATTTGCACAGTTTTTATTAAATAGTTTGGAATTGTATAACCAAATTAATCAGGATAATCAAATAAGGCAACGACTTCAAGATAGTGAACATAAATTGGGCTTGTCAATGCCCTTTGATGAGGCTAAGGAAAGATCTTCTCAACTCCAATCGGAAATGACCACATTGGAGAGGTATTTTACCTTTGAGCTTTGATTTTTGTTATATGATACATATGCCTCCTTGTCTATGTCCAATCCCAGCTAGTAGATATGATCACATAAAACAAACCCTGTACATCCTATTTAGGCATCCTTCACAGAAGTGGTCTATGACAGTAGAATCCTAATGATTAAAATGTCAGCTGAGCCCTATCGTTAATTGTGAGAAAAAGTGATTTTTTATTTTTTGGATGAGAAGAAAAAGTGATTTTGACTGTCTATAAGGTAGCGAATTTGAAAATCTTTGTGTGCCATTGAAACCTTGATATTCTGATTGGCTTATCTTGATTCTGTAGACGCATGATTCTTGCTAGTGGAATAGAAGGCATTGAAGGATTTCGCCAGCGATGGAGTCTGCATGGCCGCCTTGAGGATACCAAGTATTGTCAAAATATTTGATTTCTAATGGTTATTTCACTTTATTTTCCCCTAGACATTTGCTGATGATCTTGCACTTGTGTGATTATGTGCCTCTTCATTTTGATATATTATGCTAGCACAAAACACTGGAAGAATTTCACATTTGTGATTCAGTATTTCCCAATAAAGGATGCTGAGAAATGGTGTTGGGACTACTAGTGGAGAGTTAATGAGGGTTTATAAGAATCCACCTCCCTCCGAGTGTGCCAATTTGTGGGTTTGTTCTTGTAGAGTTATATATATATATATATAAGACCAGTTTCGGTGCAGCCGGAACAGTGGTGCAGTTGCCCAAAAATGGGCCCCACACATTCTATAATATAATGAAACTTTATTCAATCATTTATCTATATATAAATTTTATAGGAAATGATTTATATGTTGAAAAAACCACGTTAAAGTTGTTATTTATATCAAACTATTTTATTATTTTGAATTTGTACCATTTTCAGATGGGGTTCATATACATCTTATTGGGATGACAATTGGTATGATAATATAACACATTATTCTAAATACAATGGGCAGAGTTAATTATAATTTTATGATTATGGGGGACTCATTTTGGTGCAATTGCATCGCTATTCACCTGAATATTTTTCTCTCTCTCTCTCTGTCTATATATATATATATATATATATATATATATATAGAGAGAGAGAGAGAGAGAGAGAGAGTATATATATGTATAGAGAGAGAGCTGTTCCGGTGCAACTCCACTGCACCGGAACAATGGTACATTTGCCCATTTTTGAGCTTCACACATGTTAGAATGTAATAAAATTTTATATAATCATTTATCCATATATAAATTTTATAGCAAATGATTTGCATGTTGAAAAAACTACTTTAAAGTTATTTACGTCAAACTATTTTATTATGTTGAATTTGTACCATTTTCAGATGGCGTCCATACACATCCAATTGGGATGAAAATTGATATGGTAATAGAATACATTGTTCTAAATATAATGGGTGGAGTAGATTTTAATTTTATCATTATGTGGGGCCTATTCCGGATGTACCAATTCACTTCGGTACTCCTTTCTAGTTTAGGTCCTATTTTGATGATTTTGTTAAATCTAATCCATCAATTGTATTTAGTACTATTTATTTTAGTTATATACAAAAAATTATCTAAATTCATAACTTGCATCATTCTCAAAATTAACAATTACTTAAAGAGTGACTTTAAATCCATCAAAAATAAATTTTTTATTATAAAGACCCATGAGATCATTATTTAATATCTAAAATATTTACAATATTCATCCTACTTAGATTAGTGATTCTATAGAATTTTATAATATTTTAAAGCTTCAATATATGGATTCAAGTGATTTTCTAAATTTATACACATTTTTATACATTTTTAGAAGATGTGGCATATGCATACATTCAAATGATATGATTTTTGGTATCTAAATAAAATAAATAATGTTAAATACAATGAATGGATTGGATTTAACAAAATCGTCAAAACAGGGCCTAAGCTAGAAAGGAGTCCCGAAGCGAATTGGTACATCCGGATGTATAAAAGTCAAACTCATATATATATATATATATATATATATATATATATATATATATATGAGAGCTGTTCCGGTACAGTGGCCCCAAAATGGGGCCCACATGATAATGAAATCATTATCTACTCCAATTGTATTTAGAATAATGTATTCTACTACCATACCAATTTTCATCCCAATCAGATATGTATATGGGCCCCATCTGAAAATGGTACAAATCCAACGTAATAAAATAGTTTGATGTAAATAACAACTTTAAAATATCTGATTGGGATGAAAATTGGTATGATAATATAATACATTATTCTAAATACAATGGGTGGAGTAGATCATGATTTCATGATCATGTGGGCCCCATTTTGGGGCCATTGCACCGCTGTTCCGGTGCAGTGATGCTGCACCGGAACAACATCCTATATATATAGGAAAATGTTCCAGTGCATGCGACCGAGTCATGCACTGCTATCCATGCACTGTGAGCCCTACTTGATCGTGAATGGGAAATCCACCTCGCCCATTGTATTTAGAATTGTTCACTTTAGCATATCAATTTTCATTCAAATCCAACATGTGTATGGTCTCTATCTTAAAATGGTGCAAAATCAATTTAATAAAATAGTTTAACATAAATATCAAGTTTAAAGTGGTATTTTTAACATCTAAACCGTCTAAATATGATTTTTATATGGATAAATGATTGTATAAAGTTTCATTGCAATCTAATATGTATGAGACCTATTTTACAGTCCGTCTGCACATGATCGGATCTCATATATATATTTTAGAGTTAATATACATTGACAGTATAGCCCATTTCTTGATACGTGCACAAGATTTTTTTATTTATTTTGGTTCTGCCATGTTTCATTGTGAATCAATACAGAGGGATTTGTGGACTCTGAAGGGCAATCTGCTGCAGAATCCCACAAGAAGAGGGGGAGCACAGGCTGGGATGATTTATCACCCATAATCTTTTTCTTTCCCCGTTTGTTTTAACTTTAATTTACTGATTTATAGTTTTATTGGTAATTTTTAATCTCCTGCTTGATTTCTGAGTTATGATGCTTTATGCTTGCCTGCAATTGAAGTGGTACCACGTTCTCAGTAGACAATAGCAAGTCCTTTATTTCACTTGGATATTTTTTTTCGTCTCTAATCTTTAGCTTTCCTTTCGGAGTTTTGTATAGGAAGAGGCTAGAAGCCCTGAATGAGGGTATTTCAAAGAGGAACTAGGAAGAGCAAGGAAATTCAAAAAGTAAAGGATGCTTCTTCTGGCCAAGTCCTTTTAATTTCCCAGCAAGATTAGGTTATGCTCCCCAGTGAATGGAGGCGGCATTTGCATGTATGAGATCATGGACATTCATCAAATGGGATACAAGGAAAACAGTGACCTTACACATATTCAACACTCGCTCTCAGAACAACAAATTTTTTTTTTTTTCCCTAGCGTCTAATGTATGTTCTAGTGTGGTAACTGGTGATAATCTAGATGTACTGGCATCTACTGCAAAATGCTGGTTTATGATAGTCGATTTTAATTGGATGTTGGGTCTTCAGCGGTGGAGATATTGGACGATGGTCTAGGCTTTTGCTTGTCTGACAAATTGGTCTCTTGGATTTGCTGAAATGCGAGCTTCATAGGCATTAATTTGATTCTCGTGTTCGTCTTTTTTTTTTTGGTGGGACCTTTACTGGCCTTGAATACGAGGAAAAGATGGAAATGCGAGCCAAATTCAATTTTCCCCGGCCACTGTTTTGTGTGAAAATGACTCTTAACTGGGAATACCATCATGAACAGAGTGCCAAATACTGAACTGTGAAACATTATCTTTGTTTTAGGAGTCAATGTTGTGTTATATGATTTCTTTGAATGAAAGTTGAAAATTAGTTGGTGTTGTCGGGCACACCATGTACGGGCGCAAGTCGCGGAGGCTTGACCGCGTGAGAGTTTATCCGCATCAATTGCACCTCTTTTACTGAAAATGACGAGTTTAAACTTTAAAAATTAATTATACTATTGTGTTTACAATTCTGTTTTACTTTCTGTTTTAAAGTCTATTTCATCTTCTGTTAGTAATTTCATGCATGGATGAAAGTGATGTGATATAATAAAAATAAAGTCGACAATTAAAGAGAATAAAGTTAATAGTTGTGAAGAAATGATTGAAGAGTAAGATAGTTTTTTAAGAAGTGAAAAATGATCAGAAAATAGGATAATTGTAAAAGTACAAAGCTTTAGTTGAAAAAGTTTTAAATTGACGGCTTGTAATTGCCAAACACAGAATTTTTAACTCAAAATAGACAAATTTGAAACCTTGTAAAAATTATTTAATTTTATTTTTGTTCGGTAGTATATTTTTATTTCTTATTTGAGTTCGTGGTTCAAGATTATGTCCACATAATTTAATCAGAAAGGCTGAAATTTTACCCACGGAAGGTAAAGGTCGTTTGTGTTTGGTATTTTCAAGATAAAGCAGTATTTGTAGCGATAAATCAGGACCACCAAAATTTTAAAAACGTTCCTTCTCAAAAAAATATTTGAAAATTTTTATCTAGAGCTTGTAGCTTGGGCCATCTATTTTTCAAATCTGATTAGTCTTACACAGACAAGGTATGTACGTCTTAAAAATAGGCCAAGCCCTAAATTCAGGTTTCGGAAGGAGAAATTGAGTTTGAATTAGTAGTGAAACGATCAGAGAGAGAGAGAGAGAGAGAGTATAAGGAGCTCAGACTATAATTTCGAAAATTTATCCAGTAAAACTTCGAACTACAACAGAAAGAGAGAGGAAGGAAGTTTGTTTCAGCTATATATTCTCTACTATTTCTTTGTTGATGCAGACTATAATTTCGATAGTTTATGAAGGAAAACTACAACAGAGAGCAGTTATTAAATATCAGATTTCTTTGCGAGGTGCTCTTGTGCTGGTTCCACGATGCTCCCTTCGCTACTGCTGTTTGGATTCATAGGCTTGGATTCTTTGCTCCAGCTGTGCCAGTGACAAATTCCAAAAGAATCACCATACAAATAAACACAAACTACCAAGTTAAAATTGTGTTTTAGCTTTTAAAACCAAGGCCTTTTTAACAGATTTCGTCATGCCCAACATTGGCTAGGCGCTCGAATGGGTAAAAAAGGCGTTCTCATTTGCCAACCTCTTGAATGATCCAATTACCAAGTCAGTAGGTAACGGAAAATTCTGGTGTGGTAGAGAAGTTCATGCTAAAACCTATTCTAACAACCAAAGATAAGAACGAAGATAGAAATTTTTTTTGATTTACCTGAACAACAGTCTCAAATTTATTCCTCAGATTATAGTATTCATGCTTGACCGTATTCAAGGCCTGCAGACACCTTTAGAAGGAAAAAAAATGATCCTTTCAGTCAAAGAAAACGGCATGAACGCAGGCTAATAGCTAATAATATAGGCAGAAGGCAAAAATACGAAAAGAAAAGGGAAAAAACCAGAAATAAAGATAAAGGAACAACTAAATAATGAATTGTGCTGAGAGAGCTTCTGAAGTAGACAACATGATGATAGGACCAAATCAGAATCAGATTACAATGAAGGCTATACTCATCAATAATGCTAGTCCTTCGAAAAACAGATGAATCCAGCACAAGGAGATGAGACAATGATGATTACCATGAGCATCTTTGACTAAAACGTTTTTTGAAGAAAAACTTAAAGAGTGATTTCCTAATAGAGAAGCAGATAGCAAGTAGGGATCATGCAAGCATGACTGCATATATAGTGTCTCTGACTATTTTCATGGCAAAAAACCATGGTCATAGAAGAGTTTCTAATGAATCTGCTATTGAGAAATTAAGCAACACAGTAACAACTCTACGGGATATTTTAGTGTCTCAAATGATAAAACTTAATGATGTCATGTGTAAAAAGGTTCAGCCAATTCCTTTAAAAAAAACAATTACAAAATCATGAAAAAATGCTCAAAAAGGATTTCCCAATAAATCATCAATAATCCATTCAAATTCCGGCCTTTTGCTGACTCTAAAAGAGCACAACTTTACAACAGAAGTAAATGAACAGATGTCAGACCTGTAATAAGTGTAGCAGCCATAACAAAGATAATTCATGAAGTAGAAAAGACAAATGTTTTTCAAACAGATGAATCATTTAACAAAAAATTTTGATTTCAGATAATGTAAGGTATGCAAAGCATGTAATGATTCTCATAGCGAAATGATAGAAGGAAACAACCCAACATCTACATCACTTGCATGATAAATAAATTTAGTGGAGACACAAATCAACGTAGAGCATTGATAGATTGATTTGATTTCTAGGTATCCCCATTGAAACAGGACACACAGTTGACCACCCACGGTAGAAAGTACAAGAGTACACAGTTGAAGTGCCATATATACACCAATCAATTAATTAGCAGCACAACAGTGATTTCTCTTACACACATCTACTTGAACAAAAATAAGTTAAGGATTTCACACTGAGTTGAATGCATCAGATATTCATTGCTAGGATATAAAAGTTACATATGATAATCCTTACCCATCTCTGTTGTTTTCCTCACAAAATTGACGAAACTCAATGCAGGCAAGTTTAACATGCTGAGCGCCGACACTGCAAGGTAACAAAATATGAGGACGTACAGAATCTGGTTCAATGATGAGTAAGGGACGGAAAGAAACAATCGAAAGAATTTATTTCAAGCTATCGTGGCTGTTCTTTGGTCATCATTGTGATATGGACTCTATCCTTTGGTTGTGATTGAAATATGGACCAAGCAGACCCTTTAATGATAAACCATGCACTTGTTTGGACACAGAACTATCATCTCCGTCTGGAATTCTCTCCCAACAAAATAAGCAACATTCCATGCTTCCTGAAAAGCTGATGCTTTTGCTAGCCCATGGAACATGGCTTAGCATGGCTTACTGGTTTATTGATGTTGTGATCGTACCATAACAGCTCCTCAGGGCAAGCTTGGGGAATAAAGTCAACCAAAAGGTCTAATCCAAAAGGAATATAGTGGAAAGAAAATTGTACTGTTCCTAACCAAGAGGACAGTACAAAAATGCCGACCAAAAAGTATAATTAAGGATTACAGTGGAAATAAAATTGTACTATTTTTAACCAATAGGACGCTACAAAAACCATTCTTCCTTGATTTTTCAGAAGCCTACATTCACTCCAGAATTGTTTTTGCATAATTGCTTCCTCTGCTTCAAGTTGATGAATGCCAGTAATTCCCTAAGAAGCCCAAGAAAATGCAAATGAACATAGCAAGGTGCTTATCTTTATACCTATGCCTCCAATGGAAGCCTCTCTGAGATTAAAAAAATTGGTTAATTACCTTGAGCTACTTCCTTTCAGTTGGTGAACATAAGCATCCACTGTCTTGTAATCGACGACGGTTTGATCACTGCGAATCAAATGAAGAAGGAACAAAGTGACCTATCTAAGCAAAATTGGGAGATTGAAAAAAAGAAAAAAAGAAAAATGAAGATAAAAAAGGAATAAAAAAGTACAGGTATTTGGTCAATTCTCCCAAAATTCTTTCAGAATCCTCGCAGAACAAAGCAACCACTTCTGCAACAAATCCAGGATTGTTCGCATCTTGCAACATTTGGAGCTGTGCAAATTGCTCGTCCAACAATCCCTGAACAATAAACATGATAAATCAGAGAGAACGTCATCACATAGTGACGATTCCACATTTCAGACAAGTCCCTGTTTTGTCGACGATTATCAAACAGCATTTCCAGCTCATAGCTCATCACAGCATTCTAATAACAAAAAAGAGTGCAAGATGCCACATCAACATCAGGAAAACGTATCATAAGAACTGCTGCATATTTCAAAACAAATATCGAGTTCTTATAGAAAAAGGCTTTTCTTTAAACCAACATCTTCCCTGCAGAAAAAATCACCCAATGAACACAAAAAATAATTAAACAAATGTTCGTAAGGGCAACAAACATAAAGAAGACCAAGTTCGCAGGAAAATCGTAGTTTCATGGGACTCTCTCAATTTCGATAAAACGAAATAGTGAAATAAAAAATGAACACGATCAAGGAGGCCACCATTGAAACGAATCAATGGAGAACAGCACAATCCAAGTGAAATCAAATCCAACTAAAAGGAAATGAAGTTCAGGCGCACTTAAAAATTCGAAAAGCCTAAGGGCTTGTAAGCAAATCCAACTACAGAGTAAGCATTTGTAGCTATCAGAGACCACAAGAAAGGCGCGTGCGAATTTCAAAACAGAATAAAAAACGCAATGCGGTGAGCTTATCGAGCTATTACACTATAAAAATAAATAATAAAAAATCAAACTTTCTAAACTATAATTAAAAAGGAGAGAACTTTGCAACAATAGCCAATCTATTTGTCCGAACACAGCGGTCCAGTCCCCAAAAATCACACAACGAGAGCGAAAAGCTACCAAAAACGCATCAAGCTTCCACTACAACTCGCACACCATTCCTCACGATCATCAAGTGAATTTCTATTAAAGGAAGAAATTGTATACCTCCCGGAACATGGAATTCACCAGCCCCTGGAGCTGTTCCTTCAAAGCTGCTGCAGACATCTTTAGGAGCCGAGAACGTTCGGAAACGTAGTACGATGGCCGGAGGAAGCAACGGAAATCAGAGCCAAGAGTAAGTTGCAAAACACGAAGTTAAGATGGGAAGAGCATTCGATTCACGAATTTATACTTCTTTGGAGTTTTCTAATAGCAAGCGGGACAGAAAAAATATTATTTTCCATACTTCTTCGGTTGCATATGTTTCAGTGCGTCGTTGCTTTCGTGCGCCCCAAATTCTCATTCTTACAAGATCTTGAACGTAAATAGAATTCCTATAACAGAATTTATTTAATTAATTTTAGTAGGTATAACCTTTTCTATATTTTCTAACATATTTTGAAGTTTGAAAGAATTTTGTGAGCTTCATGAAAAAATATTGATCCAACCGCCCCAAATTCTCTTTCTTACAAGATCTTGAAGGTAAATAGAATTCCTATAACAGAATTTTTCTTAATTAATTTTAGTAGGTATAACCTTTTCTATATTTTCTAAGGTATTTTGAAGTTTGAAAGAATTTTGTGAGCTTCATGAAAAAATATTGATCCAACCACCAAAATCTACATTGATAAATTTCTAATATTTATGGGTGGTTCAGATATGACTGATACATTCTATTGGGACATCTTGTGTTCGCGTTGAACCATAGGTTTATACACGTTGGATGTGAGATCATGTCCGAGGGAGAGAGAGGGATTTTATTCGTTTGAAGCGATCCGGCAGGGGATGCGGAGAGAGGAGAAATGCGCGTGGGCGAAAATGTATCATTCAGTAGGCTGCGGGAACACCGAATCGCCGTATGTAATCTCGTGAGCATTTGGAGGATTTGTGCTCTATATCACACGATGAAACTGTTCACTTTACTTGGATTTCGGAAAAAGTTTCCAAAAATTTAATTAATTATTAATATGCATTAGCGAGAGAAATATAATAACCAAAATTTTTATAAAAGTTTTAATAAAATATAAAAATGAAGATGATTTGGTTGAAACCAGATCTATTTATTGATAATTGAAAATTATTGATGGTTCAGATTGTTCTGTAAAGGCGACACAAAACTGTAGAGTTGCCGACATACTACGAAGTGGTGAGGTGCACCATATCCTATGGAAACCACGCAGGCGACCAAATGCAACGAATGCACAGCACGACACAACCAAATCTCTCTTACCGAACCGTCTTTTCCGGCCAACATTTATTTTTCACAATATCCAATCCCTCGAAAACGTGGGCCACACAATCTCTATGAAAAAACATAGATTTGGAAGTGGAGATTTGATGGGTGGAAACTGGAAACCATATTTGTGGCCTCGCAGGAATGTTTTGGTCGGCCCCATTTTCAAACATTGTGATTATCATAGGGTTGAATAATATGTTTGTGATGGATTAGATGGTCCACAAAAGCTAAATATCTTTGGTTGTTGGTAGTAATTACGTAATTCCAATTTAGCGTATGATAATCTGTCAGTCAGTCGGTTGCTTAGACAGTATCACAGTGATATTGCAGAAGGCGTGGCGAAATCAGGAGCACCTAATTACCGTAGATTTATCACATGAAATCAAGAAATTTCAGGTTGGATGCATCAATCTGAACCGTCAAATAACGATTTTGATGCTTTGTTTTGTAAAATGGTTTTTAAACTGGTATCTTGCTCGTTAAAATGAATTAGAGCGCGGAAGGTGTATGTAAATATCTCATTTTTACCGTAGATATTTACCATAGTTTCAAGATAAGAACCATTAATCTGGTATATGAATGAGTATTCTGCGTAAGTTGAAACATTGGACGAATCTTGTCGCTCAGATCAGACGCTTGTTCTTTCTTGAGTTTAAGACGGAGTTTCC